>CM045997.1:10219788-10819788 GCA_025175895.1 Wurfbainia villosa
GGTTTAGCATACGGTGCTTGCAAACGTGATCATGATCCTATTCTGGATCATAAGGAGGATCATTGGAGAATTGACATATGCAGATCACACTTCATGCAATTCTCATGCTACACATCCACATCTGATTCATGTTATTGATAACATTGGTGTTGTGATTACTGATGGGTCATGTTACTGATTACGTATATGGAGTAGCAACGATCACTTTAGTCATATACCAATGAAGTTGATGGACCAGAGTGATTTAGTTCAATGTGGCATAATGAGCTCAACTAAAGAATTTCAAACATATGTTACATTCAGAATTTCATATAGTCCAAGTGGGAAATTATTGGCGGTGGACTTACATGTGATTATCATAACCATCCGATTGTGTCGTATTGATTCGAACCCGAATGAGTGATCTACTTATTGGTTTGCAGGTTTCGATTATTTGATGTGGAATTTAATGTGTAGAATCCGTTATAAAACGGATTCGTTATTGATGATGGATTGATAACGGATCTGACATATTTTCTATATAAAGGATATGATCCTCGTAGGGGTTGGTATTCTGACAGACTCCTCGCATCCTATCGGCGAGAAGTTTACGGCACCGTCACTCCATAATCCTACGAAAGACTTGTCTTTTTTTCGTAGAAATTCCGAACCGAATCTCGCCGACTACAAACGATGATCGTTCCGCTGCAATCAAGTTCCGTTAAGTTTATATTATCGTTTCGTTTTATATTTTTATTGTCAAAGTAATTCGATAAGACTAGATTTACTTCACGAATTCTGTAGTATTCTATTTGATTTTTATATAAATGCTTAGATTCATGGATTTCCATCCCTTTGCATTTCGATACTTTAGACTGGAAGATTCTACTGAAGGATGATCTGCCTTAAAATAGTGCTCTTTCATAGCAGCAGATTCAAGCTGCTTTAGAGCTGGGCAGCAAGAAGAATTCAGCCATTTGAAGTCATCCACAGGAGGATGGATTCGACAAAAACCACATGCATGTTCATGGCTCCAAAATTTCACTTGTCAGTCACTGGATGAAATGCATGTTTTTCCAGCTCCTTCGCAATTCAAGCAGCCAAGAGATTATCAGAGAAGAGAGCAAAATGATAGAAACCTGGATTTTTCCAAAATTTTCACTTTTTGGAAATTTTCTTTGCTCGAGGAGATGACGATCAGTTGGGGACGATCGTGATCGGACCTAACTCGAGCCGATTTAGGTTGTGCTCAACATGGCCGGATATTAGATTGATTCACATTGTATTGAGATTTTATTTGTATAAAAGATTGGAATCGTCAATCTAACGATCCCTATCAATCCGTCCTTAGATCATCGTAAGGAAGATAAATTACGATGGACCTTTAACTAGTAATCCGCGCATGGAGGGAGGAATTTAGAAAATCACGAGTTCGAAAGCGAGTGCATCGATTTCTTTGCCGGAATTGGAGCAGGAGAGATCTCCGGCACTGTGAACCTCTTCGCTCCGCCGCTGGGGGCGACCTGCCTCCTTGTTCGTGTGCCACGGCGGGCTGTGTTCGGAGATGGCGGAGGCGACGGGGAGATACGGTGGAGGGAGCTGCGGCGCCCACCTCGCAAACTTCGCCGACGACCTTATCCGGGCTCGGGAATGGAAGCAACTCGTTCCGCCGAGGAGTAAAAAATCGGATCTTTTCCGTCTCCGTTTGAGAAAAATGCGACTTTTGCGTTAATCCTGCATCGCAGTGGATTCGTCGTCGACGAGAAGATCCTCGACGCGCCACCCCGGGGACATCTCGATTAGGTACTCCGAGATGCTACTCCAGGCGGCGGTGTTGCTGCTTGTGGAAACGATGGAGGAAGGGTTTGCAACCAATGCCCTATTTTGTTCCGGTATCAAAATCTAAACTTTATCATCGGAACCGCGTCTTGGAGTCGAATCGGACTTGGCAGGTGTAAGCGCGGGCGGAGGGAGCCGTGAGCGAGAGGCGGCGGTGGTTTCCGGAGACCTTGTTGGCGCGGTAGCCCGGAAGTCACAAGCGTCGCAGAGGACGGCGTCGTCGGCGCAGCAGAACACCGATGACTCCTTGGCCCTTGCCGCCGTCGACGATGATTATTTATGAGAAAGATTAAAAAAAAAATCACTTTATGAGAAAAAAATTTTACTGAAGCAAAAAAACGCTCGCCCACCGTGGGGCTCGAACCCACGACCACAAGGTTAAGAGCCTTGCGCTCTACCAACTGAGCTAGACGGGCTTGTTGAAGTGCATTAACTGAATAATCTCTAATCTCCTATTTTATACTTTCTGTCTCTCAGCCTCTCTGCATTTTCGGAGGCTCGTTGGTTCGGAAAGGGGAGGAATTCTCATAGTCTGCTCTGATCCAGTTTTAAAAAAAATATACATTCAGAGATGCAAAGCTTCTTGTTAATACTTGTAACGAGGTAAATTCAATCCAATCCAAACATGCTTATCAGCATCACTGGAGCTATTAAACGGACTGATCTATGATAAAGCATATTGACCCATCGTAAATTCAACATTTAGCAAAGATGAACGGATTGACCCATCATTCTGATAGATTAAAAAAATTTCAACCCAATACACCCCAAAACGGACTATGAATTAGATGGATCAACCCGCGGACCATAAAAAAAAGTTTAAAATTATTAAGGCGATAATCGATAAGACGAATAGAATATCATGATAAGAATGCATATATTTGAAACAACTAAAATATCATAATTGAGATCTAATTGATCGATAATATTAAATATAAATATTTTTTATTATGTTAATATTTTAAAATATTCAAATCTTGATAATATACAAATTCAAATTTTTACTCCTCTAAATAGATATATGATTGAAATTTTTTAATACTTGTAATTGATTAATTTTGATATATCATCATTTCCTATATTAATTGAAATAATAATGATAAAATCATTATAAATTAATTAGAATATATGAAAAAAATTATTAAATATGTAATAAAAGATGATTATGATTATGAAAAAATTATCTTATTAGTATTAGAATATTGATTAAAAAATTTAAATAATTTTTTTTCATAAATTTTATCTTCTTTTATCATTTCTTAATCCTCGGACCAACCCAATCCGCCGTAGGTCAACTCGTCTAGACTCATAACCCGTACAAATTGATTCGTTTAGACTCGTCAAAATGACAAATTAATAAAATTTTAACTCAATCCATCTAAATTACTTGACGAGGCGAACCAACTCGACGGACCTAATCCAATTTGACAGCTCTAAGCATCACCTTCCATGTTACACGAAAACAAAAATTCCTATTAATTTGCAGAAGCATCCAAATCAGTCAGTCAGTCTCAGTATCCTATTTCCGACCAGGCGATAAGCATTCACCCACCCACATTGTTTGCCTTCTGGCTGCTGATCTCGAGTCTGGATCGTTTAGCATGATGAACTGGTTGAACTCAGCGATGGCCTCGGCTGCCCTCTGTTGTATCTCGGTGGGTTAGTTTTGGCGACGTCGACAACTATCATCCAGCCATTGATTATCTGTAGTAAAGTCACTGTATTATCTTCCTTGCTGAACACGTTTACGACGGACATACATCGAGATGAGCTATATGATTACCTTGCCGTTCATCTCTTTCAGAGCTGCACTTGCAGCTTCTTCTGTTGTGTACTCTATGAAGGCATAACCTTTTGACCTTTTAGATATCTTGTCCATTATGATTTTAACTGCCACGGCAGATGGTGTGAGGCGATGACACGATCGAAGAGCAGACATTAAAAGGAATGGCAAGAAAGGTGCATACCTTCAACTAACTCGCCAAAACCTTCAAATGCTGCACGCAGTGTTTTCTCCGAGGTGTAGAAGGATAGTCCTGCAAATAACAATTTGGATGTTGCGAATAAAGCCTTTCGAGTCTCATCTATTTGTCATGAGCTCTTTGTATCCTCTATATGTGTGTTGCTAATCTTAGATAAGCAGCTTGACATTTCTAATTCTCATGTATATCAGACTGAGATATTTGGCACGGCATGGTAAAATCTACAATTGTTTGAATCTCATTATTGAGCAACACGAAGAAATGAAGCTCAAAAAAGACATCGTAAAAAGTACTTGACAAGAACATTCGCACACCCAGGGAGCTTACCAGTTACGAGAACATTTTTCACCCAAATACTAAATCTTTTTTTTTTCATAATCCACCGATGCGACAAAAAATGTATGCAATAAGTTAATGAGCTTAATTTGAATAATTTAGAAGCTTACCAGTTACAAAAAGTCTTTTGGTTCTGATATTTGGCACTTGTTTTGCTTTGGAATCATTACCTACAATATAGTATTCAATTACTCAAACAATAACCACAATAGTAATTGGCTAAATGTCGTAACCATACGTGACCAATATGTCCAAGAATGTAAATCGACGACATAAATAACAAACTGTGCATGATATCTGCCTCAGCAAAGCTTAAGGCACCCAACTCTCAACGAAGGAAACACTATGGATTTATTGTTCTCGTCCAGACTTTAATTCAGTTGACAAGTCGAGCAACAAGAATTATGCCATTTTTTCTTAGAGTATGAAATGAGGTAGCTGAGTGAAAATATACTTAGATTTGAACTTCTATGGACCAAAAAATCCTGTAACTTCTATGAACAAAAAGAAAAAGAAAAAGAAAATAGCCATAGTTGTTGCTAGTTAATTCATCGATACATATTGCAGATAAACTTATACTTTCAGAATTTCAATTATGATTATAATATGATATAGAAACATTGATATTTAACCTGATGTTATAAAGGAACAATAAGTTTGTAGGCGTCGAAATATAATTTATCTAAAAAGATATATACCTTTGTAGTTTTTGGTCTCTGACTCATGATTGGGATCAGGCTGAACAGACAACACCCCCAGAACATCTGCCATGCAATTGCAAACATCGTAACCCTTTTGAAGGAAGGTACATAACTGAATAAATATTTCACTTCCATGCAACATTGAAACTCACCAGCTAGTTCCCGTGCACATTCATAGTCAATTTGGCAACAAAATCCGAAATCTTTCTCCCACGATATATGGTAAATGCATACTTGTGCATCCTTTTCACTGAAATAATTATTAGTGGACTACAATAATGAGACATAGGAGGAAAAGAGTATAATAACCTGGTGCTAGTCAAAAAAAAAAAAGGAAAAGAGTATAATAATAAAATACTTACTTCTCCAAAACCTTTGTTAGAGCTTGGGCATAATAATCTACCATTTGTGCCTTGGAAACAACTTCCACCCCAGGTTTATCCATTCGGACCAGCCAATACTTATTATTTTTTGAAAACGAAGAAAAACTTGAACTACACACATCAGGTTTCAAATGGTTAACTGGGAAAGGATCTGAATAGCTGTAATCTTTCTTTACATATCCCTCATCCATGTCAGGTCTAACAGACAAAACTCCAGGAACACCTAAGCAGCCATAAGAGCATCTTAGCAACACAATAGCAATGGCCCAACAACAAATGAGGAAAAAATTTGGATACCAACTAAACAGATAATAACAGATTGAATTCCCTGTAATGTCGACGTCGTCTTCTTGCAGGGAGGCAAAGTAAGCTCTTCTAGTTTCTTTCTTTCTTTTGATGAAATTTGTGGTTGTAGTGCCATAAGAATCAAGTACAATTCTTTATTAACTTACTAAATGCAATTACAACAACAACAACTAAACCTTATCCTACTAGATGGGGTTGATTATATGGATCCTTCTAAATCATTGGGATCTATCCCCTACCATATCATCATTTATATTTAAATAAATTGTATCTTATTTTGTCATTGTTAACCAAGTCTTTTTTTATTTTTCTCTTTCTCGTTTGATGTGCATAGTTGTCATAGTTTCACATCGTCTCATATTTATTGGTCTACTAGATACATATCCGTATTATTTTAAACGTGTCTCCCGAAGTTTTCCCTTAACAGATATAAGTTTGACTTTTTCTCTAATACTCTCATTTCTAATCCTATCCATCCTCGTATGTCTGCACATTCACCTTGACATTTTCATCTCTGCAACTCATCTTCTACATGTGTTCGAGTCATAACCTAGTATTCAGCTTCATATAATATAGCAAGTATAACCATGAATTTATAAAACTTCCTTTTAAGTTTTAGAGATATTTTACGATCACAAAGAACATCTAACACTCTACTCAATTTCAATTATCTTACTTGTATTCTATGTAAGACATCGCTCTAAATCCCTCAATCCTTTTACAAAATAATTTAAAATTCAAAATTATAGACAATTCGTCATCACCTATTTTAACAATTGTCTTATTATTTCTAATATTTATAAATTTAAATTTCATATATTTCGTCTTTACTCTACTAAGTCTAAAACCATTCACTTTCAGTGTTTCCTGCTAAAATTCGAGTTTAACATTCAATCTTTCACGCATCTAATCTACTAAAATAATGTCACCCGCAAACATCATACATCATGGTACCATACCTTGAAAGTGTTCAGTGAGTTTATCCATGATTAGTGTAAAAGATTTTTAATGTAATTATATCTTTATGAGAAATACAATGATTAATCCGTCTGATGTCTTCACTCTTATAATTACATCCATATGCATATCCTTAATTATTTTAATATACGTTACGCTAATACTTTTCTTTTCTAGAATTCCCCATATAATTTTTTTTACGACTCTATTATAAATTTTGTCTAGATCGATGAATATAATATATAAATCTTGCTTTTATTTTCAATAATTTTCAATTAGTTGCTTGTTGTCAATCTTCCAAATTAATTTTCGATCACTGTAGTCTTCTTTTTTAGTCTTTTTTATATTACTTTTTTTGAAAAGTTCATGGTATAATTCATTAATTTAATATCCCTATAATTTTGCACAATTTTGTATGTCTCCTTTGTTTTTATATAAGGGAAGTAGAGTATTTATCCTCTATTGATCAGACTCTTTTTTCATTTTGAATATTAGATTAACTAACTTTATAAGTCATTCAATATCTTGCTTCCTTAGGTATTTTTATATCTCTATTGGAATATCATCTGATTCAAATACTTTTCCATTTTGTATCCCATTTAAAGCCTATTCTACTTTTGAAGTTTAAATTTTATGATAAAAATTTAGATTTTTATACTTTTCTGACCTACTTAAATTACCTAAGTTAAGTTGATCATCTAAATCTTCATTAAATAGTTAATGAAAATATCTCTTATATTGCTCTTTTATTTCTTCGTCATTCAATAATACTCTATTGTAGTTATCTTTAATATATCTTATTTGGATAAAATCTCTTGTCTGGCTCTCTCTGACTTTAGCTATTCTATAAATGTCACTTCCCCTTCTTTCGTATCCAGTTGTTAATATAATTCACTTAAAAGTTTTATTCTTACCTTCATTCATTATTTTGTTCGGCCTCTTTCTTGGCTACTATATACTTTTTTTGGTTTTCTTCATTCTTACGAGTATATAATACTTTATAGGTTATTCATTTTACCTTCGTTTTCTCCTATATTTTCTCATTCCACCATCAAAATTCTTTATTTGGTGGTGCACATCCCTTTAACTCCCCCCGAGAAAATGCATAAGCCTAAGTTAATACTAGCCCATTCATCTAACCTTATCAAGCTTCTTTACTAGCCCAAAACTCATCAGGTGTGATTAAATTAACATGCAAGAATCTCCCTTGTTTAAGAATTCACGTAGGTATAAGACCAAAAATTCAATTCACAGCCCAAAATACCTAATCAACAACATGTCAGACCCAATGATGGTTACATCATATCCAAGTAGCACTATCTTACTCAATATAAATGAGAAAACCAAAATAGTTGGCGCACTAAATGCTTAAAGGTAAGTTAATAATAGTTCATCTAAGGTTAAGAGCTTCTTTATCAGAAACAACTCATGTCATATGGAAATTTGGTTGTTGCATCAAGATTCTACCGAACTTTCTGTTCCCTCCTACTACGTTCACTTCAAGAAAACACTAAAAGGGGGGAAAACAGTGAACTTACGGGCTAGTTCATCAGATGATTCTTCGTCGATGTCACAGCAAAAACCAAATTGGTCTTGCCAAGAAGCATCGTATATGCACATCTGAGCCTCCTTCTCGCTGCAAAAAAGGCCACATTCAAGCACACAGGAAAATAAGCAGCTCGAAATCAAAAAAGCAAAAGAGAAGCAGAGGCCACGCCTACTTTCCCAAAACCCTAGAAAGGGTTTCGACGTAGTAATCGATCACTTCCGCTTTGGAGGAACGGCCGCCTGGGGGCTTCTCCATCACCACAATCCATCCCCCAGGAGGAGAAATAGTAGTGAGAGAGAACGAAGGTGCTGCATTCTCCGCCGGATGAGACGGATGCGAAGCAAGGGGGGAGATAGAAGCGCGAGAGTTGATTCCACGGCGGGCAAAGATGGGATTTTTGGTGGATACGGAGAAGGAAAGGGCGAGCTTGGTGGAGGCCAGCTGAGCACCCGGAGGAAAGAGAGTAAGAGCACGGGCGGAAACGGCCACGGACGCAGACCCTGTGGCCGGGAGAGAAAGGAGGTTCATTTGGGGAAGCCGCCGCCGCCGCCGCCGCCGCGTGCGGCAAAGGAAGACGATAACCGAGAACTTATCTGGTCGCGGCGGGAGCAGCTCGTAGATTTTTTGGGAAATATTTCATTCTACCCCTCACATTTTACCGACAGTATCAAAATACGTCCCATTGTTATATAAATTATAACTGAGTTGTATCAATTTATTGAATATATTTTTAAATTTAATTTTAAATGAATTAACATTAATTTGAGCAAAAATTAAAAAAAAATATATTTCTTTACAAAATTTCAAATTTAAACGACAGGGCAAAACTTCTCGATCAAAAATTCTCACTCTTGTAATCGTGATCATCCTAATCCTAATAGGAGTGAGGTTTTAATTGAGAAGTTTTGCATCGTCGTTTGTGGAATAGGTATATCTTCGAACGACGATAGAATTTTAAGTGTTCTTCCCCCTCTTGTTCTTCTTCGATTCTCTTTTCCTCCTTAATTTTCTTTGCCATTGTTGCGGTTCGATCTCAATACCTTATGATTAGGATGCGACCACTAGTTCGTAGTTAGCTGCCGCGATTGCGAGTTCATGTCATCACGAGTTCACAATCATAACCGAACCACATAGAATTTTATGTGTTCTTCTCCACTCTTATTCTTCTTCGATCCTCTTTTCCTCCTTAATTTTCTTTACTATTGTTGCAGTCCGATCTCAACTCAACACCTTGTGATTAGGATGCGACCACTAGTTCGTAACTACTGCCGCGATCGCGAGTTCATGTCATCATGAGTTCACAATCACAACCATGAGTTCATGAGTTTATAGTCGTCAAATTTCAAGATGGAATTTGAATGGATGAAAAAAATGAGCCATTTTCCTTTTTTCTCAATCACGACTAACTTCTTAAGTTAAAGTTTTTTGTTTTTTTTTTTTTGTTTTTGGGGGAACCTTCTTGCAGGAAGCATTTTGTGGCCTTTCTCAAATAGATTATCAACTATCCAGCAGTCACAAGAGGAAAGGCCATCATCTTTAGCTTCTTCTAGGGTTCTCGATTCCTTCTCCTTTTAATTCCAAACATCATGGATTTTATTCTTGTTTTACCTTTTAACCCGTTTGTGTTTTTACTATTTTTAACAATTTCTCAGTGTCGATCGACAAGGGGTAGGTCGATATCCAGTTCATGGCTGTTTCCCTACTTCAAGTCCTTGGTCCAAGGCTCAGAGTGCTCGAGGGGCTGCTCCTAGTTCAGCACTCGACTCACCGGAGCCACAGCCCTCCAGAGTCGGATCCTATGCTCCTAGGTGAGTGTCCGATCTATCGTATCCATATGATCGATCTTAAATAGTTGAGACAAACATGAATCGAAGATGACAACGAGATGAATTATGTACCCAGGAGCATGTTCCAGCACCATGCCATGACTGATCAGTTGACAATTTTCTACGGGGGCAATGTGAATGTTTTCGATGATGTTCCATTCGATAAGGTATCTCCATCTACCTCATCCGAATTGATTTAGCCTGACAAGTAACAAGTAAACTGGTCGCAATCCAATCTTTAAATTTGCTTTCCTTTGCAGGCACAAGCAATAATGTCATTGTTAGCAAAAAAAACGCCTAATAATGCATCAAATGCTGCAAAAACAAGACCTATCTAATGGTATTAGTGCAAGACAAGACAAACATTGGGTCAAGTTGTATCACCTGGTGCATGGCTTCGAAGCCCGACCTCGGTTACTATAAATGAAGATGCTAGCCCACATAGCGGTTCTCGCATCAACAACGATATGACATGGTGTAGAGTTACTACTTTGCCAATTTCAGCAACTCAACAAGAGACCTACATAGCTCAGAATGTCAACAAGCCAAGAGGTAGTGTGGTGTTCATTTGATTCAAACCCACTAGTACATACAACACAACCAAATCAAGTTCTTTCATCTCGCGACTAAAAACTGGTTATCAATCCCCAAAAGCTATATCTCAAGCTCGAAGGGCATCGCTGATCCAGTTCTTGGAAAAGAGGAGGTAGGTCTTTCATGTTCGTCATAATCTTTTACTTACAAGGGTAGTGAAACTTGTCATCCTAAACTTTCAGATGTCAGTTACTTTTCAGGATGAACAATGTCATGCCTTATTCTTCTTCCTCCAAGATATCTCCAGAGAATGGCAGTGGATTTGAAGGTTGCAATTTGTCAAGCACAACAACAAACTATGGAAAGGACTTACGGTTTGGAGCACACCAAAAGATGGAGTGTTGGTACCAAGTTAACAATATAAGTCAGAAACAACCCTGAATGAACTATTTATTGTGTTGATTGCAAGGTCATAGATTACATATGTATAACTGATTTAGGACATTACCAATAACTTTATTTATCGACTTGGTAATATGCTATGTAGTTTTGCAATCATTGAGTAGACTTTTATAAATTAAGTGCTTCATTTTTCCATTGTTATATATCATTGTCGTCGTCAAATTAGGATCAACTACATGAATGTTATTTTTTCATGAACTCTCTCCATATACAAGGTTATATGACCACTATTCAAATCAATCATCTTTGAGTAAGAGTTCTTTGGTCCCTTTCTTCCATTGCACCTTCCACCAATTGATTCAAACTAATCTAGCTATATAAGTTATTATTTGTCTTTGAACATGTTCATGTTATCTCTCAACGTTTTTCTTCATTTGTTCAATCATACGACACTCGCTCTAAAGTGGTTGTGGTTTGCCTAAGCCCTAGGAGGGGGAGTGATGAGTGGTTAATATGAATTGTTGACCCCTTTGGCTCTTACTTATGTTAGAGCCTCATCCTCTTGAGAGATACAAGACAGACTCTTTTGGAAACCGCACTCAAACACAAGCTACCACCTTCAATAAGGAACCTACACTAAAAAATGAAAGTACCTTCCCAAGCCCATGAGGAGACACAATCCAGAAAAAAAAACCTTGAACTTTCCTAGCCATTAGAGCAAATTATTGATTCATAGCCAGAAATGACTTGCACACGGGCACTCATATCTGATTGATCTTTCTTTTTCATTCTAAAATTCTAACGGAGAGGAACAACAACTTCCCTGAACACAAGAACCAGTCTTGTGGACTTACAAAATAGATTGAGAACTCGCTGGTACGAGCTGAGTCTCCTCAATAAGGTACTCCTGAAAAGCTCTCATTATATATAATATACTTTGGAATAATAATATTTTGTATTCGCATTACTATATAGTAGAGGGAGAAAAACTTCAGTTGCTAAAATGTGAAGTAGACTAGTGATAAGATGCATCTTTCTTGAAGAAAGTCATTTGGCATATGGACCATGTGGAAAAATTAGAAGACATTTCAGAATCCTATGCTGGTAGTAGAGGGTAGGGGATCGAGCCCAATGTAGAAGAGGATCCATATAGCCAACTTTACTTAGAGGGATAAAGAATTGATTGTTTGTTGTTGTTGTATGTTGGAAGTAGAGGGTAGATTCATGCATTTAATCTGCTTTACTTTGGTTGGAGAATTGATCATCAATGAAATATATGGCAAAAGTTGGCTAGCCTAGTGGATAATTGTCTGAAAAGAAGCATTGGAAGTGATGATTGAGTTACTGCAAGCACCTTCTACCTTTTCCAAATTTTCTACTTCTAACACGCATTTTTTTTTACATGAGGGATACAAGGAGGACCTACCAAAAGAATCTCTCTGATTTAATTCTACGCAAGTTGGTACTAGCACTTTAAGACTACCAGCTCTCCAGGACCACACTATTTAATCAGAATAAGTGATTCCAAGGTAAATTACAGATAGGTCTTGCCAATGTTATGGCAGCTTCTGAACATTAAGATAATTGGTAGAATGCTGGATAAAACCACACATTGAATGATATTCATGCAGCAAAGATTCAGAAGAGAACCAAACACAAAGTCCTGAGAATTGAGCCAGTGGGTCAATGATTGAGCTTTGACAGTTCAGAAGTCGAAGTGCATACCTTTGTAGTAGCCAGTAGGGATAGTCAGCTATTTATAAGGCCTTGGAGTTGGCTGGGGTTGATGTTTGTTTCTGATCTTTCTATAGGTATGTACTCTGTGGTATGATAGGAGTGCTTGATCATCTCCAAAATTTAATGCATTATCTGATTAGTTACAAGTAATGGTATCATTCCGGGTGTCTTAACACCACGTGATAATACCAAGTTGGTCGGATGCCAATTCCTGAATACTTTGTCTAAAGATATTTCTCCCTTGATTTTAACCTCAAGTCAATTTTAGGCCTACAGGTATAGTGTCATCTTGAAGTTGAGTACAGGCATTCTCAATCAAGCTTCGAGATGGTTAGGTCTTCTCAGTAGGATCTACAAATAGATGAGCAAAATCTTTCTGCCCGATTTGAGTTTGCTCATCACGATTAAAGCTGCCTTCTCTAACTGAATTTGTACACAGTTTGTTGTCTCTTCCAGAAGCTAAATGAACAAACATATTTGCTCATAGCTTGATTTGTAGGCCAACCAAAGCAAATTGGTCCCTATATATCAGACATGACTCATTTGTGTAGCTATATTTTCACCTTAGAGTCTATTAACACTAATTTAAGAAAATGAAAGGCAGAGAGAAGAATATAATAATGCAGTAATCAAAGCTTTACTGATGGAATTAACATGTTTTTCAAACATGGCAATGGTGAAGAATAATGATATGAGCGTCATGCAATGCCAGAAGTCAGCTTGGAGATGAAATAATTTGGATTATATAGTAGCAAGCCACAAAGGAAAGGTCAAGTACCAAAACTTGCCTTAGGATTCAATTTGTGATCAAGGATGAAGTTACATTCTTTGGGACAGTACACATTTCTTCTAACCCCAGATTCTGCCAAGTTATTCATCAAGTATTGCTTGAAGTAGGTCAATAAAACGGAAGTTTAAGGAATCTATCCTGAAAGAAAAGGCAAAGTAAATTAAATAACATTTCAAAATAGACCAATTCCTATATTTATACAATCTATTGCAAATCAAGAAGAGCAATGTGCGAGGATCAACAGTTTACCACTGTAAGATTAATAGGATGAGCTAGTGGACTCCATACATTGCTCACACAGGAAACCAAGAAACTTGGAAGAACCTTCAAGGCTATTCGAATGCTTATTGCAATATGGTCGATTGCAGAGGTTGCATTTTGGCAGACAAAGCCAACATGTCTGGCAGAGAAGGTGAGAGCAGATAGTTTCTTCACTGAGTTCTGAAAAATCAAAACAACCTCCACAGTCTTCGCACCTTGCAATGCAAAAGAAACATCCTCTGCATTCTCTCCATTGTGACTTCCCAGACCTGTAATCATTTCATTGAGGTGATAAAAAGGGATGAACTCTGATGACAGTAATAGAAAAACAATCATCATCCCATATAGGAATTGCCTTCAATAGAACAGGATGGAAATATAATCTAATTTAGGTATACTAATAGACCAAAATTTCATTTAGAAATATGAAAAATGAGGGAGTTAAAGAAAAAAAATAGTCCAATGCACGAAGCTTCCGCCAATACGAGATCCCGAAAAAGGATCTATTATACAAAGTCTATCCAGCATTACAAAAGGTTGTTTTTGCATCGTAAACCCATGACCACCAAATGACCCAGTAAAAAGATGTCCAATAGAAATAGAAGAAAATTTCACTTTGAACCCCAGATATCATTAAAATTTTCATTACACCCCTTACAATTTGGTGAATTATAGCTTACAACTTCTAACCTTTGCAAAATCATACCCTTTCCCACCTCATTGTAAAACTGTTAGGTCAATATAATAGCCAATGACAAATTGTTATTGAAGGGTTGCTATTGCAATGAGGTAAAAATCATACAGTCTTGACATAACTTCTCGAGGCAAGGGGCGAAAAAATGGCATGGTTTTGCAAAGTTTGAGGGCACGCTATAATTTATCAACTTATGGAGTGTTGAAATGCAAAAGTAGGGAAATTTTGGGGAGTATAGTGGAATTTGATCGATTTTAATGAATTTACACATTGTGATGCTAAAAATGTACAGTATTTAAACATCTACCAACCTGCAGTTCTCCCTCGTACAATCAAAAACTATTCTAACATTACTGCACTTTGGGCAAACATCAACATCTATTGGGCGGTCACTGTTGAAGATGCTAGAGTGCCGGTTGTTATAGTTGATGGGATATGAAACTTGCAGAACATCATTTTCAAACAATAACTTCAGAGCGTCAAGATGATAGATTGTTAGGTTAGGGATTCCATGAATCTGGAGAGACTTCAACCGGCCTTTTAGCTCACAATGCCACTTCAGTATTCTTACTACACCATCAGCACTTAGTTGCGTGCATCCAGGTACATGAAGCTGCAAATAATTAGCAAGTTAGTATGATGCATATGTTGAACACCAATATCAATTGATGCTCAGATATCTGAAGTCTGACTCAATTTAGAAGAATGGACAGCACCTTTCTCTGAAGCTGAAGTTAAAAGTGCCATAAAAATTTGGGTAAAAATAGAACACTAGGTCCTAAAAGATTGGCCATGGAGTTTATCTTGAATATGTGGAATAATATTGTCAAATACTGAGTGGACATATTATTCTGGTTAATACAGTTTAAACTTCATTTATGGCATACCAATCATCAATCCTCAAGGTTTCATCATGGGTCGTTAAAGTAATAGACAACGGTTTTTTTTAAAGAAAAAGACAGAATAGCCCAAAGAAACAGATTTTTAAATCTTGTTCCTTGGAACAAAGAGACTTATTACAAGGTAACTGGAGAATTAGGTGTGACAGGCATGAGGTACCATAACCTTACCTCAGAACTTGGTGGAATGTGATTCCAAACAAGAAGTGTTTATGAGAAGACATTGCAAATGACAGATATTTCCAAACCAGCAAATATTTCCAAAAGCAGAATACAAACTTTCAGTTCAAATACTTGGAAAGATATAACACAAATGAAACAATTTGCTTTATCAGCCATGATTATGGGGTAGGTGCATTATTTTCTGGTATGAACACAGTGCATGAACCGAAAAATGAAAAAAAAATTATCCGCTGAACTAACTGTCTGATCCAAACACCTGTATCCCTGCCATTGGTATGTTTTCCAAAACTGATATATTATTCAACAAGATTGGTTGGATCTTTTAGTTAAGTTAATGATTCAGAATTCAGCATGTTGCCTAAAAATTGAAACACAATTCTCCCTATACACATTTGCAAAGCATCCATTTCTATGCTGTGAAATTGAAATACCTAGCACTTCAGAATCTTTTAATATTAAAACAATAATAGTTGTCATATAAACAATTATTCTCCACAAAATCATGTATCTACACAGTTTCAGTTCTCTATAACCTTTACATTCTAGAGTAGTATTTATTTATCTAATTTCCTAGCTTTGGTTAAATCATTTTCCGCCATGATTGTATTTAGAAATCTCCTAAAGTTTTTCCTTCTAATTTCATTGGGTTTTCACCAAAAAAGTATATTACATAATTAAGAAGAAAATTTCTTTGACCGGATTTTTCTTTAATAACAAAATCTCGAGTTCCTCTCAATGACAAATAATGAAATCTAATCACACAAAGTCAAAAGTTGTTCCAGTTCTTATAACATAAAAAATATATATCTATATACCAATTCATGAAAACAAAATGGCCAAAGAAAACAATAGAAGCATCCAGTTTGGTGAGTCTTAGCTTGGTATATTGAACTATACAAGTAAAAGATTGTAACTTTGATTGTCTTTGATAAATATAGAAAGCCATAGTTTAAATTAAGGAAGAACTATATAAATCCATATTGCCGGCAAAATAAATCCTTGCATGTGCTACAGAAATTAAGTTGATCTCATCACAACGACAACGAGAAAAAAAAACTTCAATTTATCGAATCTAAACGAAATTAACAACTCTTAAATCGAGAGAGCAATAGATCAAGGAAACACCTTGGTGATCCCTCGATTTCGATTCACAACCTGCATGAGCCCATCGTCGGTGACCTTCCAGCAATCCAGGAGAGCTAAAGACTCCAACTTCCCCTCTGCCCTCGACGTGATGCGGACGAGGGCTTCGTCAGTAAGCCGCAAGCTCAAAGGGCGCTCGATCGCGACGCGCCGCCAAAGTAGGCTGTCCCGAGAGACCGCGTCCCTGAAGAGGCGCGAGACGCCCTGGAAGGCCAGCAACTCCGGCAGGCGGAGATAGCCAAGGACCAGGAGCAGTGCGCCGGATACATCGACGGCCGAGCCGGCAGCCACGGGGTTAGGATTCGGACATTCATCGCATGATTCAGACGGCGGTTGGGAGTGATTCCAAGAAGATTGTAGCATCCGTCGCGGCAGAGAGCTCGATTCAGAGAGCGAGAGAGAGAGAGAGAGAGGAGCTCGAGGCGAATTGTCTATCTCCGGTCCTTCTGGTCTAAATCTAATCTTGAGATACTGGGTAATTTTTAAAATACTCCTTAATATTTACTAAATTTTAAAATTACTTGAAAGATTCTTATAACAATAATTTTTCTAAACAAAAATATTATTTTTACTAAATTCCAAGAATACTTACAAGATTTTTAATTTTTATAATAAATAAAAACTTTTAAAATATATTTTGATATCACTAAAACTATTTTAGAAAAATTAAAAATTAGTGGTGTTTCATTTATTGATTTTTAATATTAGTTGGACTTTTTTCCTAATTCACATATTAAATAAATTTATGATATAATTTATACGAAGTTAAGCATTTTGATATCCTACACCACGATTTTGTACGTGTCACGTGCACGATAATTTTTTCATCATCTGATATATATGATTGAACAATAAATGAAAATGTACTGTGTTTCCATATGCGCTTCATCGAAGCACATGCGCGGTATCGAAACGATGGGCCCGTCAGAATCGCTATTGTCGTCCCTCCTATCAGATTGCAATCATCGCATTGATGGTTGTAATTGAGATGGATTTCGATCGACATTCGATCATAGTCCGACCAAACTTGACACAATTCGATCGAATTTCAATCTAATCGCAGTCAAAATCCAACCACTCTATGACAATATCGATCGATGCATACACAGAGTCGAACAAAATTATTTTACATTCCTCGTTACTATATTAGCTTGTGCACGGACGTATAAATATCCATGATATTTCATAGAAGTTAAATTCCAAAGACACCTCCCTTTTGAAATTCAAATTTTAAATTTAATTTTTTTTTTGTTTATTTTTTCTTTGAGTATTTTAATCACCATTCAACAACTTTATATTTGTTATTATTAAAAGATGTTCTATATATTGAAAAATAAAATTGATTCATGTCCATTACAAAAATTCACATCAACAACAACAACGACAATTTTAAAATAATAATAATAATAATAATAATAATAATAATTTCCTTAATATTCCAACCAAAGTAAACATTATTTTTCCTGCATTTTCTGTGTGAATTACAAATGATATAAAATAAAAATAAATAAATAAACGAATAACGAATTTTCTGTGTTTACAAGAAAAGATTACTTCTCTGTGAGTTTGTTGTGCTTGATACTGATAGAAGCTCTTCCAATTTATCCACTGCTTCTCTCATCCATGAATGCTTACACGCTTGCCTTGCTTCTGCCAGGCTCACCTGATTCATCACCAAACCAATGAAGAAGAAACAAATTCAGAAATTTTCAGGTTAGATTTGGCGTTCTTCATCTGTTTGATGCATATGTATGTTTCAATGAAGAAAAAACAAATTCAGAAATTTTCAGGTTTGATTTGGTGTTCTTCATCTGTTTGATGCATATGTATGTTTCAAGTTGCATGATGCCCACTTCCGACTGACTCACTCACCCATTTGCGCTCTCGGCTATTCATTTCCGGCCATTGCTGAAGCACCTCTGTGACTTCCATGGCAAAGATGTAGTGGACCTTATCGCGGTCCTCGCTTAGCCATTTGCCGAGATTACCCTGTAAGTTACAGTGATTGTGAGGATAAACCAAGTAGCCGCGACAACGGAATACAACATATTCCATAGCTCCAAAGGCTGTACAATCTATTATTGAGCTCGTTGCGAGTCTATGTCACTAGTAAAGTCGATGGCTTACCGCAAAATTTCCTTTGACACCAGCTTCCTCAAATGCTTCCCTGGAAGCTGCCGCTACCATAGTTTCATCAAGTTCCCAACCACCCTGTTTAAATTCAAAAGTTAATGAATTGCTCTTCTTTTTCGATAAAATTTCAGTTTGTCCCGGAGTTTGTTAACCTTTTTCATTTCGATAGATTATGTTCTTAACACTATTAGATGAAGGTGGCAAATAAGAAAGGAGAAAAAAAAATCACTTTTTCTTTCTCTAAGAATAAGATCAAAAACAGTTGGATACATGGAAAATGCGTATACCTTTGGGAACATGAGTTCAGGCCCTTTCTGAGAGCTTATGACAAGTACCTCGATGGCTCGATCGGTGTCTCCTGAACAAAGATTCTTGAACTTGATCTTGTAAGGAATGCATCTGCTCAACAAAAGTATAAGGCAACAACATTAGATCAGAACGGCCTTCAATGAGACAGATTGAAAGTCAATGAGTGTGAGAATGTTCAAATTTTCTTTGCATTCAGATGATAAAAATGCATGTTACACTAGAAACAAGATTGCAGTGTTTAGCTTTAGTTCCTTATCCGGCAAAATCCAAATAAAATTGAGAGATGCATAAACTCAATTTGAAAGCATGAACCCTAGAAGCCAAAATTGCTTCTTCTTTTTTATTGTATTTTTTTTTTTCAAATTGAAGGTATAACAACAACATTAGATCACAACGATCTTCTTTGAGAAAGAACCAAAGACAAAGAAGCATTTCAACTGTTGCTTCAAGTGCAAGTAGCCCTGAAGATATGGTAAAGCGCTCGAGAAACAAGGAAGAGAATTAGGGTTCGAATCCTATTAAGGATGAATATTTTGGAGTATAAGCTTTGCTCTAGATTTATCCGATAGACAAATCAAGGGAAGACTGTCTACCACCATAATTAGTCACGCCTGGATTATCCAAAAAATTAAAAAGTCAAGTGCAAGAAATTTCAAATTTTCATTCCATAAACTTGATAAAAGTGCATGGACCTAGAAATCAGATTGCAAAAGTGCAGATTTTTCCCTGCGCAAAACTAGTAAAGTAGCAGGAACCCTAGAAGCTAGATTGCACCTTTTTAGCTTTAATCCCCCTTACTCATGCCATCAAGGTAAAATCCAACTAAAATCGAGAGAAGATGCATAAACTCGATTAGAATGCACGAACCCCAGGAAACCAAAGTTGCAAATTTCTTTTATCGTTTGAAGATCAAATTCATGATATCGCAACATTAGATCAGAAGAGCCTTCGTCGAGAAAGAATCAACGTCAAAGAAGCATAAACTCTAGACCAAATTCATGCTGTCCGTCGCATCCAAGCAAAACCTAACTAATATTGCAGCTTCAGGACGCCGCGGCCAGACAGGAGAGAAGGGGGGAAAAAAAGTGAGATGAAACGCACCCGGCGACGAGACGGCGGCCGTCCCTGTACCGTTGCAGCCTCCTCCCACGGCGAGACACCAAAGAAACCATCTTTTCGGTCCACGCTCGCCTCCGGATCGAACCCCTCACTCAAAGAACCGCAACGAGGAGACGGAGCGGGAGGCCGGGGAGGACGATGGAGAGTAAAGGCAGAGAGCAAGCCTCGGTTCCCACCATCCGATCGCGGACGCCGACGAAGACGAAGATCGGGTAAGGGAGCAGAGGAACGAAGCGGCGATTCCCCGGATTGGAATGGAGCAGCACTGCATCAGATAGATAAATATCGCAGAAGATTTAGAACCGTTGAACGCCGTTCCTGATAAAGAAGTAAATGTCGCTGCAAAAGCACGTCGAACATGCCGCAACATTTTTAAATTTTTTAATAACGATGAATATATTTTTCATCTAAAAAGAACTTATCACGTGCGATCACTAAGACATCAAATATTTATGAATAAATTTAATATTCAGTTCGATAAAAGTTTATTTATATTCATTCAATATATATCAAAATCAATTAATAAATAAATTTAAATAATTTGATAAATTAAATAAATAAATGTAAATACATATGTATTCGGCTTGTTAATGTTTGTGAACAATGTTATGAAAAACTCATTTAAAAATTATTTATAAGTTTATTTATACTCATTTATAAATAAAGATTAAAATATTTAAAATTTAAATTAAACAAACAAACTTAAGAGTTTAATAACGTTTAAATAAATAAAATTTAAATAATTTGAATCCAGCTTAATTCAAGTTTGAATCGAGCTTGATTACAAATTTGATATCTATTAAACAAGTCAAGTTCAAGTCAAGCTCAAACTCTAAAAAAAGAAACCAAGTCAAGCTTGGACAAGTTTTTCAATAGTTTGGTTAACTTTAGGCTTGCCTTGGTTCGGCTCAGCTTGGTTATCTTATCAAACAAGTTTGAACACTGTAAATTTTAGTTTGGCTTGGCTTGTTTACAACCCTAGCGATGACTTCTTCATTGTTTGATTCTATGGGATTATATAGCAACGGAGAATACATAATTCTTTCGTCGTATGATCTTCTTCTCCAATGAGCACTATAGTCAATTCTTGAATTTGTTGAGATCGTCATCATTGTCACTCTTGTCGGACCATGGTCAGATTCCTATTGAATTGCAATCGGAATTCGAACGTCGACGGTCACAATTCGATCGGATTGCACTCAAAATTCGACCACTAATGGTCACAATTCAATCGGATTCCGACTATAATTCGATAGGAATCCGATCATAGTCCGATCAAAATTGGAATCTGACTGAACTACGATTAGATTTTGATCGAATTATAATTAAAATCCGCTCGAATTGATACCGCCAACGGCCCCGACACTGACAGCAACAATTCGATTAGAGTCCTATCGTAATTCAATCACGGTTCAATCGGACTCTGACTCCAACCAGACCAATATCGAATTTCGACGAAATCGTGGCTAGATCTAACCGTCCATCGATGATGACAAATTGCTCACTGTAGAAGTTACCGTGCATTTTCATTTTCAAATATGGATGTCCTTTATTAACTTCATCAAAATTACTCAAATTTAATTAAAATTATTATAACAGATATGACCATAATTACTATAATTATAATAATTATATTATATCTAGACATCTAGTGCAACAGGCTAAAATAATTTTGACAAAGATAAAATGATTTTGATTAAATGTGAATAATCTTAATAAAATTAGTAAATAATATTTTTGCATAACAATTCTTAATATATAATAATTTTAATTAAATTATTTATTTTATTTTATATTATGTGCACACTTAAAATTAACCTTCAAAATATTCAAATATTATTACTCTTAATTAGTTATTCCTTTAACTAGTTTATATCACATTTCTAGAAGTAAAATTGATTTTTTTTTAAAAAAAAACTATTAAGAAGTGTATATTTTTTTATTTACATTAAAACAGTGTTTTATTTATTTATTTTTTTTATCAAATTCATTTATCTAAATTTATCTAAGCTATAATATCTTTATCGACCAACTTAAAAATTACACTGACCATTAAATCAATTAAAATGTGTATAAATAATTCACATGACAATTTCTGTTAAAAATTTTATATGAATTATAAATTATATAATTTTTTTAAACGAAATTAGTCGGAAGTAGGAAGATATTTTAAAAGAAAAAAAAAAAGAAAATTTGAGAAATCCTTAATGTATTTTTAAATAAATAATATTCATAATTTGATATATTGACTGAGATAAAATACATTTAAAAATGAGAATATATTGACCTCGAGAAATATGAATGAATTCAAGTTGTTAACAATTGACTTAGTTATGTAAAAGGAAGTCAAATGACGGCTTAAAATGGATTAATAACAATCAAAGCCTTGTGTCGACTTTGACTTAGAAATAGACCAAAATGAAAAAGTTGACCGTTGACTTTGACACTAGCGGTAGATTCAATCCAGATCCATGTCCAGATCCATGTCAAAGACCAAATCAAAAGATTTTTTCATCATTTTTAAATATTTTTATTTTACCAAGATTTTAGAAAAATGGCATTAAATGAATTCAATAATCTATTCGTGACTCGTTCTTCGTCATCCGATCGAACGAAGATATCTAGTAATGGAAAATACACAATAATTCGTCATCTTCTTCTTCCCCTGAGTGCGTACTATAGCCAATGTCTATATCCGTCGAGTCGCCACTGCCATCATCACAGGTGACCAGTCGACCGGCTGACCGAACCACGGTCGGATTTCGATCGAAATCCGATCGAATTGTGATCGTTTGCGACAGCGACCGCAATCGCAATCGTTTCCGGTCAAAATTCAGTTAGAATCCAACCGCGATCCGACCGGAAGCCACTGGCGATCACAATCGCGACCTTTTCTTATCGAAATATGATTGCAATTCGAGCGAGATAGGAGTTCGACTGAATCACGGTCGAATTGTGATCGAAATTCAGCCACATTGCGACTGCCAGCGCTGCGACCGATGTTGATTGTAATGTGGCAGGATTCCGACAGCAATCTGACCGAATTCCGACAGTAATTTGATCGGAATCCGATCGTGGTACGATTGACTACGGACGGATTTCAACCGAATCACAGTAGAAATTCTACTGCTTGGCGATGATGTCGAGCGGCGGTGCACGGGTGAGAGCTCAGTGTGGGAAATATATAGTGACGAATCGGAATGGAAATTACTGTGCATTATATATATATATATATATATATATATATATATATATATATATATATATATATATATATATATATATATATATATATATATATATATATAATGTGGATGTACGTGGATTTTTTCGCCTTCTTTCAATGTCGTGGGACGTCCGAGAGGCTTAGGGTTCTCTCCGACCGCAACAGTAATAGAAAACGAACAAACGATATGAGAAACTGAAGTAGAGAGCAAAGATACTATTTTACATGGTTCGGAATGAAGATTCCTACTCCACAGGATGAGCTCTATCACGAGCCACAGCGCCAAGGCACTTTCACTATAAAACTTTTTCTTCTTGGAAAGATTTCCAAAGGTGGAGAAAAAGCCTCTTACAATATATGCAATACACAAGAACAGAGAGATCAAATTAACTCTTCACCGTCGTCTTCTCCCCCTCTTCTCTTTCTTCTTCTTCCCCCCGCGATGTAGTCTCTTGTAGAAGCTCTCCTTTCTTCAGGATTAGAATTAGAAGCCCCCTCCTCCTTCCTCTACCCCTTTATCCTCCTCTCCCTTCCATGCTAATTGTAACGTAACAAACTATTCCATCACCGTTCACGTGGCAGCCCCCTTTACCTGGAGAATCATTCTGTTAAAGAGATAAGGAGTGGAAACCCCTTCGAATATTATATAGGGTCATAGTTTGTTATGTAACGAACTCCTACAAATACTTTAGGAAATGCCCTAACTCTTCCCTTCACCCTCTCTTCCTTATCCGACTCGGACCTTGATTTTGCCTCTACCTAGACTATATCTTCTTCACCTGTCCGACCCAAAATATACCTTACTCTACTTTTACCAACCTGATATTTGGGCCTCATATAACTATGAGGCCTAATACCTACTGTTCTTTGTAACTACCCGATTCAATTCCCGACTCACTTTACCGAGTCAATATCTGACTCACTTACCGAGTCAATCTTCGACTTGCTTACCGAGTCAATCTCCCCGACCCGTACCCCGAATCACTCATTTGATCTCCCTTTAGCCCTATAGCTTATCTTCCCTTTCCCACGCCTTCATCTTGCCAGCCCAATCAATCCTTTGGGATCTATGTCCTCCGGTTCAACCATTGTTCCATGCATAGTCTTTCTCATTTTAATCCTTAAATTAGGTAACAATAGTATAATTAGTCACCCCCTACAAATAGTTAAACAAAACATTGAGTTTGACTTTCTAAGTGAAATATTTTCCTCTATCCTCCTCCCTATTGATCCCATCTCGTCTAAGTGGCCTTCCCCCTTTCCTTTATCCTATATGTCTAGAGCGGCTTATTAGGCCCATGGGCCCCGCCCTCCTTTTCTCAAAGGAAGTTGAAGAGTCGAAAAACCCTTAATAAGCCCCCCCCCTCCTTATGCATAACTTCTATTCTAGAGACTTAGCTTTTTCTTCTTCATTCCCGACGATTCTCCTCAACAGTCGTCAGTTGCCCTAACCTCCTTTTCGTGAGTATTTCCTCTTTAATCTTCAAGTAAGTGCTCCTCCCCTCTTTACACCTATGACCCCGAAAAATCCTAAATCGGTCCCCTAGTATGAGCGTACCGTCACCCTCTTAAGCAGCCAACACTATTTCTTCAATTGCAGATGCCAGTATATAGTTCCTTTTATAATCTATCGCTTTAATGTTGTCTCCTCCTGACCCCATCTTCCTCCGCCTAGCTTCCATTGCTTCTTCCACGAGCAACTGCTAAATAGCCTACACTTACCCGTGTCCTCTATCTACTTGGACATATTAGACTTTTATCAACTACCTATCAATCAATTTGTCCCTAATTCCTTCCGCATATTATCAGGGACAATTATAGTGTTTAGACATTTAGGTCTTACTCTATCTTCATTGTTGTTTCACTGTTTCTTCCAATTGAAGTCTTCTAAGGAATGTCTCTTTTACTTTTCTAGTCAGTCAAACTATCAATTCCTTATGAATATGCCATCCTCTCATAAGGGGTAGGAGGCTTTCTACTTTTTTGCTTAACTTCCGACTCCCCTCCCCTACTCTGATACCTGGAAACTTGACCTCCCTGAACTACCTTCCTTTCGCAAGATTAGGACTCAGTGCCCCTTCTCGCAGGTCTATCGAGTATTAAAAGAATATCACTATAATTCAGATTTTCTACTAAAGCCTCCTCTTTTAAGCCGTTATGAGTTATCCCCTTAGCCGATCCGGGCGTCATAGGTAGGATGTTACTCTTACTCTTATATGTCATACATAATACTTCTTATTGCTTTCAGGCTTCTTAATGGCTGGTTTTGCAGACGACATGATGCAGGATGCTATAATTAGCAAGGAAAAGATCGCTGCGGTCCAGAAGAAAAAGCCTTCTCAGAAACAGGCACAAGACAAATCCCCCATCCTTTCCTCTCCTTCCCGTAAGAAACTTCATCCTCGCAGGGAGGGTGCCCCAAGCTCCTCTGCTCTTATCCCTTCTCCCTCTCCTTCTTCTTCTCCTCCTCCTCCTCTACAACTAAATAGGCATCGACGCCGAACCACTTCTGAACCCCCCGAGAAGGAGGCTGCTCTTGTAGCCACTACTTCTTCCCTACAAGAAGAACCTTCTCCGTCTCCTTCTATTCTTTCATCTCCTCTTCATCCTGACCAGAGAATTGACTCCCCTACTAACTCTCCTCTTCCGACTTTCCAGACATATTTACCTCCTTCTCCTCCTCTTACTCTGACTATGGACCCTTCTGTACCTCATACATCCATGGCAGAGCCTTTTTTGATTGGGAGGGACATCCCCCTCTAAACCCCCATCCACTTCTCTAGGATCCTTTCTTAGGATCTGCAACACGGACGAGGTACGACTCTTCAACCAATCCTAGATGCAAAGTCCTTACAAATGCCTGTGCAAGTTCCTGGCTGGGGTAAGCTCTCCTCTTCATGTTTAATGTATATAGGCTAGTGTGTATTCTCTTAACACTTTGTTTCCCATCTCAGACAGTTGCGGCTTGCAATGGGACTATGCCTGACATAGTGAATTATCAGTCCACTATGGCGGCTCGCCACATTACCTCTCTCTCTCAACAGAAAAACCTGACCCAGCAAATAGCTGAAGGTAAACAGAGGGAGGCCACTCTGATCGCACAGTGTGACGACTTGATAACTCAACTAGCAGTGGCACAGAGTGAGAAAGAAGTGTTGGATCGAAGCGGATCGCTAGAGGGGGGGTGAATAGCGATAAAACCTTTTTCTTTTCTTTTCGTTCGTTAAAACTCGAGAGATAATTAATTGCAGCGGAAATGTAAATGTAAAGTAAAAAGAGACAAAGGAGTTTTACTTGGTTCGTAGCCTTCGACTACTACTCCAAGGCCCTAGCGGTCCTCGAACATGTACGGAGGGCAAAAATACTAAAGAACTCCTCCCCTTTAGAGGTAGGAGTTTAATCGATACAAGTAAAGCACAAAGCTTGAGGTAGAGGGACACTCCCCCTCTCCTCGTTACGATAAAAGCTCCGAAAATGAAAGTACTAAACTGAAATAAAACTCTAACCGACGTAATAAAATGAAAACAAATAAACCTAGACGTCGGAGAAGAAGCACTTCGTTGTCGGAGAAGTTGTAGCTTTGCGGAGGCTTTTGGAGGCTTAGAATTGATGATGAAACCCTAGGTTAAGACCTCCTTTTATAGCCTTTAAGCCCCTCATCAAATGGGTCTTCAACCAATAGGAATTGGGCACAAAACTCCTTGAAAAATGGTGATAAAGCTTGACTCCTCGAGGCTGATTTTTGACCATCGGTTGAACTGATTTCTTGGCCGGTTGAACTGATGGCTCAGCAGTTGAACTGATCCTTGGCCGGTTGAACTGATGGCTTAGAAGTTGAACTGATTTTTGGCCAGTTGAACTGATTTTTAGACTTTTCGACTGTAATAAAGAGTTAGCTCGAAATATAAGTGAATTCGACGGCCACTTGTCATCCGATCTCAACATAGACCTTCCATGGGAAGTCTTGGTCGGATCGTCGCCTAAGGATGTCCCCGTATGGAGGACTCGACCTTACTTACACTCACTCACACGAGCTTACCTCAACATTTACCTTTGAAGCATTGCTTTCGGTCTCCACCTGATTCCTTCGGCTCCCTCCGAAGTCCTCTCGGTGTCGCCCGACCACCACGGCTTCCTCCGGGTGTCGCTAGCCTTTAGCTCCAGCTATAGCAATCTTCTGCACACTCGATTCAGCTCGTGAGATAACGACATGAGCTTAACTTTATATCGTTTTCTATAATCAAAACTCAGGTTCGACTTAGGTGCCTACTGCACCAACAATCTCCCCCTTTTTGATTTATGGCAAACCCACATACAAAGTTAAGTAAATAGCAAGCATGAAGAATAATGTGCATTAGAAACAAGAAATAAAGAAGATTAAGTTGGAGTAGTAAGGATTTTCTTCAAGTACTCCCCCTTGAGGAAACCTCCCCCTTGACCGAGGGTGAGTCTTGAAGAAAGACCTTAATCCTCCCCTTTGAGAGTTTCTTTAAGTAATTAACATTACTTAAAGTTGGCCTTAGTAAAACGTTTAAGTTAAGAGTTCTTCTTAACTTGGCCCTTTCTCCCCCTTAAGTAAAACATTAAGGGCATAATAAAAAATAAGTAAAACGTTGACGCCACAAATAAGTTTAAGTTAAGAATTCTCTTAACTTGGCCTTTAATAAGTTTTCAAAACTTAAAGTTAACTTTTGGTTTAAATATAAAGTAAGAGTTAAGTTATCAAAAAAAATTTTGACCCCTTAACTTTGGCCTTTTTCTCCCCCTTTTGCCATATATCGAAAAGAGTGAGTGTGTGTGTGGAAAACAAAAATAAGTGTTAAATTTAAAGTCCAAGCATGTTCCACATTATTTTGAAAATAATATACTGAAAATAAGTTCATCTATAAGATGTTCGACTCATATTTGGCTTGATTGATATGAAAGATCAACCAGTCCTGGTCAGAGTCGATTAGTATGTATGATTATACTCCGTGGTTCATAGCGATGCACTAGCTCTACATTTGGAACCAGGAGTAAGGTCCTAACATCTCACGCCCATCTACGTGGCTAAGTACACAAACACATTAGTCCTATGTGTTATGAGATGTATTGACTCCTTAAATCTATAGGTGCATGATATCTAAGGTATGTCCTATACTAGTTCTATAAAAAATGAAAGTTAAGAAATAGTAGTAAGAAAATATAATTTGCAAGTTCCTATTCTACTACGCACATGCCCAATTTTCGTCTTAATAGACTAAATTCGGCTTCGGGTAGGGGTTTAGTAAATAGGTCTGCTAAGTTAGACTTTGATTCGACGTATTCGAGTTGTATGGCTCCGTTGGCCACATGTTCTCGAATGAAATGGTGTTTTACCTCTATATGTTTGGTCCTAGAGTGACATATCAGATTCTTTGTAAGATTAATTGAACTAATGTTATCTACGTGAAGTTTAGTATTCGTAAAGTCTAACTTAAAGTCGCGGAGAGTGTGCTTCATCCAAAGAAGCTGCGTGACACACTCACCCATCGCGATGTATTCGGATTCGGTGGTAGATAAAGCAACAGGTGTTGCTTCCATCGCACTAACTCACTAGACTCGAGCCGAGAAGTTGATAACAACCACTCGTACTCTTTCTATCGAGCTTACTACCGGCATAGTCCGAATCGGAGTAGCCGGTTAGTTCGAACTCGGTAGATCTAGGATACCAAATACCGACATTAAGTGTACCCTTTAGATATCTAAGGATACGCTTGACTAGAGTTAGGTGAGACTCCTTGCGCGGGTTTGAAACCTTGCGCACATACTTACGCAAATAAGATATCGTGCTTGCAGTTAGGTAAAGGAGACTCCCTATTATGCTCCTATAGTATTTTAAATCAATTAAATTTTCGATTACATCTTCTTCTATATTCACATTAGTTGCCATTGGGGTATTAATAATTTTAGCGTCTTGCATTCCAAAGCGTTTAATTAATTCCCTAGTATATTTGCGTTGATGTAGGTATATTCCATATTTAGTTTGTTTAATTTGTAGACCTAAAAAGAAACTTAACTCACCTACTAAATTCATTTCAAATTCACTTTCCATAAGTGAAATGAACTCATTTAGTAGGATTGAGTTGGTGGTTCCGAAAATAATATCATCTACGTAGATTTGGGCTATGAATATGTCTTTACCTAAGGTTTTTACGAAAAGGGTTGGGTCAACTACACCTTGGTTAAAGCCTTTGGACTTAAGATAAATTGAAAGTCTCTCGTATCAAGCTCAAGGAACTTGTTTAAGTCCATAAAGAGCTTTCTTTAACCTAAGGACATGATCGAGTTTGTCTAAACTTTCGAAACCGGGGGGTTGACTAACATAAACTTCTTCTTTAATGTATCCATTTAAGAATGCAGATTTCACATCCATTTGAAACAACTTAAATCCTCGATGTGCTGCATATGCTAATAGCATTCGAATGGACTCTAATCTAGCTACTGGGGCATAGGTCTCGTCGTAATCTAAACCTTCAACTTGACTAAACCCTTTAGCAACTAGTCTAGCTTTATTTCTAACTACTTCACCTCTATCATCAATTTTATTTCTAAACACCCACCTTGTTCCAATTATTGTTTTATCTTTAGGTGGTGGTACTAATTCCCATACTTCGTTCCTAGTGAATTGAGTCAACTCTTCTTGCATTGCAATAATCCAATCGGGATCAAGAAGAGCTTGGTCAATAGTTTTGGGTTCAATTTTAGAAATCAAGGATATTTGACTAAGGTTTCTGTATGAGGCTCTAGTTCGAACTCCTAGACTTGGATCACCTATCACTTGGTCGATATGATGATTCGTTTGAGTCCTAGTTGGATTTGGGTTTGAGTCTACAACTTGATCCATAGGATGACTCGTTTGAGTTCTAGTTTGGTTGGAGTCATCTATCACTTGGTCGATAGAGTGACTTGGTTGACTTAGGTTAGGATTAACACTAGACCTGATCTCCGGATCAGAGTTAGGTCTAGTATGAGTCGGTTCGCTAATTGGGGTTGTCGGGGGTTTTGTAGGTTCGTGTCCTTCATCAAATACTACATTGATAGTCTCCTCGACTCTAAGGGTGTCATGGTTATATACTCTATAAGCTCTGCCTGTAGTCGAGTATCCTAGAAAGATTCCGGTCGTGGTTTTGGATGTAAATTTCCCTAGGTAATCCTTAGTATTTAGGATATGTACCTTACACCCAAATACCCTAAAGTACTTGATGTTAGGTATTTTATCATGATAAATCTCATATGAGGTCTTAAGGTGCCTCTTTACCATAAGGATTCTATTTTGGACATAGCATGTCGTATTCACGGCTTCGGCCCAAAACCTATCGGGTAGGTTATACTCATTAAGTATTGTCCTAGCGGCTTCTTGTAGGGTTCTATTTTTGCGTTCTACTAGGCCATTTTGTTGTGGAGTTCTAGGTCAAGAGAACTCATGGTGGTATCCATTTAGGTTACAGAATTCTGTAAACCTATGGTTTTCGAATTCACCACCATGATCAGTCCTAAGTCTTTTGATTTTAATGCTTTGTTGATTTTCTATTAATTTAAATAGATTGATTAATTGATCTAGGGTATCACTTTTGTGTTTGATGAACCTAACCCAAGTAAATCTAGAATAGTCATCAATTATGACTAAGCAGAATTTACTTCCGTTAAGTGACTTAGCTCCGTGTGAATCAAATAGATCCATGTGTAGGAGTTCAAGCACACTTTTGGTTCGTTTTTGACTAGTTAGTTGATGTTGTGTCCTAGATTGTTTATCTTGTTGACAAACATTACATATTTCATTATCCAAGTTATTGAGGTTAGACAAACCTCTAACTAAGTCACTCTGACTCATCTTGTGGATGAGTCTTGGGTGTGAGTGACCGAGTCGTCGGTGCCACAACCATGATTCCTCTTGCCGTGTCATAAGACACTTAGTTGAGGAGTTAGTTAAGTTAATAGTGTAAATGTTGTTATTTCTAGTTCCCTTAAGAATTATTTTAGAGGTTTCGTTTGTATTAATTACGCATTCGTTTTCTAGAAATATGACCTTATAGTTATTATCACACAATTGGCTTACACTGAGAAGATTATATTGAAAATTTTCTACTAATAAAACGTTTTGAATGACAAAATTTGAGTTAAACTCAATATCACCTGATCCGATGATTTTGAGTTTGCCGTTATTTCTGAAGGCTACCGATCCTTGTCGTTTGAATCGAAGCTTCGAAAACTTGAGTTGATCCCCAGTCATGTGTCGGGAGCAACCACTGTCCAACATCCATTGATCCTACACGCAAGGTAGTTGGATCGGATATTGGATTTATTAAAAATTGGTTGAAAATTATTAACCTAAATCATCTCACCCATGTCTACATGATCAAACATGTTAATCCTATATATTCTTGTGAGATGACTTCCAATTTTAGTTGAATTAAATTTAATGACTTAAACACTTCTCAACCTTGCGTTAGATTCGGATTTGACCTTAGGCTCATCAAGTCACCTTTTCAAGATCATGGCTTCCAGGTCGTGGCGAGGCACAGAGGCCTTCTTTGATCGGAATAACGACCACTTCCTTAGACAAAGCCATTTTCAAGAAAATAGAGACTTGACTCACCTAAGACCACTTCCTGGTCTAACTAGTCTAGGATACGGCGAGGTAGCTTCAGCTAGTTCCTCTCGGTTAAGTGCACCGAACTAGATACGTCTTATCTAGCCCGAATACACAAGACTCCGCTTTCCTAGCGTACTATCATCTCGCCGCATCCTGGTACTATGTTATCAAGTATTGACGAGTTATAGTCCTATCTAACCATTCTAAAAAGAAAAATAAAAACCTAAGCATACAATTTCTAAGTTAAAACACAAACAAATTTCGTACTAGCTCCCCCTGGACCGTTGAATCGATTCGGTCTCTCCACATAGTGGATTTGGTCCTTGGGAACCCAGTACTGGTTTGATCCTAAGTTTGAAATCAAGGTGGTCTTAGGGACCCATGCTTGGACACGTTTTCTATGTCTACTTATGATTGACATATACGACTTATTGGTCGTGTTTGAGCTAAACCCTAGTCCGGCCTTGTTGTACACGGCCCTTTGCGATCCAAGTAGGAGGTCAAGTCCTTTGGATCCCAAAGTAAACCTTTCCAACGTATTCCTAAGATCTTTGACTTGACTTTTCAAGAGTGAGTTCTCAACTTCGAGTTTTTCAACTCGAGTTGAGTCCTTCTCTTGAACTCGACTAGTCGAAGAGGTTAGGGAGACCTCGTGTTTGAGGAGTTTAACTTCCTCAACCAGGGTCTCGACCTTGGACTCGGACTTAGCTAACTTTCTATTTAAAAATTTAATTGCACTATAAAGTGTGGTAATAAGAGAGCGACTTACCTTGAGTTTATCTTTTGAACCGGATGCGTATCCGTGGCTTGTCTTGAATAGTGCTTCGCAGTCCGACTCATCTTCGGTTTCCGATTCAAGTTCCGGTTCCGACTCCGTCTTCGATTCCACCGGTTTATCCATAAGGACTCGATCGTTGTCTTCTTCCTCGGAAGCTTCTTCCCAAGTAGCGTTGAGTGTCTTTTTGTATTTTGGTGCCTTGCTCTTGAGTTTTGGGCATTCGGACTTAATGTGTCCAAACCTGTTGCATTCATAACATCTTATGTTTGAACTTTTAGGCTTACCTTCGTTGGGTCGAGTGACGGCTCGTTTTCGGCCCTTGACTATCCTCCGAACTAGGTTGACTAGTTCGGCTTCCATTTCTGAGTCGACCTCCGAATCCGACTCATCCTCTTCTTCCTTCGGAGGTGGCTTGCTAGCGGTTTTCTTCTTTGAACCTGTAAATAAAGCTATACCTTTCTCGGGTTCCGAATTAGACTGCTCATGAAGTTCAAAATCAGAAAAAAGTTCATCTAATCTAAGTTTAGAAAGATCCTTGGAGACCTTGTAGGCATCGACCATGGATGCCCACAAGGTAGTCCTTGGAAAGGAGTTTAGGACATACCTTATAAGATCGCGGTTTTCGACCTTTTGCCCGATTGCATGTAGGTTGTTGACTATGTCCTGGACTCGGGTGTGAAGTTACGTCGCGGACTCGTGTTCTTGCATTTTTAGGTTATATAGTTTATTGAATAGAAGATCACGCTTACATACCTTGGCTTCATCGGTCCATTCGTGTAGCTCCACTAGTTTTGTCCAAAGGTCTTTTGCGCTTATGAAGGGGCCGACGCGATTTAGCTCTTCCTTGGATAAGCCGCATTGGAGGATTTGTGTTGCCTTGGCGTCGGCTTCAACTTGTCGTTTTGTCGCAATGGTCCATTGATCATAATCCAAGGAGTCACCCACTTCATTAGTCGGAAGTGTGAAACCCGTTTGGATTATGATCCACATCTCGATTTGGGTTTTGAGAAAGCATTCCATCCGACCCTTCCAATAACGGAAGTCATCTCCGTTGTAAAATGGAGGTCGGACGGTGCTAAAACCCTCGAGATGGGCCATTAGAACAAAAGACACAAGGAGACGAAGACGAAGAAACTAGCAACGACAAAAACACAAAAAAAAAGTACCAAGACTCGCGTCTTGGATTAGTAGTGCGGGAGAAAAAATAACAAAGCGAAATAAATCTGAAATAAACAGAATTAAAAAGAAAAAAAATCTGTAAAATGGCTAGATTGGTGGTTTCACCAAATCTTAGCAACCCCCGGCTCTGATACCAATTGTTGGATCGAAGCGGATCGCTAGAGGGGGGGTGAATAGCGATAAAACCTTTTTCTTTTCTTTTCGTTCGTTAAAACTCGAGAGATAATTAATTGCAGCGGAAATGTAAATGTAAAGTAAAAAGAGACAAAGGAGTTTTACTTGGTTCGTAGCCTTCGGCTACTACTCCAAGGCCCTAACGGTCCTCGACTACGTACGGAGGACAAAAAACACTAAAGAACTCCTCCCCTTTAGAGGTAGGAGTTTAATCGATACAAGTAAAGCACAAAGCTTGAGGTAGAGGACACCCTCTCCTCGTTACGATAAAAGCTCCGAAAATGAAAGTACTAAACTGAAATAAAACTCTAACCGACGTAATAAAATGAAAACAAATAAACCTAGACGTCGGAGAAGAAGCACTTCGTTGTCAGAGAAGTTGTAGCTTTGCGGAGGCTTTTGGAGGCTTAGAATTGATGATGAAACCCTAGGTTAGGACCTCCTTTTATAGCCTTTAAGCCCCTCATCGAATGGGTCTTCAACCAATAGGAATTGGGCACAAAACTCCTTGAAAAATGGTGATAAAGCTTGACTCCTCGAGGCTGATTTTTGACCATCGGTTGAACTGATTTCTTGGCAGTTGAGCTGATGGCTCGTGATTGAACTGATCCTTGGCCGGTTGAACTGATGGCTTAGAAGTTGAACTGATTTTTGGCCGGTTGAACTGATTTTTATACTTTTCGACTGTAATAAAGAGTTAGCTCGAAATATAAGTGAATTCGACGGCCACTTGCCATCCGATCTCAACATAGACCTTCCATGGGAAGTCTTGGTCGGATTGTCGCCTAAGGATGTCCCCGTATGGAGGACTCGACCTTACTTACGCTCACTCACACGAACTTACCTCAACATTTACCTTTGAAGCCTTGCTTTCGGTCTCCACCTGATTCCTTTGGCTCCCTCCGAAGTCCTCTCGGTGTCGCCCGACCACCACGGCTTCCTCCGGGTGTCGCTAGCCTTTAGCTCCAGCTATAGCAATCTTCTGTACACTCGATTCAGCTCGTGAGATAACGACATGAGCTTAACTTTGTATCGTTTGCTATAATCAAAACTCAGGTTCGACTTAGGTGCCTACTGCACCAACAAGAAGAGCCCCTGAAAAAGAATGTTGACCTTCATCAACAGTTATTTCTGCAATCCAGTTAGCTTCAACAAATTGACTTCTTACGCAAGAACTGGAGGAGCACAAAAGGCAGCTTACAGAGGCAAAGACCCTGGCTTCTCATTCTTCTACAGTTATCCTTCAACTCCAAGAGAAACGTCAAGCATGGGAAGCCACCCTGACGTCCTGCCAGCAACAATTAAAAGCCCTCTCTCTGACTGCATCCACTCTTTCGGGGATGCTAGCCTCAATGGTCGAACAACAACATGAACTTCATAGGGAGAGTTTGCCTCCTTGGGCCAACAAGTCGTGTCAACGACTAAAGATAGAGACGCCCTAGCTGCCCAATTGGCCGAACACCAAGCCCGATGGAAAGAGCAAGAAGCAGATCTGAAGATGCGGTACACCCGAAAGGGAGTACAATTATTCATGTTGGGCTTCGACGGGTCATCTGCTCTGAATGATACTGAAGGCTACCCTCCGCCAGGTGCTAATACAAGTCATCTCAATCTGGAAGTTGCTCTGGCCAAGTGCCCCCCAGAACTCTTTGAATTGTAACTGTCATACCTTCCCCAATGTACTAATTAGTTATTATTAACAAGGATTTTTAAATTGCAATGCTAAAGACTTTTTACTATATATCAATGATGACTATTCAAGGATTACTCCTACGCTCCTCTCTTTTCCTTAAAATGAACTAAATTTATCCTTTCTGTCACTAAGAACCACCCATCCCTCGAGTTGTCAGTCGACTACCACCATCTTCCACTCGAGGATTCAGTCTGGCTACCTTAGTCTTCCTTCCTCCCGATTCAGAGTCAGTTCCCACAAGGTAAAGTGTATTCCAACTTATCGAACCCAATCACTTCTTCTCATCCAATGAGGATGTGATCAACCGCTTCGGGATTAATAACTTGATTATTTCTCATACTGACGTCATTACTTCCTCCGTCCTTTCGCCTTCTCCTCCCCTTCCCAAGGAGGAATGTGAACCTCCCTTCCTTACTATAAATTTCCACTAAGAGTTTTGGCTACTCTCATTCTGCCTTCATGACTTCTGTAGGGCATCCCATCGACATATCCTCCAACCCCGACTCCTTTGAATTGTATGATCTCGATCCAGGATCCTCCGACGATTTTGATATTCAATCGATGGCCGCTTCCGCGTACCGGCCTCCTCCTTCTTCAATTTCAGTCGATGCTTCGACTCCTAACACAAGAAGGTCCTTCGGGCTCCTTTCCCTTCCTTCGGCAACTGGGTCTGGAACCCTTCCATGACTTAGGAGTACACAGTGGGAGATCCTCGGGCTCCAGCTAAACTTCCTCCTCTTCCCCTCGACCCTAACTTTCCTTCCAGTCCCTTCACATGAGGTTCCTCCTTTCCTTCCCGCCGAAGCTCCACCTCCTTCCCCTCGGGCCCGGAGTAACTTCCGTAGGGTTATTTTGGCACCTCCTCCTGTAGAGAAGTCTTCTGTTGGTTTTAATAATCATGTATGAGCAATAATTAAACTCATGTAATTATTAGTCTTCATATATATAAAAAGAATGGAATATTTAAAAGTGTCATGTTTATTTTGCTTCTACTTGCTTCGAGTATTTTAATCAGGACGTTCGAGATCATATTTAATCCACTTCGTAGGGTTGACCCTGCCTAACTACATCAACGAATATCGCCATAAAATAATTAAACCCGAATCAGATTAGATCTGCTCCGCATCCACTTCCCTTTATGAGATACGACGAGTTTCTTCACAGTTACTGCCTTCAACTACCTCTTCATCTTCCCATCTCATATGCATTTACTACTCTGGTTTCCCAAGAGGGTTAATTAATACCCCTCCTTCTCTCTATAAAACCCTCGTCATTACCTTCACCCAACATATCCTTTGACTCTTTTGCTTTTGTAGGTGCCCTTTTCTCTTTCTCCCTTTCTCTTACTAGCATTATGGAATATATATCATAGCAGGATAGCCACTCTCCTCCTCCGGAGCGACAAACTGAGGAGCAGTGTAGCATTGAGGAACTAGAGGAGCAAGTCCAAGACCTGAAGCAGCACCTGCGGCTAACCTCTACTAACAACTATTCCTGTTAAATACGAAAATTTTAAAATACCAAAATAAATGGCCAAAAATTTAGAGAAATACTCTTGAAATTTTTTTGAGATTTTTAGGAAATTTTAGGATTTTTTTCGAAATTTTTCGGGATTTAAACGGAGTCTGTACGAGATAATTACGGGGATAAAATAAATAGGTTTTAGGTGGAGTCTATTTAAGGGGATTAATATGTGATATTAACCTAAAGTTTACAAATAACTAAACCTAGGTTTAGTTTTTTCGATTCGCACCGCACTGTTGATTTTTCCCCTCGCGACCACCTCTTCCTCTCGCGACTTGCGGTTTCTCTCTCGCGAACATCTTTTTCCCATTGCCACTAGCAGCCGACACCCTTCTTCCCGATTTCTCTTCTTTGTTCCCTTCTCTCACGTAGTCGTCCCTTCGCCGCTCGACCTTGCGGTCGCCTACCCCTCTACCACCAGTGTCGCCATCTGCGCCGGCGTCTCTTCACTCTAGATCGCGCACCGCACCAGCCGCCCCTCCCGCTTGTGCACCGCCACAGCCGCCCGAGCCTTCTATTCCCCATTGCCCGAGCCCCACACGCGACGGCCAGGTCACTGGCCGCGCTGCAGCCAGCAACCACCATCGTGCCTTCCGCCGCCGCCCCAACAACCCTCTGCGTGCTTGTCGGCCTCCTCTACCACAGGACCACCTACGACCGCCTTCTCCACTCGCCTCCGTCGCTGTAGCCTTCCCCTCCGCGCAGATTGATCAGCGGCGATGAGTTTCTGTTGGAGTAAAGGATTTAAGGCAGCAAGGAAATCTGTCGGTGAACAGGGCAGTCGTGGAGAAACAGCATCTTTCGATATATCTCTCGTTTCCCCCTCTTTTTCTTATGTCAGTGTTTTGGTATGGATTTTTAATCGTTGAATGAAAGTGGGTGTGTTGTTGAGTCCATATGGGCTGCAGCGAGGTGGATTGGAGAGGTAGTAGTTTGATCAGTTGAGTAGGTTAGACGGAGGGTGGCTGAGCCGTGGAAATTGAGTTGGGGGTCTGATTTGGGAAAAGGATTGGTTGCCGGTGGGATCCTAGGGCTGGTAAGCATGATTTTGGTGTTATTCGGTTGATCATATTGTATTCGATGGATATGGGATGGATCTACTTTGGGTGAGTTAGTTGTGGGGTTTTGATCGACTGTGTAAGGGTTAAGGAATAATATTCGAGTAATTGGACGAAAGACGGTTATGTTAGGTGGAAGGTGATCAAGATTTTATTAAGCCTTTGGGTTTAATTGGGTTATAAATGAAATCGATTAAGTATTCAATTTGTCGGTGGATTGCATTTTTGTACTTAACAATAGTTATGTTGTATACAAGTTTCGGTCACAAGGCAGGTCCCCAGTCGTGATGATTTTATTCTTACAGACATTTATTTTATCAGCCGGGTATTTTGACTTATCTCTTAGATATAGTCATGTTGATATGCTAGTTAGTATAGCTTGTAATAATTTTCATGTTTATCTGCTTGCATGTTTTTGTGCCTACTTGATACATGCATTTGATCGGTTTATGGTTATACTTTCCCTGTTTTACTCGGATCATGGATATGCACTTATTGGTTGTGCATATTATTCGGTTATGCATTTTAGTTGGATTTACATGCTTTAGTATCATGCACCATCTTGCATGATTGCATGTTGGCTGGACGGGGTTCCTTTATAGTTGAGCCCGCAGCTAGTTACATGGCCTGCACACGCTGCCACTCATGGGTTAGTGGTACATCAAGAGGGTATGTGCAGTTGCTCTGTCAGGCTCCGCTGGTCCGCTCATGGGTAGCGATGAGGCAGCGTGGTAGCGGGCAGGGATCCCTCCTCTAGTCTATGACACCGGGAGATGAGAGCTTAGCTCCCCCACTCTGTTTGGGGCAGGAGGATAGGTGTACTCCGACAGCATCCTGTCCACTCGGTCACTCAGGAGCAATGATGGCAGAGTGCACAGTTGTCATAACCCTACCCACTCGGCTTCACCATTGCGTGTGAGGCGGCTGACTAGCGTCAAGGGTGACCATGTCATTTGCATCACATGCATTTTGCATGGATAGCATTTGTATTGTGTTTGTTGTATTTTTATTGCTGCCTTGGATGTTGCATATGATTATCATGCATACAGGATTCATATTTGTATATGGTGATGACTTTCTCTCTTATAGTATGACACATGCTCCTATATCAGGGTAGGAGATTCAGGTAAGTACAGTCCTTTTGTATTTATTTCTTGCATACCTTATATGTGAGACTGTACTGGCATGATTATTATTGTTAGCTATATCTTACTTTGCATATCGAATATATCCGCTAAGTTCTTTGAACTTACCCCGTTGATTTATATCTATTTCGGGATGAAGCTGTCAGAAGAGTCCAGCTGCCAAACCCCCTCATCGTGAAAGTTTTATTTGGATATTTATTTTATGGTTTTGGATATCTTGATTAGAAGATATATTTAGGACTGGAGTTGGATTTATGTACTCGTGGATTTTTGGTGTCCTTATGGACCTTTATTCGGATTTTATTTCGATTGGTTTTGGATGGGTATTCCTGCCCAGATGGCAGAAGGGGTACGTCTTGTTATTGTATACTGTTTACTATATCCTTTGATTGTTGGTCTGAGGCCTCTTTTATTACCTGCGTGTGTTGTTTGGATTTCGGTCGTATTGACCGAAGTATAGTGGCTGTGTAGGCCTTGTATATAAGTTCGGTATTGTCACCCGTACAAGGGAGATGTTGTCGGATTTTCGTCTGGCAAAGACTCCCCCGGGGCGTGACAATTTATTTGGTATCAGAGCGCCTAGGTTTTCGAGTTCCTAGGGGTTTTTGGATTTTTCGGAGTTCGCCACGTTTGGCAGGTTTTTGGGAGTCAACTTGGAAATTTTTGGATTGGTATGGATTTCCGACGATTTTTATGTTTCGGAATTTCGAGGTATTTATGACGAGGTCAATTTGGGGATTTGGCAGCGAAGGGACATCTCCTGGTGGCAAGATAGGTATGATGCTTAATTTTATATGTTATTAATTGTAGTAACATCTGGTAATAAATTTAACAGATATGGGACGAGGTGGGCGTGCTCCTGTACCGAGACGTGGTGCAGGGTAACCACGCAAGAGGACAGTGAGATCTCTGGCTATGAAGTTGCCAGAAGGGTCTATAGAGTTATGACTCATGTGCAGACTCGTAGTAGGGGTCGCCCACCAAGGCAACCAACCGGAGTTGTCGTAGTGTTTATACTCCTGGTTAGATTGGGTATGAGTTTAGTGGATAACAGGAAATAGCATTTAGTGTGTTGGTCACTATTCGTAATCGTAGATGGAGTTGACCACAAATGACCTGTTCAGTTTGTGAGTCTTAAACCTGTGTCGAAAAGATGAATTGTCGTTGAGAGTTGACTGATATCGAGTCGAAAAACAGGGGTCAAGTCGTCACATTTGTTGTGGAAATCAAGGACTACAGTGTTAGAGATTTTCACTAATTATGCTAGTCAGATTATTACTCTGTGGTGGGTAATGGACAAGGAATGTATACTATTATTGATGCAGACAATGGAGGTTTAAGTTTCGAAGTTCCATAGGGATTTTGATCCTTGAGCGGCTTGAGCCTTAGATCGATAACATTGAAGGTACTGTTAAGTACCTAACTTGTATTTATATAGGGGAGTGGAGTTAGTTTCTTACTATTGCAATGATCAAGTTGTTACTTGGTGGAATATGTAGAAGAAATTTATTCGGGGAAATAACCCATTACGGGATCACGGGTTCATGATGTTTTCGAGAGACAGTATTTCCCTATGTTAATTTATATGACTCATTGTTGGGGAATTCTTGGGCCTTAAAATTGAGTGATCAATTGTTAATGGAGTTCACTATAGAGTTTGTTAGACTTGCAGAGTTTACCCCCATTTAATGGCTCAAGATAGTGATTGAGTTATTTTCGATCACCCACAATTTATTGGCTTACATTTGGATTAGGATAGTTGGATCTTCCATCAGTTCCTATCGGGAGGCATTAAGGTGAGTCATATTTATGAAAATGACACTACAGTAAGTGTCTCAAGAAAATAGTGTAGTCAAATCTAGTGATAATAACCTACACTTATGATAAGGCAATCGTAGAAGTTGTGAACGTGCTCTTCTAGCTGAATTCACGTGGCATTATTTCGTTTCCATGTTGTTGCTCGATATTGATCATGTCTGTTGCTAGAGATGGTAACTTGATGTTGATGATGGAAGTTTACAATATCTTGAGTGATTGAGGGATTAGTTGGAATTTTAGTTTATTTTTTGTGGTGATCAAGGCTCTGTCCCGAGAATGAAGGATTGAGGAAACACTTCAATTCCCAGCGGAAAACAGAAATTTGGATTAAAGCTTTCTCCTCAGATTTATGTGGCTATCATAAGTGGCTTGTGCACTTGTGGAAGATATGAAGCTGGTTGTGTGGTTCTTGAAGAAAATGATAGGAAGAGGTGTACACCTAGATGCATACAGTTATCAAATTCTTATTCTAGGTCACTGTGAAATAGGGAATCCGTTAAGAGCAGAAGTTGGATGAGTTTGCATCCTTACTCGAAAGGAGTTGTAGATGGTTGAAGGATTGATCATTGGGGTATTACTATAGTTTACCTTACTTAATGATATATTGAGAGATACTGATAGTTTACAGATATCTTTGGTTAAAACATGTATAGATAGGATTAGAAGGATTTCTATATTTGGATCATGTGGATTAATAGTTTTCCACCGACAGGTGAGATGTTGAGATGATTACCGTGATGATTATCAGAGGGGTATGATATTGATTTTAGATGTTTAGAGGTTGATTGATGGAAATGTTATATTATGGTGAGAGAGTTGACTTAGTTGTTTTATAGTTGACTTGGTTGATATGATGTGGATATTTGGATATTAACTTGGAGATTATGATTGTGACATGATGGTATAAGAATGTCTCTCGGATGCCTGTATAATTCGAGAGTAATTAGATGTAGCGTCGGATGAACTTCTAGGCTTGCCGCGGTATAGGCAAGTAGAGTAGGCGATCGGAGTGATTTTGGAAATAGTTTCGATATCGAAGATCCCCTACTGGGTGATAATTTAATTGATACTGAGGTAATGATATTTTACGAGCCTAATGTTTTTACATATGGTGCGTTGGCTGAGGGCTAGTGTAAAGCGCACAAGGTTGTTGAAGCTTGTAATATACTCAAGGCGATGTCATTCAATTGGCGGTGAGCCAAATCGAGTTGCTTAGATACCGTCATCGATCGGTTTTTCAAAGTTGGCAGGATTGATGATGCCGAGAGGTATTTGTTAGAATGACGATTTTTCCAGGGGATAAATTAGTTGGTATCAGTGTTGCTTAACACTATGGGAATTGGAAGAATCTAAGTTCCAATTATAGGAGGTGTTGGATGGGATATTTATTTGTCCCAGTATTTTATTTCTTGAGAAACTCTGGAACTCGTTGTTCATAGAGAGATGAACCTTTGAGGTTATACATCGATTAACGATGATGGAATGCGGTAGTGGTAGAAGAAAATGAATATCCTTTATGGTGGATTGAGGATCTATTTAGATTGGCTATAGGACACCTGTGTATACTCTAGGATTGATTTATGACTGGTGTTGATTTTATAGTGACAGAGTATCATACAATTATCAAAGTCGTAGTGATGATTGATATATCATCAGCCTAGAGTAAAGAGGATGCAGGTGTGAAGCGATGACAATTTCATACTTAGTATGAATTATATGAGCTTCTGGATTATCTTATTAGACTTATTGACGACTTAGTCGTCTAGGGATTTGAGAAGTCGTATATTTTGGATTAGGTGTGGTCGTTGAAGTTGCGTAACTTGGCCATTGTTGATAGTGGTAGTTAGAGTTGCGCACTCGGCCACCATAGATGGTGGTTTTCTGGTATTGATTTGATTATTACCATAGATATGGATATGATGCTCTAGTGGTACTACACCGCTGACTGGTTGGACCAGGAAGGTGATGGAATTTACTTGGTCTGAAGCTTGTGAAACTAGTTTCAGGGCTCAGACAATGGTTGACTTTTACACTAGTGTTGTTTGATCATTCCGGTATGGATTTTGGATTACAAGAAACGACAGTTGCAGAACAAGGTTGTGTGACTTGTCAAGGTCGGGTGGAGTCATCACACGGATAAGGAGGCTACATGGGAGCTTGAAGAAAAGATCAGAGCTCAATACCCCCACCTGTTTACTTAAGGTACGTGAAATATATTTTTCAGTATTGGTGGTATTTCTTACTCGTTATGCATCTGAGTAGGAAATTTAGAGACCAAATTTTTATTAGGGGAGGAAAATGTTAAATACGAAAAATTTAAAAAACCAAAATAAATGGCCAAAAATTTAGAGAAATACTCCTGGAAATTTTTCGATATTTTTAGAAAATTTTAGGAATTTTTCTGGAATTTTTCGAGATTTAAACGGAGTCTGTACGAGATAATTACGGGGATAAAATAAATATGTTTTAGGTGGAGTCTATTTAAGGGGATTAATAGGCGATATTAACCTAAAGTTTACAAATAACTAAACCTAGGTTTAGTTTTCCCGATTCGCGCCGCTTTGTTGGTTTTTCCCCTCGCGACCACCTCTTCCTCTCGCGACTTGCGGTTTCTCTCTCGCGAACATCTTTTTCCCATCGCCACTAGCAGCAGACGCCCTTCTTCCCGATTTCTCTTCTTCGTTCCCTTCTCTCGCGCAACCGTCCCTTCGCCGCTCGACCTTGCGGTCGCCTACCCCTCTACCACCAGCGTCGCCGTCTGCGCCGGCGTCTCTTCACTCTGGATCGCGCACCGCACCGGCTGCCCCTCCCGCTTGTGGGGTTTTGGTTGACTGTGTAAGGGTTGAGGAATTATATTCGAGTAATTAGACGAAAGACAGTTATGTTAGGTGGAAGGTGATCAAGATTTTATTAAGCCTTTGGGTTTAATTGGGTTATAAACGAAATCGATTAAGTATTCGATTTGTCGGTGGATTGCATTTTTGTGCTTAACAATAGTTATGTTGTATGCAGATTTCGGTCACGAGGCAGGTCCCCGGTCATGACTATTTCATTCTTGCAGACACTTATTTTATCAGGCGGTTATTTTGACTTATCTCTTAGATATAGTCATGTTGATATGCTAGTTAGTATAGCTTGTAATAATTTTCATGTTTATCTGCTTGCATGTTTTTGTGCCTACTTGATACATGCATTTGATCGGTTTATGGTTATACTTTCCCTTTTTTTACTCGGATCATGGATATGCACTTATTGGTTGTGCATATTATTCGGTTATGCATTTTAGTTGAATTTACATGCTTTACTATCATGCACCATCTTGCATGATTGCATGCTGGTTGGACGGGGTTCCTTTATAGTTGAGCCCGCAGCCAGTTACATGGCCTGCACACGCTGCCACTCATGGGTTAGTGGTACATCAGGAGGGTGTGTGCAGTTGCTCTATCAGGCTCTGCTGGTCCGCTCATGGGTAGCGATGAGGCAGCGTGGTAGCGGGCAGAGATCCTTCCTCTAGTCTATGACACCGGGAGATGAGAGCTTAGCTCCCCCACTCTGTTTGGGGCAGGAGGATAGGTGTACTCCGACAGCATCCTGTCCACTCGGTCACTCAAGAGCAGTGATGGCAAAGTTCACAGTTGTCATAGCCCTACCCACTTGGCTTCACCATTGCGTGTGAGGCGGCTGACTGACGTCAAGGGTGACCATGTCATTTGCATCACATGCATTTTGCATGGATAGCATTTGTATTGTGGTTGTTGCATTTTTATTGCTGCCTTGGATGTTGCATATGATTGTCATGCATACAGGATTCATATTTGTATATGGTGATGACTTTATCTCTTATAGTATGGCACATGCTCCTATATCAGGGTAGGAGATTCAGGTAAGTACAGTCCTTTTGTATTTATTTCTTGCATACCTTATATGTGAGACTGTACTGGCATGATTGTTATTGTTAGTTATATCTTACTTTGCATATCGACTATATCCGCTAAGTTCTTTAAACTTACCCCGTTGATTTATATCTATTTCAGGATGAAGCTGTCAGAAGAGTTCAGCTGCCAAACCCCCTCATCGTGAAAGTTTTATTTAGATATTTGTTTTATGGTTTTGGATATCTTGATTAGAAGATATGTTTAGGACTAGAGTTGGATTTATGTACTCATGGTTTTTTGGTGTCCTTATGGACCTTTATTCGGATTTTATTTCGATTGGTTTTGGTTGGGTATTCCTGCCCAGATGGCAGAAGGGGTAAGTCTAGTTATTGTAGACTGTTTACTATATCCTTTGATTATTGGCCTGAGGCCTCTTTTATTACCTGCATGTGTTGTTTGGATTCCGGTCGTGTTGACCGAAGTATAGTGGTCGTGTAGGCCTCGTATATAAGTTCGGTATTATCACCCGTACAAGGGAGATGCTGTCGGATTTTCGTCTGAGGGAGACTCCCCCGGGGCATGACAATTCCTTAGGCCAGGAGCTGGTGGTGGCCCAGAGGAACATGTCTAAACACATTTTCATACAACAGTCTTATCTCAGGCAACTACTTCGTCGCCCTCATGTATATAAAGAAGCTCCGTCGGCACCTCCGGGAAAAACCTTAATGTTATTTTACTTTTCCAGCAAACCATATTATGTACTCCTTCCCTTATCAGTGAAGTTTTTCTTCATAAAAGATTATGCGTATATCTTCTTTACTAACTATACATTTCATAAAAAATGAATAAAACATTCCAGTGTCAACAGCAAACAAACTTTACTGATTTCCTACCAATTGTCCTTTTGACCCATCCATCCGCCTGCTCCTCATCCTTCTTGTGTGTGATCTCAGACGAATGAAGTTTTAGAATAACTACTCAAGCCTCATTCCTGCGATCCACCTCGGCGTGGGAATAGTGATAACACATCTGATTAAAGACTCAGATTTTCCTCCCTATACAGGGATAACGGTAGTACAGTTAAATAAAGACAACTCTTTTGATCCCCTGCAACCTGGGGATAATAATAATAATATATAGTTGAGTGGAGACTCAACTCTTCCGATCCACCACCACACAGGAATAAAAATAATGTACAGTTGAGTAAAATCTCAACTCTTCCGATCTGCCACCACACGGGGATAAAAATAATATATAGTTGAGTGAAACCTCAACTCTTCCGATCCACCACTACACAAGGATAAAAATAATATATAGTTGAGTGAAAACTTGATGCGTACAGATGCGACCTCAAATCTCGCGACGGATACCGTGGAGGACTCAAAGCGCGCTCGTGCTCAACGCCCGCAAGTGCACGGATGTCGTCAAGTAATAAAGATTATCGATCCCACAGGGACTGGGATTCGAGTACCAATATACTCAGTGGTTGTAATTGTTCGGACGTGATCTCTAAGAGGTTTCGATTGGTGAGGGTTGTCGGTAGACTCTACTCTGTACGGTGTCACACGGAGGAGGAAAGGAGTGTGCCTAGGTCTTCAAAGGTGATTCTAGGACTTCGGTTTTGCTTATGTATCACAGAACAATGTTGTCAATTGGCGTTGTCTAGACGTTTACCTATGGTTTTGTGGAAGGGACGTCATACACTCTCCCGCAGAGCGGCCGCATTCACCGGAAGCTATCTCCGCCTAAAAGGACGGGATAGACGGTATGAGGATGTCAAATCAATCCCTATAGTGGACCGTGTCCGATTCTACTGCACTCTTCTCCCTGTAGTTGTAGGAGATCAGGTTTACCCCTAGGTTCCTTAATCAAACCTCCTAAATTTTAGATTGTGAGGGTTGTCACCCCTCGTATCGCCTAAGCGCAGCAAAAAGAAAGTCAAATACACATAGATAAAGTAAAGAGCAACTACCAATTGTCAAATCAAACTCATGAGCAGAATTTAACGTGAACTAACATTATTTATGTACACAAGCTACTCCTTAATCCTAGAATCGAAAGTACTACTCCATGTATACGAAGAAAGAATCACAAAGCATGTCTAAGATTGAATACATAAGGAATGAAACGCAGAAGTAGAGATATACAATGCTTCCGTGATCTTCTCTCCAGCATTGGATTGCAAGGTGTGGACCTTCGGCGGGGTTCCTCCTCCCCGTTGCGAGTTACCAAAGCTTTTTAGGGCTTCGACGTGTCATCCTAACCGTCATGCCTCCCCCCTAGGGTTTGGGTGGAGCCATCCTTATATAGACATCGCCTCGAACCGCTGCAAAATCTGGAAAAAAAAAACCCTAGTCGCACAAATCCGTCGGGCCACCACACGACCGTGTGTTTCCACATGGTCAGGTCGTGTGCGGCCCTAGGGTGTTGATCTCGCCCATTGGACACGGCCGTGTGAATCCACACGCCCTGACAGTGTCCCACTCTGCGTCTAGCTGCGAAATGTCCTTCTTTTGCTCCGAAAATGCATCTTTTTCACCCGAAAAGCTAACTTGCACACAAAAGTACAACGAGCAGACCTCCAAACCAGAAAATAGGAAATGTGTGCAAAAATAGAGTAACATATGCATGAAACTAACACAAAATGCAATGAGATGTGAGCGAAAACTACTCCTAAAACACTATATGTTTTACTCACATCAAAACTCAACTCTTCCGATTCGCCACCACACGGAGATAAAAATAATGTATAATTGAGTGGAAACTCAACTCTTCCGATCTGCCACCACACGGGGATAAAAATAATATATAACTGAGTGAAACCTCAGCTCTTCCAATCCGCCACCACACGGGGATAAAAATAATATATAGTTGAGTGAAACCTCAACTGTTCCAATCCGCCACCACAACGGAATAAAAATAATATATAGTTGAGTGAAACCTCGACTTTTTCGATCTGCCACTACACGGGAATAAAAATAATATATAGTTGAGTGGAAATTCAACTCTTTCGTTCCACCACCATACGGGGATAATTGCTTGCCCTGAAGACAAGCAAAAAAATAGTGACGACCTGACTTAGGGCTTTGCTTGGTTGGGTTGGAAAAATTTTTACTCCGCCATTGTATTTTCTTCTGTGCATCTACCTTAAACCCAACTCCTCCATTCCACCAACATACGGAGATAACTTCTTGCCCAGAAGACAAGCAAAAAGAATAGTGACGACTTGACTCAGGGCTTCGCCTGGTTGGGTTGGAAAAAAAAGTTTACTCTGTCGTTGTATTTTCTTCTGTGCATATACCTTAAACTTAACTCCTCCGTTCTACCACCATACGACGATGACTGCTTGCTCTGAAGACAAACAAAAAGAATAGTGACGACCTGACTCAGGATTTTGCCTGGTTGGGTCGGAAAATTTTTTACTCCGTCGTTGTATTTTCTTCTGTGCATCTACCTTAAACCCAACTCCTTTGTTCCACCACTATACGGGGATGACTTCTTGCCCTGAAGACAAGCAAAAAGAATAGTGACGACTTGACTCAGGGCTTCACCTAGCCAAGCAGGAATAATTTTTTACTCCGTCGTTGCATTCCGTAGTGCATTTAAACCCAACTCCACCATTCCGCCACCACACGGGGATGCTGGCTTCGGTTGATACCGAGCCGTATAAAATGTGATGACTCGATCTAGGGCGTTGCCCCATCAGGTCGGAATAAATATTTTACTTCGTCGCTCTTCACAGGTGTTTTTACCTTAAACCCTACTCTTCCGTTCTGCCACAACACGGAGATGCTAGCTTCGGTTGACACCAAGCTATATAAAATGTGACAACATGATCTAGGGCGTTGCCCCATCAGGTTGGAATAAATATTTTACTCCGCTGCTCTTCACATGTGTTTTTACCTTAAACCCTACTCCTCCATTCCGCAATCACACGGGAATATTGGCTTCGGTTGACACCGAGCCATATAAAATGTGATGACCCGATCTAGGGTATTGTCCAATCAGGTCGGAATAAATATTTTACTCCGTCATTGTTCACAGATATTTTTACCTTAAACCCTACTCCTCCATTCCACCACCACACGGGGATGCTGGCTTCGGTTGACACCGAGCCGTATAAAATGTGACGACCCAATCTAGGGTGTTGCCCAATCATCTCTTAAGGGTCCACATCTCTGCTTTGAAGCTCAATTAACACCATAAATATGCCCTGCACCCCATATAAGACTCTTCACCTTCCCTCTTCTTCACCTCCGCCTCTCTTCTAGTTCTCCACCTTCGTCCTCCTTTCTCCACCAGCATCAACTTCCCTGCGCCTTGCGAACAACTTTGGTATTCTCCTTCCTCCTTGAAAGTCAAGATGCATTCTCTTTTTCAACAATTGATGGCAGAATATCGCCAGAGATCTAGGCAGAGCGGGGATCAACCAACTGCTGCTACGCTCCCTTTGTCCCTCATTTCATCTTCTTCTGTATCCACCAGTCTTGCTTCAACATCCACCTCTCCTCTTCATTCCCCCGCACCTTCACCTCCTGCTGCTTCGTCTGTGCCCAACGTAACCCTTCCATCATTACCATCCTCTCCTCCTTCCTCTTTACTATCATTGTCAAACCCTAGCCTGTCCGTCTCTTCCCCCTCAATCCTAGGTGTCCGTAAGTCGCCCCCCCCCTTTTTTGCAGAGCCAGGTCAAATTGAGGGGAGTTGCATGCCCACGACTGCAGGTAGAAGATATCCCTTCTCTGGTTCTTTCTCCTTCCTCTAAACTTCCCCCAACATTAGAACCCACTTCAACTGCATTTCCTTCCTCTTCACCTTCACACATTCTAGCCACCTCCCCGTTGCCTTCCTCTTCGCCCCCGGATACATCACACCCTTTCATTCCCCCTTCTCGTCCTTCTCCTGAGGATTCCTCCTCACCTGTCAGACAGCAAGTGATTTCTGACATTCTGCAATCACCATCCACCTCTCCTTTTTCTTCTCCTGCTTCCTCAAGCTTGTTAGCAACGGCTCTATTCGTGGCCCCTTCGATATCTCCCGCTGTCTTCAGAGCCTCCTCCATTCCCCTGAACATCACCCTTCCCCTCTAGGGATCAACAACACAATCTTCCCCTTTGCCCCCTTTAAGGCCCATTATGAGTGAACTCATTCCTCTAGGGCCTCTACCCCTTCTTCCTCCTCTGACCAAAATCCTCAAATCCTCAAATTAGAGGAGCTTCTTCCGAGGATGGAAATCCTATGCCATGTTTTAGAGATGATAAGTTTCTTCGGTTAATTCCACCTATCCTTTCTCAATACTAATTTATCTTCTCATTGCTGCTTGTAGGCGTTAATAAATTATCAAGAACTAGATCGTTCTTTCTCTCAATACCAAATTCAACTTCAACAACAAACCCAACAGCAACTGGCAGACCAAACTGTTATCAAGGATAGGGAGCAACTTTTACTATAGGAATTGGCCTGCTGCCATGACCAACTAGCTGAAGCTCGTTGCCAAAGACAGAAAGATGATGAAACCATAGCGGCTCTGCAGGAGCAACAACAAAAAAATGCCGAACTAATATCCACTCTTCAAAGTGCTCAACAGAAAAATGACGTTGCCCTTGCTAGCTGAAATTTCATGTCACAAGAACTAGTTAACTATCAGCACCAGCTGGCTAAAATTCAGCATCAAAGGCAGAAGGATACTGAAACTATAGCGGTCCTTCAAGCTCGACAGCAGAGGGATGCAAACAAAATATCCGACCTTCGTACGCGGTTGTACAAGCATGTACAAGAGAACTCTTCTTTAATAACAGCTAGAGCTCATGCTCATGCTCGCATACGCAGGCAAGAAACTTTCCTTCAGCAACTGAGTTATGAAATCATCTGCACCAGAGCTCATACAAAAGCAGTGGAAGGGCTTTCTACTTCCATGCGCCAAGACATGATGGAACTGTCGAGAGTCATGCAACACAATCAAACTTCCCGCGCCGATGACATATCCACCTTGGCTGATGCCATCATGCAAGTATCCCAGCGGTACTGCCAAATTCGTCAAGCTTTCCGAGAGCACCAGGAGCATTGCGCTAGATTTCACAAGACAGGTGCCCGAATGACACAAACCAAAAGGAGCGTCTGCTGTCTCTAATGCGAGCCACATATCAGGATGGATTTAATGAAGCAGTTCGACAGTATGTTGATCAAGGGTTACCTCCAACCTATCAACCTGCCCTCTTTTTACATTGGGAAGCTGGTTTCAGATGTTATCCTCCGGATCACTTTAAATTGTAACCTTCATTTTATTTTTAAAACTATTGTTATATATGGATAATTGCATCAACAAACTGTTTACCCTTAACATAACTTTTAACTTTCTTGGTTCTGCAAATGAGAAGCTATCTTTCAAATCATTTCTTGTCCCTGCCCGTGTTTATTGTTTGCACTGTAATATATTGAATGTCACATGTAACCCATAGGAAATAAGCCAAACTTCACCTTTCAACAGTCTTTCCTTACATGGTATGAAAATATTTTAAGTGTACAGCATTCCAGGACCGAGGTAATTCCTTGCCCTGATCGTCCTTTAGGTAATAAGCGAACCCAGTCACTCGGTGAGCAATAATATAGGGCTCTTCCTAGTTCGGGGCTAGCTTTTCCGGGCTTCCTGCAGGATTGACCTTGCGTAAGACTAGATCACCTTCCCGAAACCTCCGGGGCACCACTCTTTTGTTAAAAGCTTGTTATGCTTTTTGCTTATAAAATTCTGCTCACCTCCGTGTTTGCTCTCGCCTTTCTTCCAGTAAATCCAGCTCAGTTCCTCTGATGATTTGATTCTGTTCTGGCTCGTAAACATCGACTCGGGCACTACTTAGAATGGTTTCCACATGAATCACAACTTCCGTTCCATATACCAGGCTGAACGAGGTTTCCCCCATCGTCGTTTTAGGAGTAGTTCGGTAGGCCTATAGAATCATTGACAATTCATCCGCTCAATTTCCTTGCTGAGTGCCCAGTTTAGTCTTCAACCTTTGAATGAGGATTCTATTAGTTACCTCTGCCTGCCCATTAGCCTGAGAGTGAGCCACTGAAGTGAAGGTCTACTGAATATTGAGATTTTGACACTATTCTCTAATCTTTTTACCCTGAAATTGCTGCCCATTATCGTTGACCAATCTTCGTGAGATTCCATACCTACAAATGATGTTCTTCCATAGAAACTATATTACTGCATTTTCTATTATTTTAGCTAGAGGCTCAGCTTCTACCCATTTAGAAAAGTAATCCACCGCTACCAAGAGGAACTTTTACTGTAAACGTGTTGTAGGCATGGGACTCACTATGTCCATTCCCCACTAGTCAAAGGGGCAAAAAGCAACGACGACTCTCATTAGCTCGGTGGGTCGCTTGGATCGACTACTATGCTTTTGACAGACTGAACAAACTTGCACCAAGTGGGTTGCATCTTACTGAAGAGTGGGCCAAAAATACCCAGCCAACAATACTTTCCTTGCCAAGACTCTTCCTCCCAAATGATTGCTACAACAACCCTTGTGTAATTCGCGAACCACCCATTCGGCGTCTTCCTTCCCCAAGCATCTTAACAAGGGGCGCCCAAAAGATATCTTATATAGAATTTCGTCTACAACTATGAATCGCTTTGCTCTGGTCACCAAGATAGATACTGCTCATTTTTCTTCAGGAACCTTCTCTTGTCGTAAATATGTCATAATATCAACTCTTCAATCGGGGATCTGATCAACTCCCGGAGTCACCTCTTCCACATTACATACCGCCAAGGAGTTGGGAACTTCCACACAAATCGATCATGACTGCTTCACCCCTTCGAGAGCGCTAGCTAGCCGAGCCAATTCATCCGCCTTTCGGTTATTTTCTCTTAGAATCTGCCGCAGGATGACCTCTTTAAAATGAACTTTTTCTTTTTCAAAAGTTGTCAAATACTTCTGCAACCTCTCTTCCAGAACAATAAAAGTGTCTTGTAGTTGTGATACTGCTAACTGGGAATATGAATTAATGACAATTGAAGTTGCCCCAACAGCTTTGGTGGCTTGCAACCCAGCTAAGATGGCTTCATATTCTGCTTCATTATTAGATGCTCGATACCCGAGGCGAATGGTTATGTGAGTTTCTTCTTCTTTAGGGGATACCAGTAGTGTTAGTGAAAGCCCTAGAGTCAATCATGTGATGATTATTGTATGAACTTTATTGTATCATATTCCTATTTATAAAGGCATGGTTATTATATTTACTTGTATTGGTGTCAAATAACTAAATATAATAATGTCCTTGAGTAGTAGGTTCTTATCTATATCAATCAATTGGTTGAATCGATAATGAGATGATATAGAGAACACTACTCTTAATCATTCCTAGTCGAGTATTAACATTCAGGGACAATGTTAATGCGTAGAGACTAGCATGTAGGTCAACATGATGACTTGATCTCACAAGTCATGGATATGAGATATCAAGTTGACACATGGGTATGCATTGGAGAATGAATACTGAATGACCCGCCATGAGAAAGTATCATGGATCGTTATATGAGTGTCATATACTTTCTCATGTGGCTATTAGTATGACTATTAGTCCTTAGACCTGAAGTCACCATGGTTCCCTACATAAGGCGTTGCATACTTTGGCTTCGTCAAACGTCACCCGTAAATGGGTAGACTATAAAGGCGATTACTGGGTATGTAACAAATTATGTGGAGGGATGTGAGTGATGTAAATGAGATCTATCCCTCCTATATGACGGGAGTGACATAGATATTCTTGATAGAGTGAGACCACGAAGTGCATGGCCATGCCCAAATGAGTCAATATGAGATATTGAGCTCATTTGATTAGAGTGAGTCTACTTGGAGTTCAAGATTTAGATTGTACCGAGGATGACACGGTCTATGCCTCAATTGGTCAATCTATATGTCAAGGATAGAGGTACATTGTCACATATTGTGAGAGTCACAATTAGAAGTCACAAAGGTGATGTTGGAGCTCAACATTCTTGTAACTTGGGTAGCAATGATGTGTTGCTAGATACCGCTCATTGCTTATGTTCCTAAATCGGTTTAGGGACATTGCCAACGTTACAAGAACCTATAGGGTCACACACATAAGGGCAATTAGATGGAGATTAGGTTCATATGATGAACCATGAGGATTAGGTTCATGGGATGAACCAAATTGGATTAAGAGTAATCCAAATTAGACTAATTGAGTTAGACTCAAGTTGATTCAAGTGTTGAATGAGTCTAATTTAGATTTGATTCATCAAATCAATTTAAATTAAATGAATAGAGATTCATTAAATTAAATTGACTTGAATCAAATGATTGGATTTGATCAACCATGGGAGATAAGAGGTCAAGTTTGACTTGACTTGAGAGGGAAGATGAAAGGTCAAGTTTGACTTGACCAAATGACATGTCATAATGATGACTTGGCATGGCCGGCCAATGATGATGTTCTACATCATCATGGACACATTATGGGGTGCCACCTCATGAGGGAGACCAAGAGTCATTGGCTCTTGGAGTTACATGCATGCATGTAACCCCCTTATAGTGGGTTATGGATGATGTGAAGTTAAGTTGTGTAACTTCATCTTCTTCCTCTTCTCTTCCCTCAAGCTCTCTCTTCCTCATCTAGCCATGAACGTCCAAGGGGTGCTAGCACACTCTAAGGTGTTTTTCTCCACCATTTTTCCGTGTGGATACTTGTAGAGGAGTGTACACTTGACACTCTCGAGTTTCGGCGAACCTTTTGGACGAGCGAGATTTGCGAAGGGCGTCGCATCGAGGGTAACGTCCTTATCATGTAGATCTAAGGTAGATCTAGGGTTTTATACAAACACATACATGTTTTAGTTTTAATACATCTTCGCACGGATCCGTGGCCGGACTTCCGGGGTTTCCGCAACGCAAAAAGCGGTTTTTGCGGCTCGGAAAGTCCAACAGTGGTATCAGAGCCACGTGCGAAGCATGTATGTGTTTCATTTTTGTAATTTTTGTATTAGATATAAAAATTATAGATTTATATGTTTCTGTGAATTTCCTATTTTTATATAATTTTTGGGTATTTTTCTCGAAGCAACGAGTATTGGGACACTTGTTGGCTTCAACCATCGAGAAAAACTCTCCGAAACGGCGAGTTCGCGCTTTAGGTTTTTGGGACAGCGACTTAAGTCGCTGTAAGATCGTAGTAGGGACACTCGTAAAGTTATTTTGCGAGTAGGGGCGCTACCCCTATCCCCGAAAGGGACCTTGTCCCGCAATCGCGCCCGAAAACCGCTTAGCGGGACCGTTACGGAGAGGTGACTCATAAAATTGAAAAAAAAAAAAAGGAAAAATTATAGAAATTTTCTGTAAAAAAATACATAATTTAGAATTATGTATAATTCTGTGATTGTCATGGCCCAATAACCCCAATATGATTGGATGTGATGTGTTGTAATTCATAATACGGTCTGCGTGCCGTTTTGTGGTTGTGCGTGTTGTATAGTGTATGTGACATGCGTGTCGTACCTCTTCTTTTGATATTCTAGTTGTAAAAAGTTTTAGACTCGAATGTAACTCGAGTTTCATATTTGTAATGTACAAAATGTAGCGGTGAAAAGTCCACTTGAAGACGAGGTTACGAGAAGGGTGACGACGACACATGGCGGTCAAAGGAAGCGCTTAGAGAAGCCGCTAGCCTTAGGTTGACCATCCGATCTTCTCATTGGCTTGAGAAGATCGTAGTAGGGCCATGACTACATCACATTTAATTTTATATATATATATATATATATATATATTTGATTTTGCTTGTATGTATGTGATGCATGCTAGTAGAATAATGCTTATATGTATATAATGCATGCTAGGATAATTTTCTTGTATGTATATGATGCATGCTAGAATAATGATTGTATGTATGTGATGCATGCTAATATAGGATAATAAAGGCCTAAATGCGTATAAGATACACATTACGATTAGATTAGATCATAATCGAATCAACTCGAAAATGCCTACCGAGCCTTGATACCCATCACTACCTCGATCATTTGTTGTTGTTGAATCTGCCAAAGCAGAGCAACGCATATTATCTTGGTAGGGTGCGGAGGGACAATCTTGGTCCCGCCTATCACGCTTGGGTTAGAGTAAGCTCAATTAGATCGAGCAAAACTAGTTAACTCAATTGGATCGAGTAAAACTATAGGCATATTCCAATCGTTGGAAAGATAGGGTAAGATCGCATTTACACTAAATCTTGGGTGATTTAGCCAAAGCTAACTCAAGGTCTTTTGTAAATGTGGGTCTTGATCCTATAAACAAGAGTTACATAGAGATGTAATCGATAATGTGTTACCCACCGATCGTACTAAGTCTTGGGCGATTTAGCCAAAGCTAACTCAAGGCTTAGTATGATGTGGATCTTGTCCCGCAGGAATTATAGCTAGTTTGTATGAATCTAGTAATGTAGTTTGACCACATCCATAACTCGATTCTACAAAATTCCTATAATTCAGTGGGAGCACCATTTGATTAAAGGCCTAATTAAATGATAAAAGGAATATGATATTAATTCTTTGCATTGTATGTTGTAGATAACTATGTCGACAAACACGAACACTCTCTCTCTGCGTTCTGTCCTTGAGAAGGACAAGCTCAATGGAGCAAATTTCTTGGACTGGTACAGGAACCTGAGAATTGTTCTCACCCAAGAAAGGAAGTTGTACGTCCTGGAGCAGCCCATTCCGGAGGCACCTCCTGCCACTGCCTCGCGAGCTGACAAAGATGCTTACAAGAAGCATTAAGATGATGCATTAGATGTGTCATGTCTAATGCTCGCGACCATGAACTCTGAGCTTCAGAAGCAACATGAGTTCATGAATGCTTATGATATGGTTGGACATCTTCGTCAACTATATCAAGGACAAGCAAGGCATGAGAGATATGAAATCTCTAAGGCATTGTTTGGGTCCAAAATACAAGATGGGACTCCCGTAGGTCCATATGTACTCAAGATGATTGGGTACATAGAAAACCTACAAAGGCTAGGATTCCCACTTGGCCAAGAGTTGGCCACTGACCTGATCTTGCAATCTTTGCCACAAGCCTACAATCAATTTGTCATGAATTATAACATGAATGAAATTGATAAGTCATTGCCTGAGATGCTTAGCATGTTGAGAACTGTTGAGCTTAACCTTAAGAAGGGAAAATCTGACACCATTTTGATGGTGCAAAAGAAGAAAGGCAAGGGCAAGCCTAAAGGTAAGGGAAAGTCTCAAGCCAAGGGCAAAGGCAAAGAACTTAAACCCAAAGGAGGGGTAGCCAAGAAAGGGGCTTGCTTCCACTGCAAGGAAGCTGGACACTGGAAGCGTAACTGCAAGGCATACCTAGAAGATCTTAAGAAACAGAGAAGTGAGACTTCTACTTCAGGTATAAATGTTATAGAAGTCAATCTATCTATTTCTTCATCTTGGGTATTAGATACCGGATGTGCATCTCACATTTGTACCAATGTGCAGGCACTGAGAAATAGCAGGGCATTGACAAAGGGCGAGGTGGACCTACGAGTAGGCAATGGAGCAAGAGTTGCTGCTGTTGCTGTAGGAACTTATGATCTATCTTTTACCTCTGGGCTTGTACTAGAATTAGATGAATGTTGTTATGTGTCTGCCTTAACTAAGAACATCATTTCAGTTTTTTGTTTGGACAAGAAAGGATTTTCATTTATAATAAAGAACAAATGTTGTTCAGTTTATTTAAATGATATGTTCTATTGTAGTGCACCTCTAATGAACGGACTCTATTTTCTAGACTTAGAGAGCCCTATCTATAACATAAGTACCAAAAGGTTCAAGTCAAATGAATTGAACCAAACATATCTCTGGCACTGTCGCTTAGGTCACATAAATGAGAGTCGCTTATCTCAGCTCCATAAGGATGGGCTGCTAGACTCATTTGATTTTGAATCATATGAGACATGCGAGTCTTGCCTTTTAGGCAAGATGACCAAGACTCCCTTTTAGTGGACACAGCGAAAGAGCAACAGACTTGTTAGAACTTATACATAGTGATGTATGTGGTCCTTTCAATGTTACTACTAGAGGTGGTTACAGGTACTTCATTACATTTACTGATGACTTTAGTAGATATGGTTATGTGTATCTTATGACACATAAATCAGAATCCTTTGAAAAGTTTAAAGAATTTAAGAATGAAGTACAAAACCAGCTTGGCAAGAGTATTAAGATACGTCGATCAGATCAAGGTGGTGAATACCTTAGCCATGAGTTTCGTGACTATCTAGCTGAGTGTGGGATTCTATCCCAACTCACTCCTCCTGGAACACCACAGTGGAATGATGTATCCAAAAGGAGGAATCGTACCCTATTAGATATAGTACGATCTATGATGAGTCACACATATCTTCCTATATCCTTTTGGGGATATGCTCTAGACACAGCAGCCTTTACCCTTAACCGTGTACCATCCAAGGCTGTGATAAAGACACCATATACGATATGGACAGGGAGAAATCCCAAGATATCTTTCATGAGGATTTGGGGTTGTGAGGCTTACGTTTGACGTCAAGTCTCAGACAAACTGGGACCCAAATCCGATAGGTGCTATTTTGTTAGATATCCCAAGGATACAAAGGGATATTACTTCTACATTCCCAGTCAGAACAAAGTGTTTGTGGCAAAGACTGGGGTTTTTCTAGAAAGGGATTTTGTTTCTAGAAAAACTAGTGGGAGTACGTTCGATCTTGAAGAAATTCAAGATAATGACCATAGCACTGAGGCCTTGATGGAGGTTGAACAGGAACCACAAAGTGTTGTGGGTGATGAGGTTGTTGCATAAAGGGTTGTGGAACAACCACCTGTTCAGGTAGACCTACCTCTTCGCAGATCTGATAGGGTACGTCATCAGCTTGAGAGATATTCATTTCTCTTATCTGACCATGATGACGTAATGCTCATTGAGAATGAGCCTACCTCCTATCAGGAAGCTGTGATGAGCCCAGATTATGAGAAATGGATAGAGGCCATGAGATCCGAGATGGAATCCATGTACACCAACCAAGTATGGACTTTGGTTGATCCACCTAAAGGGGTCAACCCCATTGGGTGTAAGTAGGTCTTTAGGAGAAAGACTGACATGGATGGACTTACGCATACCTATAAGGGTCGATTGGTGGCTAAATGTTTCAAGCAAATTCATGGTATTGACTATGATGAAACCTTTTCTCCAGTGGCGATGTTTAAGTTCATTCGGATCTTGCTTGCTATTGCAGCATACCACGATTATGAGATCTGGCAAATGGATGTCAAAACCGCGTTTCTGAATGGAAACTTACTCGAGGATGTGTACATGACACAACCTGAGGGTTTTGAAGATCCACAGCATACTGGGAAAGTATGCAAACTGCAAAGGTCCATTTATGGGCTAAAGTAAGTTTCTCGGAGCTAGAATTTTCAATTCGATGATGCAATCAAATAGTTTGATTTCATCAAGAATGAAGATGAACTCTGTGTCTACAAGAGGGTTAATGGGAACACAGTTGTCTTCCTTGTATTGTATGTGGATGACATACTGTTCATTGGGAATGACATCCCTTCGCTACAGTCTGTGAAGACTTGGCTGGGGACGTGCTTCTCAATAAAGGATTTAGGTGAAGAAGCTTGTATTCTAGGCATCAAGATCTATAGAGATAGATCTAAGAGATTGTTTGGCCTAAGTCAGAGTACATACATTGACACGGTATTACTACGGTTTGTCATGCAGAATTCCAAGAAGGGACTTCTGTCGATGTCACATGGTGTGAGTCTTTCGAAGACTCAAAGTCCCTCTTCTAGAGAGGAGAGAGACTGCATGGATAAGATCCCTTACGCATCTGCTATAGGATCTATCATGTACATCATGCTGTGTACTCGTCCTGATGTCTCGTATGCTTTGAGCATGACGAGTAGATACCAATCAGATCCAGGTGAGCGTCACTGGATAGCAATCAAGAATATTCTTAAGTACTTGAGAAGGAGTAAAGAATATTTCTTGATATTTGGAGGAGATAAGGAGCTAGCTGTAAATGGTTACAGTGATGCCAGCTTCCAAACTAACCAGGATGATTATAGATCGCAGTCAGGGTTCGTGTTTTGCTTGAATGGTGGCGCTGTGAGCTGGAAGAGTTCCAAGCAGAACACAGTTGCTGATTCTACAACAGAGACCGAATATATCGGTGCTTCCATCTCATTCGAGAGATTATCGATAGAGGAGATGTGAAGATTTGTAGAGTACCCACAAAGGCTAACATCGCAGATCCCTTGACCAAGGCTTTGGCACAGAAAAAGCATGATGGTCACACTAGGTCATTGGGTATTAGATACTACAATGATTAGCACTAGTGCTAGTAGGAGATTGTTAGTGAAAGCCCTAGAGTCAATCATATGATGATTATTATATGGACTTTATTGTATCATATTCCTATTTATAAAGACATGGTTATTATATTTACTTGTATTGGTGCCAAATAACTAAATATAATAATGTCCTTGAGTAGTAGGTTCTTATCTATATCAATCGATTGGTTGAATCGATAATGAGATGATATAGAGAACACTACTCTTAATCATTCCTAGTCGAGTATTAACATTCAGGGATAATGTTAATGCGTAGAGACTAGCATGTAGGTCAACATGATGACTTGATCTCACAAGTCATGGATATGAGATATCAAGTTGACACATGGGTATGCATTGGAGAATGAATACTGAATGACCCGCCATGAGAAAGTATCATGGATCGTTATATGAGTGTCATATACTTTCTTATGTGGCTATTAGTATGACTATTAGTCCTTAGACCTGAAGTCACCATGGTTCCCTACATAAGGCGTTGTATACTTTGGCTTCGTCAAACGTCACCCGTAAATGGGTAGACTATAAAGGCGATTACTGGGTATGTAACAAATTATGTGGAGGGATGTGAGTGATGTAAATGGGATCTATCCCTCCTATATGACGAGAGTGACATCGATATTCTTGATAGAGTGAGACCACGAAGTGCATGGTCATGCCCAAATGAGTCAATATGAGTTAGACTCAAGTTGATTCAAGTGTTGAATGAGTCTAATTTAGATTTGATTCATCAAATCAATTTAAATTAAATGAATAGAGATTCATTAAATTAAATTGACTTGAATCAAATGGTTGGATTTGATCAACCATGGGAGATAAGAGGTCAAGTTTGACTTGACTTGAGCGGGAAGATGAAAGGTCAAGTTTGACTTGACCAAATGACATGTCATAATGATGACTTGGCATGGCCGGCCAATGATGATGTTCCACATCATCATGGACACATTATGGGGTGTCACCTCATGAGGGAGACCAAGAGTCATTGGCTCTTGGAGTTACATGCATGCATGTAACCCCCTTATAGTGGGTTATGGATGATGTGAAGTTAAGTTGTGTAACTTCATCTTCTTCCTCTTCTCTTCCCTCAAGCTCTCTCTTCCTCATCTAGCCATCAACGTCCAAGGGGTGCTAGCACACTCTAAGGTATTTTTCTCCACCATTTTTCCGTGTGGATACTTGTAGAGGAGTGTACACTTGACACTCTCGAGTTCCGGCGAACCTTTTGGACGAGCGGGATTTGCGAAGGGCGTCGCATCGAGGGTAACGTCCTTATCATGTAGATCTAAGGTAGATCTAGGGTTTTATACAAACACATACATGTTTTAGTTTTAATACATCTTCGCACGGATCTGTGGTCGGACTTCCGGGGTTTTCGCAACGCAAAAAGCGGTTTTTGTGGCTCGGAAAGTCCAACAAGTAGTACCCCCACTCCACTGCCTGTAGATCCAGAAGATCTATCCACACATTCATCCTTTCCTCTTTTTTAGCCGAACTATTTTCCGAATTGATAGGTACCTCTGCTAGGAAATCAGCTAACGACTGAGCCTTGACAGTGGTTCGGGGATGATAGTGAATATCATATTCATTTTAATTAACTCCACATCCCATTTAGCGGGTCTCCCTAAAAAATTAGGCTTAGTCACTACCTTACCCGATTCACTGTGAGTCAAGACGTTGATTGGATGGGCTAGGAAATATGACCACAATTTACGAGCTGTCAGAACTAAGATGTATGCCAATTTTTCCAGCTCAGTATATGGTGACTCTGCTCCTTTCAAGATATGACTGGTATAATAAATGGGTTACTGTCGAGAACCTTCTTGCTTCAACAATACTGAACTGATGGCTCCCTCTGAAATGGCTAAATACATCCATAATGGCTCTCCTGAGACTAGTTTGGCTAGCAGAGTTAGTTCAGCTAAATACTTTTTTAAGTTCCTAGAAGGCTTGCTCACACTGATCATCCCATTGGAATTTAGCGGCCTTACACAGAATCCGAAAGAAGGGTAGCCCCTTTCCACCGATCTGGCTATAAATCGAGACAGGAAAACTATTCTGCCTACTAACTTTTGAGTCTCTCGCAGATTAGTGGGTGACTTCATGTTGCACAATGCTTGCACCTTCTCCGGATTGGCTTGCCCTTTTCTGTCACAATATATCCCAAAAACTTTCCACTTTTGACCCCAAACAAACACTTCTTGGGATTGAGCTTCATGTTGTACCGCCTATAGGTGGTCCTCCAGGTCTGTAACTAAATCCCAAGTGATTTTGGACTTGACTAGAATATCATCAATATATACTTCCACATTCTTGCCTTTCTGTTCTACGAAAATTTTATTTATGAGGCGTTGATAAGTAGCTCCTGCGTTGTTTAAGTCAAAAGTCATCACTATGTAAGCATACAACCCCCCTACTGTCACAAAACTAACACGCTTTTGGTCCTCTTTCGCTAGTGATATCTGATGATACCCTTGGTAGGCATTCATAAGAGATATCACTTCATATCCCACGGTAGAATCAACCAACTTATCAATATGAGGCAAGAGGTAGCAGTCTTTAGGGCATGCTTTATTTAAATCACGAAAGTCAATATACATCCTCCACTGCCCAGAGGGCTTGGGGACTAGAGCTACATTGGACACTCATTCAGGGAATTAAATTTCTTTAATATGATCCACTTGCAACAATTTATCTACTTCTTCAGCAATAATTTTATCTTTCTCGAGCTCGAAGTGTCGTCGCTTCTGTTGGACGGGTCGGACTCCCCGAGCGATGTTGAGGTGGTGTTTAACAATGCGAGGATCTATTCTAGTCAGGCCATGCACATCCTTGGAAAAGATATCTTCATTCTTCTTTAAACAAACCACCAGTTCTTCCTTTGTTTCTAGCTGTGAAGCCACCCGGGTGACTTTGCCAGGGGGTGATTTCTATAGATTCTCCTTCTATTTTTTCAGCTCTGGGAGGTGACTCTTCCAGCACGCATACATCGAAAATAATGATGGCTTTCCCCTTGGGGTCGTCAACTCTGGTTTTCTTCTGGTCGTCCCTGACCATTTGCACATAATAACTTCGAGCAGCTTTATGTTCTCCCTTTGCTTCCCCGATCAGTTGTTCGATTGGAAACTTCACCTTATATTGATAGGAGGAAGCCACCGCCTGGAAAATAGATAGAAAAGGATGACCCAAAATTGTTTTATAAGTGGATGGAGCATCCACTATGAGAAAAGGAATGATATTGGTTTTTTTGATTGGGTTTTATGCCCAGAGTGAGAGGCAAAGAAATTTGCCCTACGGGATGTCACGTCCTTCTACTGTGCATTTTCCAGTTGCATTTGTCCGTATGCCTCCTGGAAGAGGATATTAACTGAACTTCCCAAGTCAACTAGGACTCGGGCTACCTCATAATTGGCTAGAGAAATCCGAATTACCAGGGCATCCGTGTGAGGTAGCAGGACGCCTTGCAGGTCTCCGGCCTGAAAGACATCGATGGCGTGTTCTGGATAGCTTGCTCTGTTCCAATGGCTAAGTTTTCCATAAGATGGGCATAGGACTTCCAAGCCCTATTGGAGTCTTCATCAGTAGGTCCTCCTGCAATAACATGGATAATTCTCCGTGTGGGAATATCATTCGGGGCAGATGAAGGGCTTTCACCTGTTGACCCTCCTGGTGAAGTACCCTCTCGAACTGTAATTTGCTGATTCGGTTGAAGGAGAGCTTGAGGTCTTTGGTTGTAGGGTCCTGGGCGCACTGCATTAGGTCGTTGACCTCTTCTTGCTGGTCCTCCAGTTTGAGGCCGCAACTATGGATAAGCGGCTCATATGCGCTTCAACTCCTCTTGCAATTTGTAACATCGGTCGCTAGTATGGTCGTACTCCATATGGTATTGACAGAAAAAAGAGGTGGGGGATTCCGGGGAACTCCTCGGTATCCCATGGGATACTGAAGCACGCCCTACTGATAATATGTCTCCATTTCCCGCTCCTTCCAAGTTCGTAGAGGAGGAATGGCATCGGCAACCATAATTTGTAAGGGTGGGGTAGGATGAGCTCTGAGAAGCAACAATCTAGGCCTAGGTGCTTCGGGGATGAAAGGTCTAATATACTCTCTTCGGGGAGGGGCTCGGGGGGCTACGGGACGATTTCTTTCAGTTGGGGTTGCGGTAAGCGTCTGTTCAGCCCGCCTAACCCTCAGCCCTACTTCTTCATTTATGTATTTCTCAGCGCGGCTTAACAATTCTTCATAGTTGGCCGCTGGTTTTCTCAACAAAGAGATGAGGAAAGGTCCCTCTCTCAACCCATGAGGGATGGCTACCCTCAGAGTATCTGACTTTGTTGAAGGGATATTCCTAGCAATAGAAGTGAACCGGTGAAGATACCCTCTGAGTGATTCTGAGGGCTCCTGCCTAATGTGCAGTAAGATTGAGGCATCATGTTTATAGGTCTTCTAGCTAGCAAACTCTTGGCGGAACACTCCTTGAAAATCAACAAAACAAGTAATAGATCTCGGAGGGAGGATATCGAACCACTTCTGTGCAGAGCCGATTAATGTAGTACGGAAGACTCAGTACTTAAGGGCATCAGTATAGCAATGAAGTGAGGCGGCTCCCACAAATTGCAACAAATGTTCTTCCGGATCGGTTGTACCATCGTACTTACCCACCTAGAGATTTCTGAAATATGAAGGTGATAGTTCAGAAAGAATATCGGTGGTGAACGGACTAGGCTCATAAATTTCTACAGCCCCCGTGGACTGACTTTCTCCTTGCTCTTCTCGCCTCGTTTGTGTTACGGGCATGGCAGGTTTATACATCCTCCCCACAGGTACTTCGCCTGGAAGGATTTCAGTCTACAGTTGAGTAATAGGACGGGCCTGGGGAGGTACTTCCAGCACTGGTTCTCGAGGAGAGGGTTCACCAGAATGGAGATGAAGGTATCCCGTCCTCCTTCTTTCCTTAGCCAAGGCTTCAGCTACAGCGATGTCTACCATAACCCTCAACTGCGATGGCAATAATGTGTTGGGGTTCTCTTCAGCAGAAGAGATTGCTGGATGTTGTATCTCCTCTGGTTGTATCTCGATATCTTGCTCAGTGATGTTCCCACAAACGGCGCCAACTGATACGGATGTACGCAGATTTTCTCGCCTCCTTTCAACGTCGTGGAATGTCCAGGAGGCTTAGGGTTCTCTCTGGCCACAACAGTAATAGAAAATGAATAAACAATATGAGAAACTGAAGTAGAGAGCAAAGACACCAAGTTTTACCTGGTTCGGAATGAAGATTCCTACTCCATGGGATGAGCTTTGTCACGAGCCGCAGCGCTAAGGCACTTTCACTATAAAACTTCTCCTTCTTGGAAAGATTTCCAGAGGTGGAGGAAAACCCTCTTACAATACACGCAATACACAAGAACAGAGAAATCGAATTACCCCTTCACCGTCGTCTTCTCCCCCTCTTATCTTTCTTCTTCTTCCCCCGCGATGTAGTCTCTTGTCGAAGCTCTCCTTTCTTCAGGATTAGAATCAAAAGCCCCCTCCTCCTTCTTCCTTTGCCCCTTTATCCTCCTCTCCCTTCCATGCTACCTATAACATAACAAACTATTCCATCACCGTCCACGTGGCAGCCCCCTTTACTTAGAGATTCATTCTGTTAAAGAGATAAGGAGTGGAAATCCCTTCGAATATTATGTGAGACCATAATTTGTAATGTAATGGACTCCTACAAATACTTCGGGAAACGTCCTAACTCTTCCCTTCACCCTCTCTTCCATATCCGACTCGGACCTTGATTCTGTCCCTACCTAGACTAGATCTTCTTCGCCTGTCCGGCCCGAAATATACCTTACTCTACTTTTATCAGGCTAACATTTGGGCACATATAACTATGAGGCCTAATACCTACTGTTCATTGTAACTACCCGAGTCAATTCCCGACTCACTTTACCGAATCAATCTCCGACTCACTTACCAAGTCAATCTTCGACTCGCTTACCGAGTCAATTTCTGACTCGCTTACTGAGTCAATCTCCCTGACCCGTACCCCGAATCACTCATTTAATCTCCCTTTAGCCCTAGAGCTTATCTTCCCTTTCCTACACCTTCATCTTGCCAGCCTAATCAATCCTCTGGGATCTATGTCCTCTAGTTCAACCATTGTTCCCCGCGTAGTCTTTCTCATTTTAATCCTTAAATTAGATAACAGCAGTATAATACACACACACACACACGTCTGTTCTTGTGTGATACGTGCACGACGCTTGGTTAAATGTTTGATCCGTACGATTGTACAATAATGAGAAATGTACAGTATTTTTGTCGAGCGCGCTATAGTCCATCTTTGAACTTGTCTGGATCGCTGACACTGTCCTTGTCGCCAGTAGTAGATTCGCAACTACGATCGGACCACAGCTGAGTCGAAATTCGGCCTAATAGTGGTCGTGATGTCATGACTGCCATCAAACCAGATTCCAGCTGGATTGTGATTAGAATTTAATCAAATTGCGACACTAGCGAGTACAATCCGATCGAAATTCGATCACGGTCCGATCGGACTCCGACTCCGATATAACTGCGATCGAATTTCGACTTAATCATACCAAAATCGGATCGCTCGACGACGCTGCATACTCTGATGAAAGATGATTCTTGGACGAAGTTACTATGTATTCTTCATTACTACACTCGCTCGCGTACGAACACACAAATATCCATCACGTAGAATATCAATTTCGTTATATGGTGAGCAACTCACCATGTACATCTATACATTAATGAACAGTAACTGAATCATGATTTGATCGTGATTCGACTAAAGGGACGATGCAGCGACTCTGACGAATTTAAGGGACTGTGTATAGTGCTCATTCGAACAATGACGCACGGCGAAATCATTGTGCAATATTTATAGAGAGAGAAATGATCCCCTACCTAATTCATCCGTAAGCATCCATAAACATCTCCATTATCCACTGTCCAATCGGATGAGTACTATAATCAATTCTTGAACTCTAGAGGATTGAACGATGAATAATAGAAGTGCTCACGAATGCTCACGAATTAATTGTATTGAATAATATTCACATATATATATATAAAAGAAGGTTATGTTACACAACTCATCCATGAGCACTTCCATTATCTATCGTACAATCCCCAAGGATTCAAGGATTGAACTATAGTGCTCATCTGATCGAATGATAGATAACGAAGATGCTTATGGATGAATTTTGTAACATATATATATATATATATATATATATATATATATATATGTTTGATATGCTGAGCGTCGCGATATACGCGACTCGTGCGCGACGGCGAGAAATGCAAAGTAACTCGTGCCCGACGTCGCTCGTAACCATCGACGTCCCGCTAGATTTCGACCGGAATTCGACGGCGATCCGACCGGAATCCGATCGCGATTCGACCGGCACCAGAGTCCGGCCAGATTACGATCAAATTCCGACCGAATCGTGGCAAAAAACAGTCGCGATTGCAGCCGTCAGTGGTCGCAGCGCTAACGGCCGCAATCGCGATCGTTTCCGACTGTAATCCGATCGGATTTCCACTAGCGATCGCAATCATGGTCGTTTCCAACCGAAATCAAGCCTGATTTCGATTGCAATCCGACCGAGCTCCGATACCAGCTAAAATTCGAACGAATTCCGACCAACTGGCGATGAAACGACGAAGAAATCGCGACGAAAAGATTACTGTACATTCCTCATTTACTATTCATCACTATTGATCCAACGGTTGAGAAATCGTCGCACATGCATCACGCATTTGTACGGACACTCAAGATAACAAACTAAAAAATCATTTTCTAATTATATTACTTGCGAAAAACATGTTATCAACTTATTCTAAAATTTATAAGTGATCATTTCCTTTTTATGAAATTAATATTATTTTTGTTAAAAAAACAAATTTCAAACTTCAAAAAATACTTAAAGAAATACTCCATGAGTATGACAGTTTTTGTAGAAATACTTTTATAACTTGAAACAGACTACCTTCCTGAAAATCATATACGTGAAAAACCCGGTTCGAATAGCATCCCCATAATATCGAAGGCGAAAAACGAAGTTCTTATACTCTCTAGTCAGTGGCATAACTTGATCAACTCTGGGATGGAAAACACAAGCTAGCAGTCATGAACATCGTTGGTCCTCAAATATCGCGATTGATTCGAGCAAATGCACAAGGTTCAGCTTGCCGATCTCGACTAAACATATCAGTATTGCGCGACGATAGAATTCACTTTGATACTTAGAACACGCCCTTGTAACTAGGTGAATGAGCATTCGCACTCAAGAGGTATTCATCCCATCAGCATGGTACTTGTCCAACTCCTTGTCCAACTCTTCTGCAGACTTCTTAACTTTAGGCTTCATCCCACGCCCACGACCACGAGCAGCTCCGGCACCGCGAGCAGCTCCGGCACCACGACCACTGCCTCTGGCACTTCCACGACCTCGAACTCGACCCCGGCCCAGGCCTCGCTGAGGGCCACTACCTTGATTCATCCTGCTTGATAGGCAGAGTATATAAGCAATGCGGGCAGTAAAAAAAATTGGCAAAATATCATGACTCTCTATTCTTTAGTTATTGAAGATATGCCATGAGACGAATTAGAATTTCTAAGATAGTAACCGAGAACAACTGCATTGCATCTTTAAAAAGATTTCTGTATGCAAATAGAAACAAACTAAACATCCAAGGTTGCAAAAGACAAATAAATGAGCATAGTTTGATAAATATTAACAAGATATATATAAAAAAACAGTCGATAAGTAGATAATTCCAACAAAAACCAACTGAAACCTCAATATGACGACATTAGAGGATAAGCGAGCATGCGTTAGCTTACCAAGAAATACGGTTTGACGAACTTGAACCGCCTTGACCAACTTGTGGGCTGAAAAGAAAACTTTGTTAAGGCAATTTTTCAAAATGTTAATATTTTCATAGCCATACACACCAAGCGAGAGATAAATCAGCAAATAGTTAAGTAAAATGGTGAATACAAGTTGCAAGTGAAAATTAAGGATTCAGATTGCAGAGAGTTTTTAAGAATTAAGGCAAAAATAAATACAATTTTCAAGTTTTTTTTTTCAGAAAAGGAAAGTATACCAAACATTTTTGAACATTAAGCATACGAGAATCCACTTCCAAAGAAAGATATGTATCTAATACGACTGGAGAAACAGGTATCTTTTGCACAAAAGGATTCTCCTAGGACAACACTGAATAAGAAGGTATAATAAAAATCGCAGATGTACAGCAAATCCAACAAGGAAACAACTAGAGATATTCGCAGTGACCAGTAGAATCAATGCATGTAACATCAGGATAGCAAAAGATATAAACCACGTACGTCATAACAACTGTCCTTCTCCCTCTACCATATGGACCGCCAGCAATATTCACACGAGGAGTTGTGGGCAATCCTAGATTAGTGCCTATAATTTCAATTTTCATAGGTTTTCCATCCAGAAGCACATTGTTATAACGTTTTAGAGCAGCGATGGCATCACTTCTCCTTGCATACACAACCTCAGCTGAACCCTGCATATAAGTTTGTTCATCTCAATACATGACAATACAAAAAGAAAATGAGAAGATGCATAAAAGGCACAGTATCAAGAAAATTAGTCAACATTAGGAATTGACTCTAGGTTAACGAGGCAATCATGGCATAATAGTTCGTAATGATGGGGCAATAAAATCATGTAGTTATGATATTGAACAACTTTTTCAATTTTCAGGTAAGTAATGGTTCTAGCATTGAGCTGCTTCAGCAATCATAAATTTTAGTTTCCAGAATTCAGCTTTCAATCTCATTGTTTAAGACAATACTAAAGCCAAAGTAATTTTTTTGTTGGTTCTTAAATCAACAACTAATTCAGAAGGTAAGTTCCACTTAGTTAGCAACTCCTCTACTAAAGAGAATTTAACAAAAGCATATCTGATCACATAATTTGCTCATGAATGTAATGTTAAAATAAACAAAGACCACAAAGAACCTATCCAATATAGTAGACTAACATCTCTAGAGTCTAGATCCATAGATGCATCATAGTGGTCATTGTAGCCTACATGTGCATGCATGATTCCTCCATGCCCAAATGACGTAGTTGAAGTAAAAGATCAATGTCAATGACAACTTGCTCTCCAAGTTTTGGACTAGGACAGCATGGCTTCAGACAAATTATCAGTCTAGTAAATGATTATGTAGAAGAGCATAAGGTAATTCAAGTAGATGACCATACAGGTTTACGACCATATTAACAAACCGTGGATCTCAAGGAGCAGGCACAACTAAAAGTTTAAAACACTAATAAGCTGTGAATCACAACTATCTGTGGACTGTGGTAGATCGACAACAACAACAATCAAACTTTATCCCATTAGCTGGGTCGGCTTACTATCTGTGGTAGATGCCATTACAAATTTAGAACAGAGCAGTAACAGAACTATGGTTTTAAATACTTTTACCATTCTGCTTTTGTCTCTTTGTTGACCATTTGCAAGTTTAAAACTGTAGCATAATACTACTTCGACTGTATATTGAAACATCAATTATCTGTATCGCTTAGAAAAAAGACCCAAGAAATATAGGCCTTATAAAACTTCAAGGAAACAAGATTGTGTCATGTGAGAACTAAAAATTGACCAACTTATCTAGAAGTGTCCATTGATAGTAAAGGTGACAAAAGATGAAATGGCTTCACCTGCAAATTATGACTTTGGGTTTGCATTTGAGTTGAATGGAGTTAGGTATGAGTTTTGTAAGTTGATCTGTTAATCATGGCCCATTAAGTTAATATTTGTGTATATCTATATATAACATGACCCATTTAAACTAGGCTCATTTCATGTTGACCTAGTTAAAAACATGTGGAATTCAGATTCCAGTTAAAATGTTGCAGTCGAAGTGTGCAACTTGTCTATTACCCATTGACCCGAAATGCCACTGCTAAATGATAATTAGCATAGATTTCAGACCTTGAAACCTAGAAATTGCACAATAAACAATTAGGGAAAGGGTCATTAAGGAAACTGTCATTTCATACAAAAGAGAGTCACTTTTAACTTTATTAGAAAAAGTCTTATTTATATGCAAAGTTAAGTCCTGCTCAAAGAAATAAATCAAACTCTATCCTAAAAATAAATCAAATTCTATCCTATAAAATAATTATCCCTAATCATATTTAGGGATAACAAATTATCCCTAGCCATATTTACAATATTCTAATACTCCCCCTCAAGCTGAAGAATATAAATTATATGCACCCAGCTTGTTACATATGTAGTCAATTCGGGAACCTCTTAGTGACTTAGTAAATATATCTGCTAGCTAATCATGTGAGTTAACAAAACTAGTAGATATTTCTCCAGATATGACTTTCTCTCTGACAAAGTGACAGTCAATTTCAATATATTTTGTCCTCTCATGAAAAATTGAATTTGAGGCGATATGCATGGCGACTTGGTTATCATATATAAGTGTCATTTGTGTAACATCTTCAAACCTTAGCTCTTGAAACAACTGTTTGAGTCATATAAGCTCTTGACTGACTATGGTCATAGCTCGATACTCTACCTCTGCACCGGATCTCACCACAACATTTTGCTTTTTGCTTTTCCAAGAAACAAAGTTATTTTCGATAAATATACAAAAACCAGAGGTAGATCTCCTATCAATGGGAGATCCTGCCCAGTCTGTATCCGAATACCCTATGACTCGAATATGTCATTTGTCTTCGTACAAAAGACCCTTTCCTGGAGCGCCTCTGATATATCCAACAATGTGAATCACAGCATCCCAATGTTCTTTATATGGAGAGTTGAGAAACTGACTTACTACACTTACTACAAATGAGATATCTGAACGAGTAACAGTAAGGTAACTTAGTCTCCCTACTAATCGTCTGTATCGTTCAAGATCTTGTAGAGGCTCCCCCTGATTTTACAGGAGCTTGACATTAAGATCCATAGGATTGTCAATTATCTTTGAGTTTAACATTCCTGTTTCTTCTAGAATATTCATTGCATACTTCTTTTGGGATATAATGATCTCATTTCTGGACTGTGCTACTTCTATCCCCAAGAAATATTCAAGTCTGCCGAGATCTTTTATCTGGAAATGTTTGAAAAGATGTTTCACCTGTGAAATCCTGAGATGATCACTACCTGTGATGAAAATATCATCAACATAAACCACTAGGTAGATGCAACCAGTAGATGAGTGACGATAAAAGACAGAATGGTCAACCTCGCTCCGAGTCATGCCGAATCATTGAATTACAATCAATCTACCGAATCTAGAACCATGCTGGTGATCGCCGAGATCAGATAAAGATTTTCGCAAGCGGCACACACGACCAGAAGACTCCCCCTGAGCAACAAAACACGGAGATTGCTCAATGTAGACTTCTTCAAGCAAGTCATCATGTAAGAACGCATTCTTGATGTCCAACTAATAAAGAGGTCAGTGTTGAATCGCAGCAATGGACATGAATAAACGTATAGAGGACATCTTGACAACAGGAGAAAAAGTATCCCCATAATCCAATCCGAAGATTTGAGTATAGTCATTAGGAAAGAGACGAGCCTTAAGTCAATCAGATCGTTAAAATGCGGACGACCTTCAGTATATAGCCCGTCGACAACCAACAGACTTTTACGGTGGTAGAGAGCGAGGTCCCAAGTCTCCTGACTCATAAGACACTCATTTAAATCAGCATGCTTTGTTTCCATCTGGATGAGCGAAATGCATCTCCTGCGGTCTTGAAGAAAGCAGGCAGCAAGGAGGAAAGACAAGAATAATAGGAAGGAGAAAGACGATGGTAGCTCAAAGAAACATAATGAGGAGGAGGATTACGAGTGGAACGTATACCTTTCCGAAGTGCAATGGGAATATCAGAATCAAAAGACTGGACCGGAGAAAGGAGCAGAGGACCTAGCTCCAGAGATGATTTCATGGTTGAGTCAGTATTGGGCGATAGCAAAGCAGAATGAGGACGACCTTGATAAACCTACAACGGAGGAGGAATTGGAGCTGGGGGTAATAGAGAATCCTCCGGAGGATAAAAGACTGGTACAAACATAGAAGGATGAAACTCAAACGATGACTCAGAAGACCCAAAGAAAGGAACCGAATCAAAGAACGTGACATCAACCGAGATGAAAATACCGATGGAGAATAGGAGAATAACACTCGTACCCTTTCTGAGAACATAGGTACCCTAGGAAAATACATTTATACGACCAAGGAGAGAGTTTATCAATGTCAGGATCAAGAGCATAAGAAAAACATATAGAATCAAAGACCTTAGGTGGTAAAGGATGAAGGGACTAATCCGGATAAAGTACATGATGAGGTATTTGACCCTGCAAAGCAGATGAAGGCATGCAATTGATGAGATAACAAGCAGTAAGTACGGCATCACCCAAAAAACGAAGCGGAACATGAGAGTGGAGGAGAAGAGTCTGGGTGGTCTCGAGAAGATAGTGATTCTTGAGTTCTGCAACTTCATGCTGTTGAGGGGTATAAGGACAAGATGTCCAATGTAACACGTCGTGAGACGCCAAGAAAGCCTGAAACGGAGTAGATAAATACTCATGTTGTGCATTATCACTTTGCAAGGATCGAAGAAGGATACCAAATTGTGTTTTGACTTCATTAAAAAATGATTGGAAAATAGAAAATAATTCTGAACGATCCTTCATCAGATATAACCAAGTACAACGGGAAAAATCGTCTATAAAAATAACAAAATATCGTGACCCCAATGTAGAAGAAACATCTACTCGGACCCTAAACATCGAAATGAAACAAAGCAAAGGAGGGCGTAGCCCGACTTACAATGCGAGGAGAAAACGAACTACGAACATGTTTGCCTAACTGACACGACTCACAAGACAAAGACTCTAAGTAAGAAAGACTAGGATGGAATTGTTTTAACTTATCAAGACTAGGATGTCCCAACTGAGCATGAATAACAAATGGAGATGTCGTCGCCACACCAACAAGAGAGAGTGAAGTCGATATAGGCCATGAGACTCACATCCGAAGCCAATCATCCTCTTCGTACTCCGGTCCTGTAATGAAATAGAAGATTTAGTAAACGAGATGATACACTCAAGAGACCGAATAAGCTGACTTATTGATAACAAATTAAAGGGAGCTCCAGGAACATAAAAAACATTATGAATGGGAAGAGATTGAGAAGGATGAACAACCCCAACACCTTGGAACTGAGTTTGAGAATCATTTGCCCTGGTGACAAAGGATAAATAACCGAAAGTAGATAGTGAAGAAAAAAAGATATATTACCAGTGATATGATCGATGGCCCCAAATTCAAGTACCCAATGACCCGAAGAGCGAAATATACCAGCAAAAGAATTACCAGCTTGTGTAACAGCAGTAAGGGGATTAGAATCCCGTCGATCCTCATACCATTTCAGAAAGTCATCAAAGGAAGGCGGTGGAGTTAGATCCGGTGTCAACTGTGAAGTGAAAGCTGAAAAAGTGACAGAACTTTAGGCGATCTGAGCAACACGAGGTCGACCATGGAGACTCCAACACTTATCAATCGTGTGTCATGGTCGGTGACAATGATCACACCAAGGACATCCTTTGCCACTCTTACGAGGTGGAGATCTGTTGTTGTTTCGAGAGACCAAAACTGAAGAGTCAACAGGAACAGAAAATGGCAACGTCAAGACTTTGGCAAGGACACGAAGGAGAGTCGCCCAGGTAGAGTCTATGGTGGCCTCTATGGGGATGCCCAGGATCTGATCACGAATATGAGAGTAATCTGTGGGCAAACCATATAAGGCCAGAGACATAAAAAATTTCTTCCGATTTTCAAGCTCTGCAACAGGAGTGATTGTAGGTGGGAGCAAGTCATTGAGCTCACATAGAAGGCTAGAGACTGATCCCAGATGAGTTGACATAGAATTCTTGATCTGATGGTCATGAGGTCTTCACAAACTTGATAGAGTCACTGAGAAGTGTTCGTAAACAGTTGTTGAGCCTGTGTCCAAACATCCTTGCAGGTCTTATGAGTACGGAAGACATCCCTGAGAGATGGATAGATGGTGGCTCGAATAATACAACACAACTGAGCATCAACCTTTTTCCATAAAGGACGATCGACGACTTTTCCTCTTCAGTTTGGGTGAGATGTGTTTCATAACCCTGTCCAACAAGCCAAAGCTCAATGTGAGAAGCCCAAGAGGAGTAGTTCTTACCATCCAAGAGCTCAGACAAGAGCGGTGTCGTGACATGGTTGGTAAAAATTGAGAAATCCGGCTTCGAAGTGCTGGAGGTAGCCATGACGACTGAAGCAGGTGCTAATCAGATGAGAAGATGAGGGACGGACAGTCCAGCTTCAAAGTGCCGGAGAAAGACTGCTGTCGGCTGCGATGACATGCTGAGGAGAAGGGGTTCCCTTCTCTTCAACTGGCGGAGGGAAATGGATGAACAAAGGAGAGGCAACGGCTGACACGTAGACGCGTGCAATGCGATCGAACAACGGCAAGGAGGTGGTCGGTGGAGCTGGTTTCGGAAATGCAAACACAGAGGCAACTCGACAACAGCTAGCTTCGGGTGCACTGTGGTGTGCGTGAGCAGCGAATGAACGGGCATGCAACCACATAGGCAACTCGGTGACAACTGGCTTCTGGCGCGCTGTGGTGCGCGTGAGCAGCAGGTGAAGACCGCGGCGGCGCGTGTGTGGTCGTCGCGAGAAGGAGATCGTGAAATCGGGCGGAAAAGGGCGGCGACGCAGGAAGTTGGCGTCGTGAACCGATCTGTCGCAGCTCCAACAGAGGAAGGTCGCGTTTGTGAGGAAGGCGACTGGGGAGGGGGAGGATCTAATGTCACGGAAGAGATTGCATCTGCGAGGTAGAGCGCTGGAGATGAGGTGGGCTCCGAAGAAAGAAGTCGCGAAGGGGATGGGGCGCAGAAACCCTAATGCTTTGATACCATGTCATTTCATAAAAACAAGAGTCACTTTATTACATGGAAGAAACTCTATTTATATGCAAAGTTAGGACATATTCAAAGGAATAAATCAAACTCTATCCTAAGAATAAATCAAACTCTATCCTAGGAAATAATTATCCCTAATCATATTTAAGGATAACAAATTATCCCTAGCCATATTTACAATATTCTAACAAAAACTATGAAGGCCAACCACATGAGGATTCCATGACAGGCATCACCTCAGTGACTGAATTATTCCAGATCCATTTCTAGTTTAAAAAGTGAAAAGATTGATTCCTGCTTGCATTGCATCATGCTTTCACAATCAGTTCTTACTATAGTTCGATATCCAAAATTCATCCTAGTTAAAGAAACATGGAATCTACAGAATATCCATGTCTTTTTTAACCAAAACGCTTTTAGCTAGAAACTTGGTCGTACAAGCTGTAATCTAACATTTTTATTATGAAAAGACTATCATCAAAGCGGGGAAAAAACTAATAGCAGTTGAGAGCATTCCCGAAGAAATGGTAAAACAAAGACCAAATGAAAATAATCTTTGAATTGAAAGAGTTTAATTAAGATTTTACATGGTTTTCAAAAGGATACTCTTTTACAAGTGGAACAAAGAGCAATTCTTGATCCAACGAGATGTAAAAAATTTCTTCCAATTAGATATAAAGTTTAATTTCATCATTTAGGAATTACACAACTTTTAAATGGATGAGTACTCTTTTACAATCAAAATCCAGAAATGTTAGCATAAGATAAAAGCTAATGGTCAACAATTCACCACGATATTGGTCTTAAAATCATTTCTATTGTATTTTACAATTAAACTCATGATGCAGCACGAGAAGGATTAACCAAGTGTTCAATATGAAACCCTGACACTTACAACAAATATATATGCATCTCATGACATTCTAAAAAATAAAAAAGAGGAAAAAAACAAATAATTTTTTCTGGACTTTTCTTTACTTTCCTAAATCAAAAGTAATGGAAACGATGATTTCTCATACTGACACATTAAGAAGACTCATACACTTATTACGATTTTGCAATGTTCTAATTTTCCAGAAAAAAAATAGCATATAATGAGGAAATGTACCCTAGTGCAACAGTCAATTTTAAACTAGGAGAAAAAGAAATTTTTATTATATAAAGAATAGGGAAGTGTGCAAAACCCACACTCGGTCGACCATTTCTATCATAATGAACTGCAAAACGCTTGAGGTCACCAACTTCTGAGAATAACTCCTGCATGCCAATTGAACATGAACAATGAAAGAGATAAGATTAACTTAAAGAACAACGTTGCAAGTAATTTATGTTAATTTTATGGCATCAACTTACCCTTATATCCTGATTAGAAACTCCATAATCTAGGTTTGAAATGTAAAGTTTTGTGCCTGTTTCAACTCCTGGAATGCCAGCAGCTACCATGCCATCACCAAAGAGATCATGTCTCTGCGTCATGTCTTTTGTTCTGCTGAAAGACTAATCAATGCAGCCAACCATCCAGATAAGGGAATAGACATGTTAGTACACAATTCATATACTTGCCCATCAAGTGTTATGCCAAGTGAGTTCATAGAACGAAGAAGAGTTTATAAACCCAAGTATAAAGTATCCATCCAATGGATTCCCTTGTGAAAGAAATACTCTATTGAAAATACAATGCATGCTAAATCAATAGCAGATATGGCATGGATATGAAAATTGAGGTAGAGAAGTCCACCGTAATAGTAAACAATGCACACTGATTAGAAATGGAAGTAGAGAAGTCCACCAATATCATATGCAGGTCATAAGCTACCGTTGAAAGCTCCAAAGCACAGCCCTTTAAGTACTTCAACCAAAAAAGGCCCCACGTACTAGCATATGAATTTAGGGCTTCATCATCGATGATTTGATGTTCCAAATTTAGCAACAGATCGCTTGAAATTGTCCCCCTTAAATTTCTTCATTAATGAACTAAGCACCGAGAAGCAATATAAATGTGGTATATGAGCCCTCTCCCCATTAAAAAAATCTGATATCCTCCTTTTGATATCTGGGTTTCTAATGATTCAGGTTCTTGAACACATGCAAAAAAATCAATAGTTTTGGGCTTGCCTTAGCAATCTTGTATGGTGACGGGCGAGTATTAACCCTAAGAGGGCCTCGATTAAGCATTCCCATTCCTCTTCCACGGATAGTACCACCAGACCCACCACGTCCACGACCACGGCCTTGACCTAGGCCTCGCCATCTCCCGCTTTGACTAGAGTTTCTGTTTCTGATCAGATTATCCAGCACCATATCCAAAGATGTGGTTTTACAAGAATTAACTTGGAGAATTCCAAGATAATAATCAGGACCTACAAGATTAAATAAAAAAAACAATGAGAACACTTTCATCTGCAATGTTATAAGAACTGTTGTCCTCATATGAAAATGGAAAAAGATAGTTCTTCTTTATTACTGATTTACCTATTTGGCTATGTAAATAACAATTCAACAGATATATTATTAGAACATAATTCTTGCAAACAAGCCAAGCAGTGTTTATCTTCTTAGAATAATAATAATAAAAAACACAATTGACAACTTCACTCTTTGACGTTTATATAAAGTGCCTTTGCAATTGACAATTAATCAATACAATGAAGACATTTTCCATTATTATGTTTTGTTTAATTAGTCCAAATTCAAATTATCGGCAATCATGGGCAATTTGTAGATTTATGGATACTAAATTACAACAACAACAACCAAGCCTTATCCCACTAAGTGGAGTCGAATATATGGATCTTTCTACGCTATTTAAATATCATCATCTACATTTAAATAAATTATCTTGTTTTATTGTTTTATTATGGGATACTAAATTATGCAATGGAAAATATATTAGAGACTAACAAACGGAAGAACCCCTACTTAGTATTCTAAAGCCTAAAAGCTCTAATATTCTAAAGCCTAAAAACTTCGAAGAGCCAGGAAATGCTCGATGTGAAACTAATATACGCGCAAGTAATAGTTTTTTTATCAACCGGTTAGACTTGGCACGATGTCACAAATATAAATTCATGAATCAAAATATTCGACCTCCCAACGTAAGCAAAGCGCAGATAAACGCACAGTTCCAACACTATCTAAAAATTCCTCAAAAGCCGGATGGCTATAATTGAAGAAAAATAAACAAATACATACCTCAAAAACACCACAGTTTCCTGGACAGCAATCTCAAAGAACAAAAGAAAAAGGTGAAGGATCTGGGAGAGGGTGGATCTAACGAGGTTCCTAGGGCTAGATCTCCGATAGCCCCGCTTCCAGGCTGACGATGGATTCAGGGAGACGGAAATAGTGGGGAAGTCGAAAGGATCAGAAGGAATCAAGATGAATTGAGGGCTGTTGCCGGGGGATTTGCAGGGCCGAGAGGGGCGACGAGAGAGGGGGTGGGAGGAAGCAAAGGGGGGACTTTTGACGCCCTTCTACGCCGCGATCGAAGCGCTAGGGTTTCGGCTAATAATGATTCTCTAGAGGACAGAATTGAACGGGGCCCAGAGGGCAATTCACGATGATCGGGTGTACATAGTCAGACAGGATGTGAAGCTATTCGCAAATAAAAGAGAAGGTAACGGGTCATTAGTTCATTACCGTGCGCCAAGTGGCTATTATTTACGGACAGAGAAGTAGTTCGGCGCTTCCTGTTTCCGCTAAGCAAACTCAAAGGTGCATTTTATTATCTTTTTCATCAGTTATATATATATATATATATATATATATAGAAAAATGATATCATGCGCGATCGATTTCTACGCGTTAAATGGCTCCTCGACGACCCCAGCGTCATCGCCGCCGTCATTACGCCGCCGCCATCCGGCCATCGCCGGCCAGCGGGCACGGTGGTCCGACGGAGAGCACGGCGATTTTAACCGGCCGCTAACCGGCCGGAATCACCAAAGATCGCCGTAGCGGCGCGCATCGCCGATCATCGCGATGGACCGATTCCTACGCCACCGGCCGGATCCGGAGTCGGACGGACGGCAATGACGTTGGTCCATCCGGGCAGGCCGGCGGCCGACGTTAGTCATCCGACCGTCGATCGACCGACGGTCGGCCGGCGCCCGGCCTGGCCCGTCGGCCCGGTCCGATCATTCGGCCCGATCGCGGCCGCGATGCGCCGCGCCCGGCCCGCAATGTTGATTTTCGACCGCTACGGATTGCCGGATTCCGCTAATCCCGGGTGAACTCCCACCGGCGAGTGGCGCGTCGATCGATCGCCGCCGACGGCCGGCGGTGGTCGGACGGTCGCGGTGGCGGCGGCGGCCGTCGCGTAGCTCGCGGCATTGAGCACGTCGCGAGGATTTGTCGCGTAGGATATCATTTTCCATATATATATATATATATATATATATATATAAGCATCAAATAGATTAATTTAGTTCGATCTTTTATTAGGATAAATTCAATTTTGAATTTTAAGTCGAATGTATATTGAGAATTTATTTTTTCAAATAGAATGCATTTTTAATATCAAATCTGTCTTATAAAGACAATACAATCGTATCGACAAACTTAACTATTGAATCACGAGTACTTTCTTAATTTATCCTGATGGTCAATAAAATATATCTCATTTAAAAATTACTTAGTACTCCGTCAAAAATACACGAGATAGAATTAACCATCCTATGATTAATCTTCGACCGAGTACTAATAAAACAATAAAAAACTAGTATATTTTCAATATAAAAAAAATATCGAAAACGATAACGTAGCATGTTTGTATCAATATTTTCACCCTTCATATATTTTTTTAGGTTCGAAAATTTCAGGTCCATTTGATCATATTTTTAATGTAGAACATCTTCAACACACTCCCCATAATTTTATTTTATTTTTTTTATCTCTTTCACATCTTTCATATCAATCTATTAATATATTTTAGTAATATTATTTTTTTAAAAAAATAATCTCTATTAATGATATTTGTAATTGGACCAAATCCAATTATATCATCCGAATATAAAAAATATTGGTTACAAACTATTTTAAAATATTGCAATTTTCATCAATTTTAGCCAAACAATCATTTTGCGTACCAAAATTCAAATCCTAAATAGGAAAAAATCCTAAAAGTCAATACGTTGATATAAATTATAATCAATTACCGTAGCTGAGATACATCAAACAGAGATAAATTCTACTGCATATCAAAAAGAAAGGAAAAGGAAGAGCAAGAAAAAAATTTTGATTTTAAGGAAGAACATATGCTTACACTGAACAGATGAACTTTATTTGGAGTAATACATTAAGTCATCCATCCATCCATCTCTCAACTTATCTGCTAAAGAAGATGACCAAAATGTCCAAACAAATCTGTTAAATTTTTTATTTTCTACAGTAGTATGAATTATCGAATGAGACTGAGAAATACATGGAACAGAGTTTTAGACTTTTATTTGTCATCTGAAGTCATGAAAGAAATAGTTCAAATTCAAGAGCAAAGCCATCCTACGGTAATATAAATATCTATCTTCTTTGTATCCTCTTCCACTTAAGGCAATATGTTTGACAGCTTCAGTTTGTCCATCAACTTGATGAAATTGCCAACCATTGTTCTGCCTTCGGGTGTCATTATGCTTTCAGGGTGGAATTGAACTCCCTACAATTCAAAAGAATAAAAGTTTATAAAAAAAAAAACAAAGACAGAAAAAAGGTATAAAGCAACCCAGAGAGGCAAATATTATTAAGATGGATACATTTGTTTCACAAGCGATTATTGTAAGGAAAGCATGGGAAGGAATAATAAACTGAAAGAGAACATATGTTACACAGATCTTAAGAAGAGAGACATGGTTAAATCAGTATTTTTCAAATCTTTTTTCCTTCCTATCCTTCTTCTACAAATAGACAAGGGAATCTGACTACTTTTCCTCTCCATCTGAAGTCATGAAAGAAATAGTTCAAATTCAAGAGCAAAGCCATCCTACGGTAATATAAATATCTATCTTCTTTGTATCCTCTTCCACTTAAGGCAATATGTTTGACAGCTTCAGTTTGTCCATCAACTTGATGAAATTGCCAACCATTGTTCTGCCTTCGGGTGTCATTATGCTTTCAGGGTGGAATTGAACTCCCTACAATTCAAAAGAATAAAAGTTTATAAAAAAAAAAACAAAGACAGAAAAAAGGTATAAAGCAACCCAGAGAGGCAAATATTATTAAGATGGATACATTTGTTTCACAAGCGATTATTGTAAGGAAAGCATGGGAAGGAATAATAAACTGAAAGAGAACATATGTTACACAGATCTTAAGAAGAGAGACATGGTTAAATCAGTATTTTTCAAATCTTTTTTCCTTCCTATCCTTCTTCTACAAATAGACAAGGGAATCTGACTACTTTTCCTCTCCTTTTAGGCTTACTTTAACAGGTCATGAATTGATATTCTTATCAACCTACTTCTTCAACCAAATGGGAAACATTAAATTTGAAGTATTGCCATATGTTGGAGTTATTTATACCCAATTGATTACTTCTGATTCAGTTGATCTCCTTTTCTCCAATTTGATGAAACGCAGTGAGTAAATTCCTATGCCATTTTCTTTCAAGAGTTCTTCAGGGTAGAAGTCATAAGAAGCCAAAAAGTCCAGTAAAAGGCTATGGTAACGGATATTCTGAACTAAGGATTACATTAAAACATACTCTGATGATAAAGAACTAAGTTTGAGTAACTGACAACAGCATAATTAAGATGAGAAAATAATTTCTAAAGAAATCATTAGAAGAAGAAAAAAAATTCTTCGTTTTACCTGGATATGTTTGTGCTTCTTGTGGCGAGCAGCCATTATTAATCCATCCTCTGTCCAGGCAGTGATCTCAAGTGAATCACTGGGAAAACTTTCTTTCTCAATCACAAGGCTGTGGTATCGGCAGGCAATGAAGGGGCTGCACACAAGTACAGAAACAGTGTAAAACAAACACAAAAATTCAACTTGAATAATCAACATGATCGTGCAAGAGGAATAATGAGTAGCAAAATTATGCATAAATCACATGAAATTGCAAAAGGAATATGTCCTGCAACATAAACATATGTTATATCTATAAAAATAAATAAATAAATTATTAATTAAAGAAAGGTTGACTTTTTCTCCTTCCCGTGAGCCTTTTTATATCCCTAGCGCTAATCGTCTCCCAACCCACAAAACTACACCCACAAAACTACGCCCACACCATCCCCTCTTTCCAACCCCTAGTGAAAACCCTAAATTCCCTCAAGCCGCTGCCGCAGTCATTGTTACTGCTGCAGCCAGCTGTCAATGCTCTAGAGTAGCGAGCATGATTCGACCCTTCAATCGATTAGATGGAGTTTTTTCCTATTTATTTTCCTATAACAACCTTATGCATAATTAGACATACAACCACAAAAAAACAAAAAAAAAAAAATGCTTTACGATTGCTTAATTATGAAATAGGAAGTAGAAAAAAAAATTACAATGTAAATACTTACCTATTTTTATAAATTAATTTAACGCATGATAATTAGAAAGTAAATAATTGTTTCCTTGAGAATATAATTATATCTTTCTTAGGAAAACATTAAGGATAGATTCTTTGAGATTTAAATTACCTCTTTGTTAGAAGAAAATTTATTAGTTACTTCTATTACTTGATAATATCTTTAACTTGCTTATCCTTGTTATGTTCTACAGTTCTAGTTGTTATAGAAAATATTGATTAACTCAAAACTTAAAGAAACATAAGAAACCCTAGGGTACTCCCTAAGATGAAATTTAAAATATCATAACAACACTAAACGACCAATCAATATAATTGTCTATGACAAAGCAATCGCATATAAATGAATAATACAAAATAGCTTTGCCATAGGAAGATTTGTATCCTTTAAATAAATTAATAAGGAAAGATTTGTACCCCTTGTGTCGTTGAGTTCAATTGTATAAATTATGAAAAGTTATGAGATTATTTATGTTAAATTAAGAAAACAAAAAAATCTTGAAAATTATAGAGCAATTTGCTCCACGCACAAAGAAGACTCTTGAGTCTTTCCATGCATTCATAAGCTTCAGTCAAATTGAGATGATTTCTCTCACTAAGTGGATTGTGGGTTGTTCACCCAATTCTTATACAAGAAGCATTTTGGGTAGATTGTGAGTCATTCACCCTATTCTTACGTGAGGTGTATTTTGGGTGATTGTGGATCATTCACCCTATATATATACACATTATGTATTTCATATTGTGTGAATTGTGGATCGTTCACCCCACATATATATGATACATCTTTACTGGATGGATTACAAATCAATCACCTTTATCTTATAATTACATATATAATGTATTTCCTATCAAGTAATTGTTGGTCGTTCACTTTTACTTAAAAGACACATCCTTAATGGGTGGATTGTGAGTCATTCAACCACTTAAATTATTTTGAGTTTTTGAATATAATAAGACTATAATGTGTGTAATGTTGGAAATGAGAAAGTAAGCAAAACTGATAAAATTAATTAAGAAGAGAATAAAAAACGAATAACGAAAAAGGAATAATAATCAAATGACACGTTTATCCTTTCTTTACTTTGCACTAGGTGCTCACTCTCCTTTTCCTTTAATCTTCAAATTCACAAACTTAAGGCAATCTTCGAGGTTTGGTCAATATTACGGATGGTTGCTCAGAGATACTCGCGATAATTTTGGAGACGATTTTTGTAGAATTCATTCAATTTATTTTTTTCCCTTATTGCATATATTGTTATTTTATGCATTTTTGGTACTTTAGTGTTTTCGTTAGCATGAAACTAGTTTGTCAGTCATGTTAACGGCATAACAGTCATTGTTTTAGGACAAACATCTTGCTAACATTTTCTACATCATTTAATAAATTATTGCATATTCATATTTGTACAACCTGATGTATCCTCCAATAGTAATATTTATTATTTTGATGTAGTGATTAATATTGTCTGAGCAAGGAGGCTATCTCTCATATAACGATGGAAGCCTTCGGGTCGTGACAACCTAACTCTAAGAACCATAAGAAATGTGAGATTGATAAAGCAAACAAATTAACTTCGCCTTGATTTTCACCTTTGTAAAGATAATCACCTTTATCCTATTCCCAGAATAAACAAATTTATTAACATGTCTGCATATGAAATGACAGTGAAATTCAAGGCTTATATCTTCTAATGTTTCGTCCATATGTTTGTTATCTATGTGACATTGTAAGATCGCTATAATGTGTCATGTCATTTCATTCCATTTTAACATTTCTGATTTGTTAATGCTTATAATTTAGCTGTTATAGACTAAAATATATTAGCTTATTTTTCAAGCAAATTAAATTTGGGCAATAATGATTACCAGATTAATTCATGGGTTGGTAGAAGGAAGCGGAAGTCAGCTCCAACTAATTATCCCTACTTGTAGAATGGTGTACATCTAACCAAATAGCAAAAAATGAGAATCATTGATTCCTCATTTCATTTTCTAGATGTATCCTACAGGAACGAAATATGTGCATGCATAGAGTAGGTATATCATCTTTTATGCATTAATCTTTCATGTACCACAAAAGATATGGCTTAGTGTTAGTTCGAGATCAAACCATTTGGTGCATGATTGCACCAACACTTAATATATTATAAATCCACTTTCTATACCTAATCGAAAATTAAAAATCCACTATACATCCATAAATCATAAAAGAACAATCAAAGACTCACTTGGGCAAACCATGAAATAAAGTATCATCTAGTGATTTATCATAGTAGACAGGAGAGCTCTTCCCGTGCATGACTCCTGAAGGAGCACGGACTATTTTTCCTGCAAGTTAACAAGGAAATTATTGCATAATATTAGTTGCTACAATACATACATTTTTGTGGCTTTTAGGCACTAGATGTTTTCAAACCTCCAAATGCCTCTCCAATGCATTGCAAACCCATACAAACTCCAAACAATGGTACTGAAGGACCCAGCTCAAGTACAGTCTGCAAGGAAATCCCAGAATCTTGAGGTGTACCTGTACAGAAATAATAGTTGAATACCTCCAGGTCAAGTCAATGGAACATAGAGTTCTGGAAGTCGCTTACCTGGGCCAGGAGATATCAGTATTCCTCTTGGATTTATCCTAAAAAAAAGGCACACAATAGTATCACTGAAGTAAAGGAATTATCCCTAAATTTATCTTTGATATTGAAAAAAAAAATTGTAGAGAGGTAAACACGGATAAATGCCTCTTTATCTCATCCACAGTTATCTCATCATTCCGATATGTTTCAAAGTGCACACCAAGCTCCCCCAGGTACTTAAGCAGAGAAGAAGTACAATTAGAGAAGTTAAAATCATATATAATGCTGCAAACTATGAAAGAACAGTAAGCTAAGTTAAAATCACATACAGTACTGCAAACTATGAAGTAACAGTTAGCTAACTTCAAGTCTCTTCTCATCAAACAATCAGGAAACCAACAAGGAGTATTTATGAGAATATTGTACCAAATCGTTTACAAATAATTCAGATCATGGCATTACTTGTATGGAATTGTTTAGGGGACAACCATTATGTGACACAGTTTAAGTAGAAAAGCAACATATAGCTTCACAGGTAGATCCTCTCTTCTCCTTTTTACTTATTTTTCTGCTTACCATAAGATGAATTATATTTAGGTTGTGTTTTCTACAAAAAGATAGATAAGGGAAAATGTTTATAGGGAGGGAATATGGAAATTGATCCCTGGGTTGTGTTTATTTTGAGGGGAAAAAACCAGGAGAGATCTTTCCAATTGTTTCCTTGAACGGAAAAAAGGAGAGAAACTTTATTTACTAAAATTGAGTTTTTAAAAACATAAAATACAAATAATAATAATATCAGAGGGCTTCCACCCAAATTGATGTTTTCCACTTGATTTGGAAGAAGCCAAACTAAGGAAGATGGGGGCAAGAGCTCTAGCCTCTTCCATCTCTCTCCATTTCAGACCAAGTTAAAGAAGAGACAGTACCACTGGCAATATACTCCCCCCAATATGTTTCCTTCCTCAGGTGTTTTAACCCAAGGAAATATGCTAAGGGTTGAAAGAAAGGATTTTTTCTAGACCAGAAGAAAAACTCTCGATCATCTAAGCCGTCACCAATCTATCACTGCCTAAATTTCCTTATAGACATACACAGCATGACTAAATGCTCCTAGTAAACAACATTACATACAGTAGCCAACCTCAAATAGTTGGTACTTACGTTTTATTGTTATTGCAGTAGCTAAGTGCCAATTATTTGGAACCCAAAAAAATATAGAAAGTAACATTATATTTCCAACGTAACATGTAATGGTTTGTGTCGAAGTGTCAAGAAACAGAATCCTAAATAAAAGAAACTACATATGCCGTTAATAATAATTTTTGATAATTTCATATGCCCAACTAGTAAGTGGTAAAGACATAAAAATAAAAAATAAAAAATAAAAACAGCTCCCACGGGCGTGGCGCAATGGTAAAACACTCAAGGGAATAATAAGCAAGAGTTTGAATCCCATTAGAGATGAATATTATAGAGGTCGGCCTCTGAACGTCGTGCATAAACTATGTTCAGAATTTATCCGTAAATACCTCCAAGATTAATCGGGCAATATATAAAGTTTCGAATTTCATAGCACGCTGTTCTAACAACTATGAACCAAATTCAAAAATTATAAAATCCAGAAACAGTATCTAATATCGACGACATACCAATAATCACAATTTTTGAAAGCCATGGCAAAAAAGGTAGAACTTATTCAACGGTGACTTTCCATCAAACTTAAACTACCTGGCAGAGATTATAGGTAAAGCTGTCATAGTTATCGATCACAACGATAGGCTTTTCGTCCATCGAACTCACTGCACCAGCAGCGCAATTCCCGACAACCGGCTTGGCGTATCCTCTAGAGATCGTAGGCCAGAAGCTCTTCCCGAGGCTAAAACCCCCACGCTCGTGTCCTGAAGGGAGAAAGCGAGGTCAAACAACCGCGCGTCGCGATTCAAAAGCCGAGACGAGTGCCAGGCCAGCGTGCGGCGCGAACGGAAAAGAAAACCAAGACCAACAGCACTGACTCACCCGGCGACCGAGGAGAAGGGAAAGAGACGGTAGAGGCGGCGACGGTAGGAAGCCGGCGAGGGTCGCCGCCGCGTGGGGTTCGGGGAGCGGAGTAGAGTTTGGGGGAGGGGGAGAGGAGAGAAGACGCCATGAGCAGGAAAAGGGCGAGTTTTGAGGCACGACAGAAGACGCGACCGCGAGGGTTTATAAACGTAGGGGGTGAGGAAGTGAGTATGGATCCAGCTCAGAGGGGAGGGGCCCACTGGATGTGTATTTTGGAATGTTTTTTGGTTAATTTTTTTTTCCTTCTATTTATTTAAATTAATAATGTGATATTAAATTGGAAGTCGAATGGATTTTAGATCGCAAGTAATAAAAAAAATCATCATATTTGACGCTCATGCGCTCCTAATCGAAGACAAAAATAAATTAAATATATTTGAGAGTCCCAATAAATCAATTATTATTTGAAAAAAAAAATCATAAATATATCGTAACTAATTAAAGATTTATCCAAAAATTCTTAATTATATACACGATTATTTTATCACTGTACTATAATCTCGGAGTACGAGTAATCAAATTTCTTCATATAAATTTTTACATTTTTCTTTTAAAAAAATATTTAGATGATGAATTAAGTTAAACTTTTTTTTTTGTTTTACAATCGATTTGAGATACATTGATGGAGAAAAAAGAGTTGGATTAGGGCAGGTTTAAGATGAGGATTAAAAATCAAAACGATCGAACTAAATAAATCAAAAATAAAATTAATCGAAATTTTTTAGATAAATAGAATGGATCGAAATTTACCATTTAAACCAAACAAATTGAACCAATATACAATTGGTTAATTCTGAATTAATTGAACTTTTTTTATTATTTGATTAATATTGCATCACAAGTCATTTACTAATTAATTATGAAATATATTTTTCTATTATCCGACTTAATTTTAGTCCATCGACCGAGTTATGTAATTGTTCGTTGATCAATCGACTACTATATTTATTATTTGATGTATTAGTACAGGCAGCAGTCAATTTATTAATTAATTTTGGAGTTATCGATAGGAACTAGAACAACAGTTAACTAATAATAAGATAGTAGTCGATTGATACTTATCTGGATATATAGTATGGGTTCAAAACGTATTAATAGTTATCGATAGGATTGAATATTTATTTAAAAATTAAATTGACGGAACTGAATTGATCGAATTTTCCTATCAATTAATTGCTAAACATATTATTCGATTTAATTTTGGTCAATCGATTTAGTTGTCCAATTGACTATTAAATTTATTATTCAATTTATCGACTGATCAATCGAGTAGCAATTGAGAGTTAAAAATTTTATGTCGGATGAAGCTCAGATACCACTTGTTAATCAAAAAAAAAAAGAAGTCAAGTTTAATTAATTTAATATAATTTTAATTTTTAAAACTGATATCAAATCGAATAAATAAAAATTAATCAAAATTATTATTTTAAAAGGTTTCTGAATCAATCGAATTAAACTTTCAAATTAAATAATTTCAATTTAATCGAATTTATCTACTCCCAACCGCAGTTGGGCATGTTGGAGTAAGCATCTTTCCAATTTTGTTCAATCTTTTTCGTTACCTCTTTAAATAAATCAATAAAATAATAAATTAGAAAATACAAGGATGGAAATTCATATAGAAGATAAATCACTATAAATTTTTACTCTTTTAGAGTAATAAAATTAATACATGAAGGAGGGACGCTCTTATATTTATGAAGATTGACCCGTATTTCTATTATGCAATGTCTACATATATTAGTTATTGGTCATTCCTGCAGGGCAAATTAGATAATACTCAATCTACTTGTTTTTTTATCTTTTAGTTGGCATCATGTATCTAAGTTTTTTATCCGACTAATTCTGAGGGTGGACGGGTTAACTCTATGAAAAATTCTATCGAATATCTGAATAAATCGAGAAGTGCTCACAGCGGAAAATCCAACGGTTCAACATCCACAAGTTATCACTCCATGTGGAAGAAAATTCTCATAAATGTACCAAAGTTGAAGATCGACCCTAGATATCTTAATTTTACACCGTTGATACTCATTACTCCTACACAAAAGTTGGAATCCGTCCCAATAATTCTACCAAATTTATTTTCTGATCATCGTAAGAGAGATAAATCACTAGATCTTCGACCATCGAATTAATACTACGAGAACGACATCACACCATGGCTCAATCAACTCATATTAGTCTTCAATTCCCTCGTTCCTTTATCCCTTTCAAGTTTCAATTAATTAATTAACAAACCCCCACCCAAACACGCGCGTAAACTCCCGGTCGGCATTAATTAATTACTATTTAAATGCAGGGGGGACATAATTAAGAGCTTGTGGTATACCAAATTTCTCCTTTAAACTTTCACTAAACTCTAAAGAACAGATTAAACACATGAGCTAGGCATACGACCGATCGAGAGGATTCCTTAATACTTTAAAATATTTAAGTTTTTTTGGTCGGGGGATTAAATCCTTGTTTTTAACAAGACATATATGCCTTATTAGTTTAATTGTGGATTAAGGCCTTCAATTCCCATTTTGTTAGGTACGGTTTGGAACTTTCGCATGTGTGTTTAATTTGCACCATCTACTCGTGGAGGATAATTTGCATCCTAGGCGAATTTGATATACTGAACGTCGGCCGCGTTGTACGACGATTTTTTCAATGTCTAGCGATCGATCGATTGTGATTGTACAGTGAATAAAAAATATATAATATTTTTTCCGTCGCAATTTTATCTGTTTGCAATTCGGATTCGTCAATGGTCAATCAGATTCTGATCGAAATCCGATCACAATTCGGTTGGAATCTAACCTTGATCCGACTGGACTCCAATACCAGTCGAACCGCGATTGAATTTCGATTAGATCGTCATCGAATTCCGAGCGAATTGTGGTCGAAATCCGACCTCTCATCGATGAGTTCGAGTGGAGTCGCAGCGTGATTACTAGGCATGCTTAACGGACTGGTTCGATCAAGAATCGAGTCGGAAGCAATCCGTTAAATTCGGAATCGAATCGAATCGACCCGAATCGATCGGTTATAAATCTATAACCTTCCTGCCCAATCGATTTTTAATCGCTGAGAATTATTTCTGAATCGATTCAGAACCGATTCTTATTTCGATTTGGATCTGATTATGATTGTTAATTTAAAGGTGGAAACTCTTAGCATGCTAACATATCTACAAGATTATTTTGTGACAGAAAAAAGATTAGGATCATCGACGCGATAAATGAATTTGGAAGGTCAAATTCAAGGAAGATGGTCCTGAACCGTTTCGAAATAGATTCGAAGACGATTCAGAATCGGTTCGGATTGAATTGGTTTCAAAGTTAAAACTTTGGAATCAGAACCGATTCAGAATCGGTTTTGAACCAGTTCTAACTAGTTCTAATGTCGGTGGATCCGAAACCGATTAAAACCGAATTGAAATCAGAACCGAGAAATTGATAATTAAATATGCCTAGTGAACTATGCATTTTCTATTCGTCGTCCACAAACGCGTAATAATGAACGCTCAAGCATATATATATATATATATATATATATATATATCAACTTCTATAAAATACTTTTCACTCGCAGGGTTGGTAAAGAAATTGTACGCGTGAATTGTCATTTTGTTCGACATTTTAGATAATTATATTAATTTATATATGTTCTAAGTTATAAGAGAAAATTAAAGAGCGGATGGCGTGGAAGTCGATGATATCACGACTATGCATGACTATAGTAATATAATCACTAAAGATAAAATTATAATTAGAAGCGATATGTATCGATAATTAAAATTGTTTAGTGATTTAATTACATCGTTATGTCATGTCGTGCTACTTTGTAATTAAGAATGAGACGTTCGTGGAGTTTTGTCGAGATGTCACTTTCACGGCCTTCAAATCGGAATAATTAATTTAGGTAAAGAGGACCCACAATAACATTAGGGTAGTTGCGACGTGATTACTTTTTACTTGTTTAATTAATTTATATATCGTCAAAAGTCAGTTGATATCGTTTCATTATATGATATAATTTGTCACGATATCATGATAAATAGAGAATGTGATTCAGAACTTTCAATATTAATTCAGTTGATAAATATAAAAAGATAATTTTTAAATGAATAAAACTCCAAAAAATTTAATCCATTCAACGATCTCGAACTAAATCAGTAGTCCGATTATGACTTAAGATTGATTGACCTATGTCCCGAACCAACCCAAATATAAGTCCATTTGCCTTAAATATTCTAAATAATATAAAAATTTTAAAGCATACTTTTTAAAAAAACTTTAAAATAGAAATATATTAAAAAAAATATTTTTGCTTTTTTTACACTTCTAGCATGGATTACAAATTGCATGGCGAATTTAGGAACACGAAGGATGTAGTTGTGAAAACGACTCCTCTCAAAGCCTTTTTACTAATTATTCTTATATCCACATGTAATTAAACTAATCCCCTCATCATCTTCCCACCTAAACCATGTATTAGTGATCCACATCGCTAATTATAATTAATATCCATATATTTTAATTCAATTGTGGAAAGCTAAACTTTACGTCGCAACATCCAAATAAACATTATCGATATGAACTCTTAAAAACTTTTATTAAACAATCACAATGTCTTTTATAAAAATAAAGTTTAATAATGATTATTATAATGCTAAATGAAAAATAAACTCATTTTAAAAAAATTAAAAAAGGAAAATGATGACGTGGCCTTATCTCTATATAAAGCTCCGGGGGCTCATTCCCAAAAGAACCAAGAAACAACTTCGATCACAATTGTAGGCACGACTTGTGCTACGATGTTGATAGCTTATCTCGACCACCGCCAGCAGCAGCAGTGGCTCGTGTCCGGCGGCGGAAGCAGCTCCGACGAGGCGATCCTTTGCGCGCTCGGCGTAGAGGAAGCTGGAGACGTCTCCCTCTCCGCCCGCGACTTCGGCGGGGTGGTTTCGCTGTGGCCGGCGAGGTTCCTCCGGCCGTCCACCGCCGACGAGGTCGCGCGCGCGCTCCACCTCGCGGCGCGCTCAGACGGGCTCACCGTCGCGGCCCGCGGCAACGGCCACTGCGTGGGCGGGCAGGCCATGGCGGCCGGGGGGATCGTCCTCGACATGCGCGCGCTCGGCCCGCCGGTGTCTTTGGCCCCTGGAGGCGCCGCCGTCGATGTCCCCGGCGGCGCGCTGTGGTCGGAGGTGCTGGAGTGGACAGTGCGCAACCACAGGATGGCGCCTCCGTCATGGACGGACTACCTCGGCCTCACCGTCGGCGGGACGCTGTCGAACGGCGGCGTCAGCGGGCAGTGCTTCCGCTACGGGCCGCAGGTCAGCAACGTGGTGGAGATGGATGTGGCGACCTCCGACGGAGATCGCCGCCTATGCTCTGCCTCCATCAACTCCGACCTCTTCTTCGCCGTCCTCGGCGGCCTCGGCCAGTTCGGCGTCATCACTCGCGCTCGTCTCGCCCTCCTCCCCGCCCCCAAAATGGTGAACACCCCTTTACTCTCTGCCTTTTTCCGGCGAACCAACAATTTTGAAGAATTTTAGGGTGGAAACTGAAATAATTTCTCCATATCACATTATTATGCAGGGTAATTTTCAGTGCGCTCCCAAGCGTTACTAGATTTTCGACTAAAGCCTCCAACCTCCTTATATTTCACTATCAAAATACTTTCTCTTTAAGTGATTTAAAATTATTTTAAAAGGATAAAATAAATATTTAATCTTTATTTCACTATTTTAGCAGTAAAATAGGAATATTAAAAATATTTCAACATTATTGAAAGTGAGAAGCTATGTCGGAGAAGTTATAAATTGTGAGGGGCAATTTAAAGTGAAACTGAAAAGGAATATCTATAAAGGAAAGACGATTGGAACAATAATATCTAAACTATAAGGACTTTCATTAAAAAAAACTGACAGTGCGGCATCAACGAAAATGTTCACTCTGTAAGGGCTATATTGAAATATTTAAAACTAGGAGAACTGGAATGAAAATTTGGACAACATATGGCGGGACCGTGAAAACTTCTTTTCTAATTCAATATATTTCTGAAATTTGCTATTCGCGGACGCAGGTGAGGTGGAGGAGGGTGGTGTACGCAGACTTGGAGACTTTCGCCGGCGACGCCGAGTCGCTGGTGACAAATCCCGACGCGTTGGCCTTCGACTACGTGGAGGGCTTTGCGTTCCTGAACGACGCGTCGGACCAGGCGAGCGGGTGGAACTCGGTGCCCATTCCGCCCGGCTCGGCCTTCGACCCCGCCGACTTCCTGGCCGCCGCCTCCGCCCCGGTCCTCTACTGCCTCGAACTCGCCCTCTACTACGACGACCGCGTCGCCGACCGTGTCGCCGAGGTGCGCAATAACTAATCAAATCCCTAAAATTTCGCCCCTTTCCACAGTGGCAATCTCGTAATTAATGATTAAGCAATTTTTAAAACGCCCCTTACAGTTTAAGCCGTTTTAAAAAAAATCCTAAGGTTCCTTTCTCCTTTTTAATATTTTATTTGGATAAAAGTTAAACAATATTTTTATTATCGATAAAAAAATATCTAAAAGGCGCTCGTTATAATATTTTTTGATAAAGTTACCATGACACATACAATTTTAACTTTTTAACTAATATTATTATGATATTTAATAGTTTTATGAAAATATAACAATTTTAATTAAATCGTGAAAATAATTTTGTTTTATACTGTATTAATATTGAGATGATAATATTTTAGAGAAGAAAAATAAGATGAATGCTCTTTCTAGAATACTTTTTGATGATGAAAAAAAATACGAGGTGTTTTTATTTTTGCTAATAAAATCTTAAAAGGATTTTAAAAAACAGTTTAAAATATCCTTCTACATTTTTTTTACCTTTTTAAATATATTTTTTGTTAATTTTAAAATTACTATTGAAATTTTTGGGGCTCCGGCAGCGAGAGGAGGAGCTGCTGCGGCGGTTGCGGTACGCGAGGGCGGCGGAGTTCGCGGCTGACGTGGGCTACGTGGCGTTCCTGTCGCGGGTGGCGCGGGTGGAGGCTGAAGCGCGCGCCGGCGGGACGTGGGCGACGCCGCACCCCTGGCTTAACCTGTTCATTTCCGCCGGCAACATCGTCGATTTCGACCGGAATGTTTTGAAACGCATCCTCCTCGGTGGCATCGGCGGGCCGATGCTCGTCTACCCCTTGCGCCGGAGCAGGTGAGTCCTCTCCGTTCTGATGTTGTTTGAGCGGCAAAGGTGCGGCCTTTAGTGGTTTAAAATGGCGGCGGCGGCGGGACTGGTCAGGTGGGACGAGCGGATGTCCGTGGCGCTGCCGGATAGCGAGGTGTTCTACCTGGTGGCGCTGCTGCGGTTCATCGCGCCGGGACCAGGGGAGGCGGCGGCGGCGGCTGCAGCGGCGGAACAGAACCGGGAGATCCTGCGCCACTGCCGGACTAAGGGATACGACTTCAAAGTGTACATCCCTCGATACGATAGCGAGGTCGACTGGGCGGCGCACTTCGCCCGAGATTGGGGCCGCTTCGTGGAGCGGAAGCGGCGGTACGACCCGATGGCCATCCTCGCCCCGGGGCAGAACATCTTCTCCAGGGGCCGCCCTCTCGCCCTCGCCGCCACCCAACCACCTGAAATCATCGCCGCACGGCCGGCGATCGTCGACGATAGTAACTATCGATCGACCGACTGAAGCAGCCAAAAAATGTAACCCAAATTATATTTCGATCCCAATTATTTCAAAATATTCCGTTTTGTCCCTCCTCGCCCTGAAGCCTGACAAACGCAAATTTTCGAGCCACAACGCCCCCTATTATTTCATCGTCGTCATTTTTACTCCTCGTACTTTATAGATTGCCCCTATCATTTCTTATATTTTTATCATTCTTTCAAAACTTTTAAATAGGCGCGTTCCTCAATGATAAGGGCCTTGTGAGAATGATCTACGAGGGAGAGATAGATTGCGAAATGTCGATGTGGCAACGGGCGATTGGTGGATGTCGCATTCGTAAATTTTGATCCAGTCACTATTTTTGTGCGATGCAAATGATTGATTTTGTGATGGATCTCGCACTAATTGGGGGGTGTCCACCAACAAACAGAGCATATAAATTAGTTTGTGAGGCGGAAAATAAGTCGAATAGTTTGCGCGATGGACGGGATCGAGTTAGGTTGGATCGCCAAATGAAATGATTTTATGTGTTTTATTTGTGTATATTTTTATATGAATTTGTATATTTGAGCTAACGATCGATGAGTCCTTTCGTAAAAAAAAAAAAAAAAAAAAAAATATGAAGATGAAGATAGTATAGTTTGTCCAAACTAAATCGAATCGAATTGGTTTAGATCGATGATATTGCTTCTCTCTTTTTCGCTTTGTTATTGTGGTGATCGATGGAACCTCCGATAAGTATGGGTGACACTTTTACGAAACATATGTTGGGACATTCAAAATGTAAACTCGAATAAGACCATTTTAGAGTTTAATTATATGCACTCTGCTTTCGAAATATTCATTACAAAAATTAGAAATTTTATAGAATAAACACTATTTTATGGAAAAAAACAAACTAGCACAAAGAGGACTTTTGCAATATTTTTATAGTTTTGTTCGATATTTTAAAGTAAATTTCATGAAGGTTTCTAAAAATGTTTTTTTTTTCTATCGACATCTTGTGACAATGGTTCATAATGAAATTAATTTATCCCCTCATAACCAAGGGCGGAGTCACGTATAAGATTACTCGGGCTTCGGTCCGAGGAATTTTTTTTTTTTACACTGTAGCACAGTGCAAAATTTATTTATTTATTCTGAGTTCAACCCGGGATCTTTTTCTCATCGGATGATTAACCCGGGGATTAGCCCCGGGCTGGCTCCACCAGTGCCCATGACATTGCTTGTGTTCTTGTCATATCATAACGAAAGACAAGTATTTGTAATTTAATTTGTATCTAAACTCGAGATTGAACAAGTAGACACAAAGCGAGAGAAAAGGGGAGAGGAAAAGATGTGCAAAAGGAAGAAGAAGAAAAAAAAGACAATGTCAAAAGCATCATCAACCCCTTCGTGCTCCACTTTTTAAGGTTCCAAATATAATTTACTCTTCCTTTTGGATATGCGAAAATCGAGTTCCCTTAATGCATTATGATTATATTTGAGGTATCGGGATGATTGCGAGAATTCTACCAAGGCACTCCCTTAAAAATTTTCGAGAATGATTTATCTATTGAGCTACTTGAGCGAATAATCTCAAACTGTCGACTTTGACGGTTATACTAAGTTGAACTATTAAAAGTCGAGCTGTTGAGCCCGAATGAGCTCGGAATGTCGAGTGCTCGAGTTGTCACCAAGGATGACTCGTACACAAGTCAACTTGATTTAATGCAATCGAAATCCCTGAATTTGCACCCTTTGTATTTTCATGCGTGAGAGAGAGCTTCATTGGTTCAAAATATATATGTCTGTAAAATAATATAAATCAACTATTAAACCTTAAAACTTTTAACGTGCAACTTTTTTTTTTTCATTCACATTCTCTCTAATAATTAGTTCTGAATATATTACCTATGTGATAGCAAAGACGATTACGTTCGTCTCCAATGCTCCTCACCGTCGATTCCTCGGTGATGATGAAAAGAGACAAATCATAGGAGGTTATGCTATTTGACTCATTGATCATAAATAATAAAGGACTTCTAAGCTCGAATAAATATTTTAAATTTTATATCGAAATTTAACCTCTATTAATCTATAATAATATCTGTATCATTTTAGCCAATGGATCGTTCTCGAAGTATCCTATAAAATTATGGTTGCACGTCGAATGATGATGATTTGGATATATCCCTAAAAGGGCACGCACACAATGGATTCTTTTTTAAGTTGGGTCATCTCCGCTTTAGTTGCTACTTTAGTTTCGCTTTCTCTCTTTCTCTTTTTTTTTTTTTCCTTTCCAATTTAATACGTAAATTTGCAATTATAGAAATAGTTTGTTTTGGGGCAATAAAGCACAATAACAACCTCGTAGTTTTATTTATTTATTTATTTTACTTCTATCCCTAATATTTTTCAAGGGACAAGATGAAATTTTCTCGTGTATATTTGGAAAAAAAACAAAAAAATAAATGGTACGGACGTATTTGAGTATGAATATAAATATTAGAAAATGCATGAGAATCTTTGAGACTTAAGGGAGCTTCTTTTTAGCACATCAACTTTAGACCAAGGAGAAGACAAAAAAAAAGTGATGTGGAAATGAGAGAGCTCAATACTTTATTTCTTATCTTCTCAATCCTTGGGCTAATTGAGAGGATCGATCGGACTCCGATATCATTCGAAAGATTATGTCTAGAGTTTAGGGTATAAGGTTTTAAGGTTTAGATATTCTATCGATGATGCAGAATGTGATTCTTGCTTTCTAGTTTCTTTAAACTTGTTAGTGTCCTTTTTAAGCTCATTGTTATTAATTAATAGAGAATTGACTAATGATGAGAGGGTGTAGCTCTCGTAATCGAATGGGAATGAGTTAGAGACGAGCAAAGTAGGATTTAGCTGTGTAAACTAAAAGACATGTGGCTTTGAGTTAAGATATATAGTATTTACAAGGAAAAAAAGTTCAATTTTACAATGAATTTTGAATATAAATTTGTTGTAAAAAAATTTATAATGAAATTTACAACGAAAAAGTTTTCATTGCAAATAAGTCGTCGCAAAATTTTACGACGAAAAATAGAAATTCGTCGTAATTTTTTCGACGAATAAATATTTCGTTGTAGAATTTATTGGAAATTAGTGACAAAAATTTCAACGAATAAAAATTCGTCATAGATATTTGCCACGAAAATTAATTTTCGGCATAAATATCTACGACGAAATAATCTTTCGTGGGAGATATTTGCCATGAAAATGCAACGAAAATATTTTTCGTCGATAAATCTGCGACGAAAATCTATTTTCGTTATAAATATTTGCGATGAAAAATATTTTTTTCCTTTGTCTCAAAATTCAGTAAATATGTGTCATAGCTGCTTTATCAAATTTTGCAAAGAAAATATTTTTCGTCGTCAAATCTGCAACGAATTCAATTTTCATTGCAAAATATGGTTCATCAGTTGACTGTCAAAGGGTCAATCGATTCAAAAATATTCTGTGAACTGTTATAATATCACCAGTCGACTACTGGATTGCGTCCTCTCAAACAACTGAGTAACTGTCGACTGATACTCAGCCGTTTGAGAGGATACGATATATAATCTTTACATTGCAAAAAATAATATCACAATTTTCCAACGAATTTTGAATATAAATTCATTGTAAAAATATTTTGCAATAGAATTTGTTACGAAAAAAGTTTTCGTTAAAAAATAAATCATCGCAAAATTTTGCAACGAAAAATAAAAATTCATTGTAATTTTTGTGACGAATAAATATTTCATTACAAAATTTATTGCAAATTAATGAAAAAATTTCAACGAATAAAAATTCATAGTAGATATTTGCGACGAAAACTAGTTTTTGTCACAAATATCTGCGACGAAATAATCTTTCATGACATATATTTGCGAACATATTTTTCGTCGCACATATTTGTGATGAAAATAGTTTTCATCGCCAAATCCACGACGAAATATATTTTCTTCATAAAATTTGGTAAATATGCGTCGTGGTTGTTTTATCGGATTTTGCAACAAAAATATTTTTCGTCACCAAATCTGCAATGAATCTAGTTTTCGTTGCAAAAGCTGGGCCACCAGTCGACTGACCAGTCGATTCAAAAATATTATGTGATCTACTACAATATTACCAGTTGATTGACATCTTCCACCAGTCGACTATTGGATTATGTCCTCTCAAACGACTGAGTATCAGTCGACTGTTGATTTAGACCAATCGACTAATCGGACACGACTATCAACTAATATTACTGTAGCAGGTCGCATAAATTTTTTTAAGTTGATTTACCAGTTGATTTATCCATTATCAGTCGACAGATAGTTCATATTTTACAGCGAACAAATTTAGTTGTCGTCAAATCTGCGACGAATTTTGTTTTTCGTCGCATATTTGGAGAAACAGTAAAAAAAAACTCCATGATAGAACCTACTATTTCTACCTGTTTTTACAAATTTTACAAACAAACATCTAAAATGATTCGATAAAAATCAACATCTAACCATTTAAAATAATTCACATCAAACTTCATAAATATTCAAAATGATTCAATACAAAATCTGTTAGTGCCTATAAGATCCACATATCTCCATAATGATATGATATTACACTACAAAAAAAAACAGTCATTAGCGACGAATTTAGCGACGAATTTTAAAAAAAAAATAGTTGGAAAATAAATTAGCGACGAATTTTGCGACAAAAATATTTTTGTTGCGAATAAAGCGTCGCAAATAATAGCGACAAATTTAGCGACGAATTTTTGCGATGAATTTTAGCGACGAAAATTAGGGACGAAGTTAAAATATCGTCGCTAATTTTGCAAATAACTAAGATTTCAAAATTAAATTCATGATTTTAAATGTCATAAAAGGTTGTGACGAATTAAAAATTAAATCGCAATTTCGACAATTATTTTTTTTCGCTGGTAATTTTCGCGAAATAAGAAATTCGTTGGTAAATTGGCGATCGATACAAATTTATCGCAAATTTAAATTGAATTAAAAGACCATATTTTGCGACGAATTAATTTTTCGTTAGTAATTTTTAAATAAGAAATTGTTGGTAAATTTGCGATAGAAATTAAATCCATAAATTGCGTCGCTAAATATTTTGTGATGAGTTCTTTTTTCGTTGCAAAAATTTGCGACGAATTTAATTTTCGTCGCAAAATTCGTTGCAAAATTTGTCGCAGGTTGAATTCGTTGCTAAATTCGTCGCTAATTTGCGACGAAAATTTAATTCGTCGTAGATTTCTCAGATTTTAGCAACGAATTTGTATTTTTGTCGCTAAATAAAATTTTTTTGATTTCATAGTTTTCGATATTCATCGTTTTCACACACACAACAAAACACAATAAATTCTAATATCCAAATAAATACATTCAATACAAACAAAACACACACACATTCAATACAACAAAATAATATTCAATCATATCCAAAAAAATACAAAGCAACACAATCAGTTAAGAACAATACAACATTCCAAATAAAAAGTTATATCCTACAACATTTCAAACATCAACATAGTTCTGATATCCAAATAACAATGTCTACAAAAGATCTAAACACATGGGAAAGAAAAAAGAAAAGAGAATTTGGTAAGCAATCGCCGATATTTTTCTACCTGCATTAGCAAAGAAACAAACAAAAAGTATCATACATTAAAAAAAAACTATATAATAACACGAAAATAAATATACAAAGACTTACAATGATGTGCATATTCAACCGCCATAAGGATTAACTTCATCGATCATTCCTGTTTAAAGCAAAATAAATAAAGTAATAAACTAAAAAATTTTAAAAGTACTAATTAAAAACATGCATACAATATCATCATCGTCGCCACCATCATCGCTAAACTCTGAGGAATATGACTTGGACTGAACTAAATTCTTTGAAATCGTGATAAGAAAGGCTTGTTGTCGTCGCATTTCTATCATTTCTTGATCCTTTGTGAGTTTTGTTGTTGTATTTCTAGAATTTGTCGATCTCTTTCATGTATTATGCCCTTCAAATTGCTAACCTCCTCGCTTAAGTTATGTATCCGCGTTGCCATCAGGTGGAGTAGAAGAAATAGATCTAAGAGGAGCATTATCAATTCAGCTCAGATAACCCATACCTACTATCCTTCCCCTTTGATCCTCCACTACGCTCAAGCCATAAATCCAAATTATTACTAACAGATGGCTCGGATCCTCAAGATCACCGTCATCTCTCTCGAGATGAGGATAACTCCATCATATCTCTCCTACACAAAATTAAAATTTTAATCAGAGCATTTACATAACTAACATAATTAAAGTTATAAAGTAAGTTTAAAGATTAATTCAAACCTTAATTGCTCGAGCTCTATCTCTACTCCAAGTCTTATCTTTTTTTTGGAAAGTGCGAACGAAAGTATCTATAAATTCTGGCTCCTTTCCCAATTCCTTAGACTAAATATAAGAATGTTAGAAATAAAATAATAATCTGAAATATATTTAAAAACTAATTGTAGAATTTAAAATTACCAATCTACGTGAATGCTCCTCGATATTTATAGATCCTCCCGCATATGTTGCAGATAAGTCTCCAGAATTACATGCTTGATTTAATTTATTCTGTTGACTTCTTTTTTTGCTCTCATCAGATTGCCAATAATTGGAGATTTTACTCCAATTTTCTGACGTGACACAGGCGGGTTTTTTTCCAGTAGATTTGGCATGACTCAATACATGCCGGATATGATCGCCACATTTTTTTTAAAAAATTCTTTTAACTTCCAAGTCTTGAGTAGGGTCCCAAATAAATTCAGATGGAAAAAAACAATTATTTATATAATCACTTATTTAATATATAAAATGAATCAATTATACCAAACTCGCACCACCATAATTCTTTTGTAGGTCCGCGTGCTTGAGTATGACAAAGAGTCTCTCTCCAATAGTTATTCACGATTTTATCGATCTCGAATAACATGCACAATTTTCAAACTTACGATAAAGTGAAAAAAAATTGAATAAATAATTAAAATAGTTTAAAAATTATAATACTTATATTACTTACGAATCTCCAATCGGAAATATATATGGTCGACTTTCGATGTTCTCGTGAGGAGTGTTTTGGTACGTGAATCGAATGGGAAGGTCGTGCTTGCCGAATGAGATGGTATCGCGGCGATCATGTGAAGGTCGCGGATCGGGAGGCAAGTAGGTATAGTCGGGCAGCGGTGGATCAATCGACCACTACTAGTACTCATCGCTCTGTCCACCACGTCGAAACTATCAACCAAAAACAAAATTAGAATAAAGAAAATAAAACTTTTATGCTTAATGAAGAACATGAAAAACTTACAATATGCATAATGAAGATATGAGAGACTGCGACTGCGCTAAGCTACGATGATTTCACCACTGATAACCTATAAGAACAAAATATATACAACATACAGAGACAAAAGATATAAAATTAACAATGAGACATTATATAAACAAATAATTGAGCTAAGAAAATTAGTAAAATTATAGTTTAAAACTAAAATTATATATAAAAAAACTTACCCTAGACGTCAAATTTCAAAATCCTCATTATCATCTTCCTCATCCTCATCAGTATCCTCATCCTCGGTCTCCTCCTCCTCCCCCTCCTCCTCCTCATCATTATCATCAATTTCAGTTGCATCCACGTTTATCACTACTCCGCTGGGATCTCGTAACGTTGGAATGATATATTCCTCGGTATGAAACATATTTGTAACTTTGTCTTGTTGATATGCAATGTTTTGCCAGCGCTCTTCAATTTTTTTCCGTGCTTTTGTTTTACAAACAACCCACCATTCATTTTTGTCACGCCTCAAACTAGGATATGGAGCATAGAAAACTTGAATCACTTGTTGTGCCAAAATAAATGGTTCATATCTCTTATAAAATCTTTTATGATTTATTTCAACCAAATTATACTGTAGATGCACCTTCATTCCTCTGATGGGGTCAAACCAGCGACACATAAATAAGATAACTCGTATTTCTGGACCAGGATAATTAATCTCTATAATTTCATCCAGCAAACCATAAAATTCATTGCTTGTAGAGCTGTCAAACGGGCCGACCTATTGCGGGGCGGGCCAACCCGTCGTAAACTCAATATTTAGCGGAGAGGGGCGGGCCGACCCGCCATCTCGGCGGGTTGAGAAATTTCCAACCCAACCCAACCCAAGGCGGGTTGCGGGTTAGGCGGGCCAACCCGCGGGCCACACAAATTTAAAAAATTTATTTAAAATTACTAAGGTGTCGAGGGCTTGAGGTAATGATTTGTAAGCCAAATAAAGTATCATGATTAAAAAAATAAATATTTTAAGTAACTAAAATCTTATAATTGAGATTCAATTATCGACTTACAAAATTGAGTACCGATGTTTTTGATTCCTTTTCAATGTTCTAAAATATTTAAATCTTGATAATATGTAAATGTAAATTTTTGCTCTTTCAAATAGAGATTCAATTGAGATTTTTTAGCTTGGGTAATTATTTGATTTAGCTTAGGTAATTATTTGATTTTGATATGTTATTATTTCCTATATTGATTAAAATAGTAGTGACAAGATAATAAAAAACAATTAGAGTATAAAAAATATTCTTTTGTTCTTTACTCTTAACTTTTTTTATACTTTGTTGAGGTATATGTGTGATAGAAGAAGATTGTAATGGTAAAAAACTTGTCTTTTGATATTTCTCAACCCGCGGGCCAACCCGTCCCACGGCGGGCCAACCCGTCTAGACCCGCAACCCACGCGGGTCGCTCCATTTAGGCCCGCCAAAATGGCGGGTTGATAAAAGTTCAACCCAACCCGCTTAAATTGTTTGGCGGGGCGGGCCAACCCGGCGGGCCTAACCCAACTTGACAGCTCTAATTGCTTGCACCTCCATCATTGGAAGACTGAACACATACTCCACTATTCATTGTACTCTTTCCATTTCCATATTCTTGAGTGTGGAAATTATATCCATTTATGAAATATGTTGGCCAAGTGCGTACCATTGCTTTTGGACCCCATGATAGATGGATTAGCAATTCTTGCTGAACTTGAGTTTGATTAGCATAAACCTATACTCAAATGAAAATGATATTTATTTAAAAGTTAAGATATGTGTAAAAAAAATGAGGTAATTAAAACTGCTTACATATGATTTGAACCATGGTGCAAATTCCTGATCGCAGAAGTGATCAAAGTCACGTGTCGGGATTTCAGAATATAAGTTTTGGAAAATCCTATAATAAAAAATTGTATTATAACATAAACAAATTAACACTTGACGAAGAAATAGGAAATATATACTAACTCGAAATATGGCGATATACTTCCGACAATTAAGTAAAACATATGTCCGCCGCCATTTCATCGACGCTAAGTATATCGTTGCCCACTTGGTCGACCAAGATAATTAAAAATTGAGAATGAATTCAAATTGGGATCGACAGGACCTTCATCATTCCTTCCGGATTTTCGTCTTTTGGTCTGAACGTGAAGCTCAAAATAATATGATGCAAAAGTTATTACTTCCTACACAATATATGCATTCACAATAAAGGCTTCAACATGTGCCTTATTTTTCACTTTTTTCTTCAAATGATATAAGAATCTAATTGTAATATAACAAATTGTATTAGAAATGAATATATAAACAAATTAAACATTTTTATGCAATATTAACGAAGTATAGAATATGCGAATTATACCTTTCAAAAGGATACATCCATCGATAATGAACTGGTCCTCCAACTTTGGCCTCATACGGCAAGTGAACCAAAAGATGTTCCATTGAATCAAAAAATGCAGGCGGAAAAATCCTTTCTAAATTGCACAAAATGATTGGAATGTCTCTCTCTAACTTCTCCATGTGTGAATATCCCAAAACCGCTGAAAGTATATATCACAGAAAAATACTTAACTCTGTAATGGCACCCCAGACAAAATTCGATAAGAGTTCTTTAAAGGCAATAGGAATTAGTCTTTCAATGAATATATGACAATCATGACTTTTCAAACCCATCAATTTGCATTCCTTCATATCGACACATCTCCCAAGATTAGAAACATACCCATCAGGAAATCTCAATGACTTCAACCATTCACAAACAACACGTCTCTGTTCTTTATTCAATGTATAAACTGCCTTTGGTTTTGGTCCTCTATTATTTTCATCAACATCATGTTAGTAATATATGAGAGATGTCCTAAGGCAATCGCCTTATGTATGAACCATTTATATGATAAATGAAGATTCACTATTTAAGTATACATGTTTTATGTATTTGATTGGATCTTAAACTCATTTACTGAATGTCCATGATACGATTCACAGCATGAGAGAATTTGTGATTGGATCACAACTAGTGAGTATCTCTACATGTGTAATTGTGATGTATCGGAATTATCCCTAGTCGATGAATTGATGGATTTGGACACCATCAATTCTGTCGAGACTAGCACGAGGTATACTCTTTGGTGTATCCAAGCAGCTGATTCTCACTGGCTGGAGACATAGTGATGTCCGGAGTTAATCGTGGATGCTAGTTATGGTAACTAGTTCATTGGAGTGACCAGCCGTAAGACTTCATATGGTTCTCTGCATATATAGATATGTCAATGAAGTTCTTCTGTGGCTTAAGTGCGATGTTCCTTTGACTTGCGGTATTCAAGTCATCTTGATCATGGAGACTTATGCTTTGACATCTTAAGCAAACATCTCTAAGGAGATGTGGACCCGGGATGATTGGGTATAAGTCGAAGTGATCGAAGGTGTTTGAATAACCTATAAAGGATTCACCACTCCTTGCGAGGAGATGTATACCCATGGACTCTCGTCGGATTGTTACTAAAGTCTTTGGCCAAAGCATTACATGTTTAGAGTAAGGTACTCTTCGATACATGTGGAGTAACTAGAATCCGTAGGACGAGGAAATGATACTTGGGCTAGGTGTGACGTAGTCAGCCTAGTGGGGACTGACACAATAGACCATGTCCTGAACCAAGTGGGTATAAGATGAGTGAAGGGAATGAGGCAGGATTCATTCGAAGTTCTTGAAGGGTTTGAAGCGAGCCTGGATCAACCGTTGATCTTTTCGGTTAATTGGGGATAATTATGTACTACTAGGTGCCACTCATGATCGTTCTATAATTAATGGTTAATTATAGACGGCCAACATAAACCGAGAACCTATTTGGTCACACGCACAACGAGTGTAATCCAAAGGATTTAAAACGAGCTTGAGAATGGGATTCTCAGACCGAGAGAAACTAGGATTGGTTGGACCAAACATAAAGCGAGCATGAAATCGTTTCAGTCGCAATGGAAGCGTGGATGGGCCGTGTCTTATGAAGACGTAATGGATGAACCAAAATGGTTTGGTTCTAATCCAATGGATGAGAATAAACCAAAGGGTTTGGTTTATTTTAAATGAATGAACCAAAAGTTGGTTCGGTTCATTTTAACTTAAAATAAACCATCATGGTTTGGTTTATTTTAACTTATCTTAATGGAGCGGGTTAACGGGTCTAATGGTTATGATCCAATAACCATTAAGAGAATTAGTTCTCTATAAAAGAGGGCTTAATGGATAATTAAGCCCTAATCCAAAAACCCTAGCCTTTGAGTTGCCGCCCACCCTTGGAGTTGCTCGGCGCCAACCCTAGGCTGCCGCCCAGCTTGTTGTGCCGCCGTCATCTCCTTGTCGGTGTCCAAGCTTCAGCCGGTGAACCCTTCGGTGATCTTCCTAGGCCTCGGTGAAAAGGTGAGCACTTGGCTTCCTTGTTTTGGCCGGCGCCTACTCCTCCACCAAGCTGTCCAGTTTTCTGGACAGCTTCTTCTCCTCTCGTCGGAGCGTCGTTTGGACGACGGTTAGAGCTCCGACAGCGGCTAACTTACCGGGGATTCGATCTCCGATAATCCACTGAGGTGGAGGACGAAGGATTCGTTAATTGGTTGACGAATACCTTTCCGGAGAAGCGAGTTTTGAGGACTCGTATTAGGATCCGAATTTGGATTCGGATCGTGATCATCTCTCGATCACGTCGTCTTCAACACGAGGCTAGTAACCCGTACGAAGACGAAGCTCGTGGCTTAGCGAAGTCATCCCGAGGAACTCGGCGTGGATACGGATAGAGACGATTCTAGCGAGGATCGTTCCGGTTGATGTCGTTCCCGCTACACGTCATACGAAAGGTATAACGTAGTTAAATTTTCTTTTATTGCAAATTTAAATTTACGGTTATGTCTACACTTGTTGTAATATGCATGCGTGTGTTGTGTGTGTTGTAATAAATGTAGATTTATTATTTTTTTTTGCTTCCGCTGTGCTCATGTTTACGAAACATGATCGAACACACACACGACGCGGTGCCGAAAACCCAACACATCAAGGGTGGGTCGTTTACAAATGAGTCGTATATCTTTTCTTGCATTCAGATTATCTTTTGTTTTTCCAGTGATATCCAACACTGTATTTATCAGATTATCAAAAATATTCTTCTCAATATGCATAACATCGAGATTATGATGAATCAAATTACTAAACCAATACGGTAACTCCCAAAATATACTTCGTTTAGTCCATTTATGGTTGGTTCCATATTCATAAGTTGTACCATGTGGCTCTTGATAATGGATGGAAAGTGAAGAACTCAGTACCAAATATCTTGACCGATCTGATGGCGGAGGTGTTCTTTCAATTCGATTCCTAGTGAATTCATCTTTATTCCTTACGAAATTATGATTTAGTGGTAAAATTATCATGTGACAATCAAAATAACTCGGCTTCTTACCATGCTTCAATCTAATCGACTTTGATCTCTCCATACATATTGGGCATCCTAAGATCCCTGCAGTACTCCAACCTGATAGCATACCATAAGCCGGAAAGTCATTTATGGTCCAAAGAAGAGCAGCCTTCATTACAAACATCTGATTAGTATGAACGTCGTATGTAGGAAAACCTTCATCCCATAGTTGTTTTAGCTCTGCAATCAATGGTTGCATATAAACATCTATTAACTTCTTCGGATTTTTTGGGCCAGGCACAACCAATGTTAAAAACATATACGGTGTTTTCATGCACATCCCAGGCGGAAGATTATACGGAGTTAATATAACTGGCCAACAAGAATAGTGTCTTCCTGATTTACCAAATGGAGCAAATCCGTCAGCACAGAGACCTAACCTAATATTTCGAGTCTCCTTCGCAAAATCAGGATATGTTCTATCAAAAATTTTCCACGCCTCTGCATCTGATGGATGACACATTAGTCCCTCTTCTGTTCGATGATTTGCATGTCAAGTCATGTGTTCAGCAGTTGTCTTTGATGCATAAAGCCTTTGTAACCTAGGAGTTAAAGGCAAATAAAACAATTGACTATATGATTTACGCTGCTACGCTTGCCTACTAGTGCTCTTGTACCTATCTTGATTCTGAGAATTTATAAACATCCACATCCGCATCATCTCCCCAATATAACATACAACCATCTCTCGCACACATCAATTCTTTCCACTTTGGGAGACCTAATTCTTTCATCGGTTTTTCATACTGCATAAATCATTGGGCAAGATATGATCCGCAATGCCTCTTCAAAAGCTTGAACAAAATTATTAAAATACTCTTCGACACATTATACTCGCGCCTTGACATTCAACATTCTTGCGGTGAGCGATAGTTTAGTGTGAGTCTCACAACCACCCATAAAGGTGCATCTGCGGCACTCAACACCTCCGAAATTTGAGATATGCTTCATTATTCATATTCGACCGATATCTCGCACTTGCACCTCTTCCAAGGGTGATGCATTAGTAAACATTTGCTCAATCATTGGAGGACAACTTGAAGTTGCACCTTGTGATTGGGGAATCAAATTCGGGCCCGCTACATCATATATCATCCTCTGATATGGATTTAATTGATTATAATCACTTTGATCCCTAGAGACTTGTGTGTTGTGTCTATCATAAACTTCATCAGATATAAATGGTTCACCATGACATGTCTAGTTATAGTAATTTGCAACGAATCCAAATCTACAAAGATGCTCTGAAACTTTGCTAGACGGTAAAAATCTACCATTGTGACAATTTCTGCACGGACACCTTATCTGATTACCATCCATAAACTCAACATTACTTGCTGCGAAATTTAAAAACTCTTGCAACCCACTCATAAATTCATCAGTTAAACCCCGACGTTCCGATAAATTCCTATTATACATCCAACTCCTTTCACGCTGCATTATGTCTGTTTTCAATCAATTATATTAATATAAACTCCTAGAAATTACAATAATACAAATATACAGTTAGTTCACGTATGAATTCACTATGTTTGACAATCTTTAAACATAACCCAAAAAAGACAACAGTTGTATAGAGAACTTACTGTTAATTTAGGTTTAAACATTTTGGGATGTTTAAGCCTGAAATGTTAAACAACTTAAGTTGATTGTGACAATTAATATCACAAATGAACACAATCCAAGGCATTGTGTGGAGAGATGGCTGCATGTGGGATAGTGTGGCTACCATTGGGCCTCACATTCTACTGATTAGAAATGATTCAAATTATGTGTTGGGGTTTCGGTCTTAACGAGGACATCAAGACTTAAAATGGGGGTGATTATGACACCCTAAATTTAGTGCCAAATTGTGAATTGTGGGCTAATAATATAGAGAAGCTTTATAAGCTTAGATGAGAGAGTTATTATTAACATAGGTCTAGGAGTTTTGTTAATCGGCCTATTCTCTCATCTAAGCAAGCAGTGACAACAAACTAATCAAATTTATTGAACATGAAAGATACTCATTGCAATTATGCCATTTAGGTCAAATTATTGTTGTAGATGTATAACAATCGTCGCAAATGAGACAGCTCATTGACACACGAGGTCCAAACGTGGCTCAAAATGTATCACCACAAGTTAATACTAATCTAAGCCTTAAACACTAGCTCCCCCACCACCACTGACTTTAAGATGCTTGTAATTACTCAGGTAGATCTGCATGATTTGCTCATCTAAGCCTTATAAACTGCTTGTTTTATCCCATAACTTCCTATATGTGACTAAACAAAATCATAAAATATTTCTTCCAACTTAGTACTTAGCATTATTTGGTATGTGTATCTCTATGGCAAATTAGCGACTTAAAGCTTCAGATTTTACAGCTTAACTATATATAGTTCTGGAATAGTAGGATAGCGACATAAAGCTTCAGAGTAGTTATGGAGTTAAATATAGGAAAAAAAATTATACCATCGGTGGCCGCGCGCCTCCGAGCCTGATTGGTGGTGCCTGGCCATTTACAAGAATCACGGACTCTCTGACAGAGACCTAATCAGTTTACCGGCCGCGGCGCGTCATGCGGGCGCTACTCGGCAGCTCGGACAATTGGCGTGGCGTGGTCGTGCAGCGGCCGGAATCGCCGGACACCGTCGCCGCTCGCGGCCAGGCCGGCAGGAGGCTGCCTGTCAGACACGATAAGACTCGCGGTGTCGGCAGCAAGAAGGCGCGCCGGCGGCAGGAGGCGGCGCCGGCGCAGTGGAGGCGGGCGTGACGGCGAGGCGGCGGCGGCAGCGGCTAGGGGGGCACACGACCGACAAGGCATGACGGCTGGGGCCGGCCGGCGGTCGCGGCCGGTCGCTGGCGGGGCGACGCTGGCCGGATGAGGGTGCCGGCGCCACGCTGCCAGCGGCCGGCCACGGCGCCGCGCGCAGGCGGCGGCGAAGGCTTGCCGATCGAAGCGATCACGGCCTCGGAGGGGCGGCGGAAGGCGCTCGGCTGGCCGGCGGCCGGCGTACGGAGGCCGGTCGTGGCGGAACACGCACCAGGCGAGGGAAGACCGGCCATGGCGGAAGGAAGAGGCGGCATGAGGGAAAGGTTAGGGCTCGGGTGCGATGGGAGGAGAAGGGAAAAAATTAGGGTAGCGGGGTAAGTTAATTAAATTTTGCAACGAATCCTGGGATTCGTTGCAATTTTTTGCAACGAATCCGTGGATTCGTTGCGAATTTGCAACGAACATTGGAAATTTAAAAAAAAAATTAAACTTTTTAAAACGTTAATTTATTTTTTAATATTAATATTAACTTTGCAACGAATCCACGGATTCGTTACAAAATTGCAATAAATCCAGGATTCGTTGCAAATTTTAAAAAAAAAATATTTTAAACTTTTTAAAACGTTAATTTATTTTTTTAATATTAATTTTGCAACGAATCCTTGATTCGTTGCTATTTTGCAATGAATCAACGAATTCGTTGCAAAATATTTAAAAATTAACTCGTTCAGCAGAACTTGTTTTCTATTTTTTTTAAATTAATTAAATATCTGCGACGAATTCTGAATTCGTCGCTAAATTATGCGACGAAAATTATTTCCGTCGCAAATTGGCGACGAAAAAATAAATTCGTCGCAAATATGTGCAACGAATTCGTAATTCGTTGCAGAAATTTGCAACGAATTTATTTTCGTCGCAAGTTGCCGACGAAAATTTATTTCGTTACAATTTTGCGATGAAACCTAAAATTCGTCGTTATATTTGTTGCAGATTTGCAACGAAAATAATTCGTTGCTAAATTTCGTCGCCAAAAAACAGTTTTTTTGTAGTGTTATTCACTTTGAGCCTAAACCCTTATGGTTTTATTTTTGGACTTTATCTAAAAGACCTCATACCAATTAAGATATCTTTTCATCTATTAAGCATATGATATTTTCTATGTCTTACTAATGTGAGAGTTTGATTGTATTTTCAAAACTCTCAATAATCCCATTCAAACGAAGGAACACATTGCCCCCTCAAGTCTATCCGTGCTTGAAGGACTTCCTCTGCTTGACGTTCAATCCTCAATCCACTAAGACTTCCTGCTAACTGTTTAGTTTTCCTGACCCAGTTAGATTTCCTGTCAATTGTTCAACCCTTCTGGCCCAACTGGACGACTTCTACTTGGTATCTTGATCCGGACATGAGAGTACTACTTCCTTTGTTTGAGATTCATAGCTTGACATGAACTATGACTCTGATAATAATTGTTAGTGCCTATAAAATCTATATATTTCCACAATGGTATGATTTTATCCACTTTAGGTTAAGCCCTCATGGTTTTGTTTTTGGATTTTGTCCAAAAAGCTCCATACCAATGGAGATATTTTTTCATCTTATAAACCATTCATCGTACGTATGAAATTTAATACATAAAGGATACCAAATGTGACAAGTCAAGTAACATTTAGATATAACAATTTCAAACATAACTATCATCATCATCATTATTACAATCATCGACAGAAGGAGATCGAGAATGAGGAATTTTATTTAAAGCAGAGAATAATTAAAGATGTTGCATGATCACTATCTATTGTATTGTCTGTGAAATTCGTTCATCTATTCATTTAAGTCATTGACGGAATGATCGTGAAAGGAAAGGGGGAAGAATTACATGTGACTCTGCGACGAAATAAATTTCATTGCAAAAATTATTGTAATTTCTACGACGAATTCATATTTCGTCACAAATTCTACGATAAATTTATATTTCGTTACAAATTCTACGATGGAAGTTAAATTTGTTATAAAATTAGCGACGAATATACATTCGTCGCAAAATTTTCAAATCCCACCATACCAATCATGACCACATTTTTTGCCAAATAATTAAAAAATGTTGACAAAAATATTTCGTAGCAAATTTGTCGGAATGGTTGCAAAAAATTCTGGATTTGTTGTAAAATTTGCAACGAAAATAAAATTTATCACAGAGTTTATATTGAATCTCAATTTTACTGGGAATTTTGTGACCAATTCACTGTTCGTTGTAAAATTTTATAACAATTTTGATTTTTCATCACATATTTAGCAGTGAAAGTTAGAATCGTTGCAAAATTATCATGCAATTTCCTAATCTTGCATGACCGGTTGTGATCACATTTTTTTGATAAATATTTGAAAATTTCTGACAAAAATATTTTGTCGCGAAATTTGTTGGAATATTTGTAACGAATTCCTGATTTATTGCAAAATTTACAACGAAAATCAAATTCATCATATAGTTTGCTTCGAATCCTCATTTCGTTGTAAATTCTGTGAGGAATTCATAGTTTGTGTCAAAATTTTGCAATGATTTTGTTTTTTTTTGTTCCAAATTTGACGATGAAAGTAAAATTCGTTGCGAAATTTGTGATAATTTTCGCGACAAAACTTAATTCGTTAAATTTTTTGCATCAAACATATGGTTTGTTGCTATTCTTGCGACAAAATTCTCTTGTAAATTTCATTTTAATTTGCGACGGTTTAATAATTCGTCGTCAAATTCATTACAAATTTGGAATGAATTTTTTTCATTGTTAAAATTTATCGCTAAATTAATATTTTTTTTGTTTGCAGTTTTACTTTCATGTTAAATTTAAATAATTATAAGAAACATTTTGTTTTCGATGGAGCAGTGGAATAACATAAGTTTCATGGCGTACTAAACAACAATTAAGATCACACCCTAAACAAATATCGTCAAAAAAAACATTTGCTAAATTTTATCTACTTAGATTTCTACCGGAATAGGGATCCTAAATGAGCCACGAGAAGTTGAACAAAATGCTATACAAATTCCCTCTGCTATGACATTGAATTAAAAAAAAAATATTTGAATGATCATGGAGCTTAGGAGTTTATCTAGTGGACAGAGTACAATTTCGATATTAGATCGTCATTTAAGAATAATATAACTGTGGAATTTAGATTGAACCATGAAAAAGTTATAAGCGTTTATTTGATTTACTTTTGGTGGTCGGTAATATCACTTGGGCTTCTATCTTACTTGACTCAGCTGTTGATGAGGTATTTCGAAGATCCGTAGAGCAGGACTGGTCACTACCAAGAATTAGTCAGATCGAAGATTTAGATATTAGTATACAAATTCATTTGGCTATCTTATCTTTGTTAGATATTAGGTATAACTAATACGGTTCTGTAAGAAAAATCGAGGTGTCATCAAAATCTGAATTGATTTCAAAATCGAAATCTATATTTCACGTAGATGAATTTAGATTATTAATTTGTTGAAAATCGATTATGGGTGAATGAGAAATTAATTATTTAAAATCAGTCCAAAATATCATTAATTGTATATTAATATTATAAAAGAAAGTAGATAGAGAATAGTCTCACATCGAAAATTTCAAAGAAGATTTACTTTCTTATATATGTTATTGTGTTAATGAAGTTAATACAAAAAGTACAGATGCTCTCATCTAACGGCGAACAGATGTTCACATCTGCGAGCCCGCGATCTACTTCACGTGCACGTGCATAATGAATGTTTTGTTGATGCACTTTGCACACTGTATCGATTCACAACAATCTTTGCAAGCTCGACTAACGATAGAGTTGCCGCCTTGATCTTTTAAGCTAATTAATGTGCGGCGCACGTCGAAAGCACGAGGAAGAAGAAGAGTAGCTGAAGGTTGACGGTTAGAGAGGAAAGGAAGGTGCATGCATGCCTTTTGCCAGAGTTAGTTGAACCTCTTCTCTTCTCTTCTCTTCTCTTCTCTTCTCTTCTTGGCTTTATAAACACCATCCATCAAAACACACACCACAACAAAACAATAAACGTCTACCTTTCCTCTCTTCTTCTTCCTCTCTCCTGCTTCTTTCGATATCGTTCGGCGTTCCAAGTCTTTCATCTCCTTCATGGGACCCGGAGGCCCCGGAGGACCCGGAGGGCCCGGAGGACCGGGAGGACCCGGCGGACCCGGAGGGCCTGGTCCAGGTTGGGCCCCTCTCCCTGGGGGTCCTTCCCCTGGCTGGGGCCCTTATCCTGGTTGGGGCCCAGCACCACCAGGGGGTCCATTCTGGGGGCAGGGTTTTGGTGGCTTCCTTCCCTCGTGGTGAGTCCTCCCAAGTAAACACCTCCTGCGCTACGCATCTGAAAGCCGAATCGGTTCGGTCAGACTCGGATCGATAAAGAAAACCCGATTTTTTTTTTTTTTTGTTTTTTGTTTTTTTTTATATTAAAAAAAATTACTTATGGAATTTTAATTTTCTGTTGGATTGCAGTTTTTACTTCCTGTGCTGCTGCTGTTTACTTCAGGAATGTTGTGGGCCATTCTTTGGGGGGCCTCCAGGGCCTCAGGGCCCTCCTCCGCCTTTTTGAAATATTATAAAGCTATGAGAGTGAATTGGTAAAAGAGACATGCGAAGGCTGGCCGAAGCAAACAACCATTATTCACGAAGATACTTTTTCGAATTACAAGGTGTGATTTATCGTTTGAGGAATGTCAAGGACTGAAAAGGAAAAAAAAAGCAACTTTTGTAACGTGTTAAGTACAAGGGTTTTAATAAAACTTTCGAATAGATTTTTAAAAATATGGGGTTTAATAGAAAATTTTATTTTCGACACAGATAATGGGACTCATATACAAACTTATTTATTTTTATGATATATTTTATCTTAGCTTATATTTTATAAATTTTTTTGTAAGAAAAGTGATACACATATCTAAAAAGTCATTAGGGAATTTTTTGATAGTAAAAAATGAGTGTTTTTTTTTTAGCTCCCCAAAAGTTGAAATCCGTCCGTCTAATGATTTCTATGTATCTGTTCCATTATAATAATGAGAGAGATAAATTATAAAAGATCTTATGGATCTTGACGTGGTGATCAAAATACATGAAGATTATCTGAATCTAGAAAAGAAATTTAGATCTCCTCCAAAATCGATCATCATATTATTCGTAAATTCCGTCGTACCTTAGCCACCACGTCATCCCATGGGGATGATTTTTTTTACTCTGATATAAAAGGTTGGAATCCGTCGATCTAACGACCCCTATCAGTCCGCTCTCGGACTATCGTAAGAAAAGTAAATCACAGTAGATCTTTGACCATTGAGACTAGCAACTAGCGCATGAAGGGACAACACATTCATATTTACGAGGGATTGACCCATTCGAACTAAAAAGTCTTCGTTATTATGATCAATGAATCAAGGAGTCTAGTCTCCTGATTTAGTTTTCTTCATCCTATCGGACGATGAAGATACTGAGATGAATAAAATCGCTTTTTTACTACGTATGATGAAACTTTTCAATAATTATTTTATTATTGGAAATGTCCTTATTAATTATAATTTAAAATATATATATTTAATTTTTAAAAAATGTATTATGTTTTATTTAAAAAATTAATTGTTTTATATAAAAAAATAGATTATGTTATTAAATTAAAAAATTTATAAACTCGAGTCTAGCTCAAAGTTTCGAACGAAATTGCTTAAACCCTGGTGGCTGCAGTGCCGCCCAAACTCCCTCCTTCCCTTCGAGTTCCTGCCATGCGGAGCGCTCTCCGATCGCTCTCCTCTGCTCTCCTGCGACGGTCCATCGCTTCCATCGGCGACCACGGACATCCGCCTCTTTCCCCTCGTCTCCTGTCTCTTCCCCAGGTGCCATCTTTTACCTCACCGTATTAGGTCATCTTTTGCACGGCGCCGTTATATTGTGCTAGAAAACAGGATAGGGCTCTTATGTAGAAGATTACGAAGAACTATTTTAGAAGGGGAAAAAAAATCACTCTTTTGGATCGTTTTCTCTGCACCTCAGTTGGTCTGCAAGTAGCTGGCTGAGAACTCCGTGTTGTGGGTTGGAAATTGTCACTCGCACACTCACACACACTTCCTAGGTTATAAAGTTTTGATTTTTTCGAGGAAATAAAGCTTCGTCATGCTCCATTCTTACAAGTTACGTCCAACTATCTGCGATTTAAGTTTACTTTCTGCTCGTGTATCATCACTGCGTATGTTCATCACTCCTTATGCTTGAGAAATGGCATTGCCATATTCCTCTTCCCGCAACTCTTTTTGTCCTATTAAACTTTATTAAATCTTATCTGCTTTGTTCCTTGATGTTAGACGTTGTTTTGGAAATATTTCAAAAACGTCTTATTTCTAGACGCCTTATTTGTTTTCGGCATCAAGTTTAAACTTTTAAAGTCCATTAGTTTCCAAACTTGTGATCAAGTTTTTGATTATTCAACGACATCTATAATTTCACTTGTACTACTGAATTCCAATATGCAGTTTGAGTATTGAATGTTTTATCCAATCTTACTTTGCCTATGTAGTAATTATGATCCATGAATTGTCATGTTTCATTTTTTTTCTTTCACAAACGTTTTGTGGTTTGTTATAGGCTTATAACTATCAATATTTGGTTTCTATTCTCATATATTAGTACAATGAACACAATCAATGTTTGCATTGGTGGAGGTGGCTTCTTTTAGTTCCAACACCATTTTAGTAAACTAGCCTGGCTGAGTAGCTAAGCAAAGATCACCACTGCTTACTGCTCCAGTCTTTGTTATCATAGATTATAAATGTAACAAATTCGAACACTTTTGCTACATTTTATGCAATTAAGTGATAGTGGTATAAGGACATAACTCGCTGCAATGGTATTTATCTATTTTTTTTCCTGCTACTGGTTTTGTTTGCCACCAACAGAAAATTCAGCCACTTAAGTGGAAATTCTAATGTAAAACTATGTAGCTAAATATTTTAACTAAAACTTCTGCTATTTATTTTTCCGAAGAATTTTTTTCCCATCTATTTACATTTTCTTGAATTGCCTCACTACATGAGCTTTAGGATAGTGATTCATTAATATGTGAGAAAATGAGTGATAAAATTTGCCCTGAAATTTTTGATAAGCAAATGAAGGTGGTCTATGGTCAAGACATTTCATAACTCATATACACCCATGCATATGTGGTTAATATGCATGCATGTTTTAAAAATAATAATATGTAACATCACGTGTCAAAAAATATGGGGTTAAATCTAATATGTAATATATTGTTTTTCTGATAATTAAGAGCATTCCTCTCTCTCTTTCTCTCTCTCTCAGATTAAAATCTTATATGCACAAAAGATTATGATTGCTTTGAATAATTGATTGCATTAATACAATGATTTTCTTCTAGAGCACCAATTCATTTTTAAACTTTGAAAAAACAACTTGTAAATTTGTAGCTAGATATTAGAAGTCTATATATTGTTTCTTTGTTGAACAACTTCAGCTTGGTGTTTATTGAGGAAGCTTCTTTTACAATGTTTTCGTATGATAACTTATTTTAATTATTTTCATGATCTAGTAGAATGGAAGAAGCATAGGAAGGGCTTGGATAAGCCGTTATTATTTATCTTCTACAGGTATGTCATCATGGATTTATTTTGAAAATTTCTTGGTGATATTTGAAGATTTGATTGAGCTATGACATTCCAAAATCTTAGATATTAGGAGAGATCTATTTATATTTATGGTCTATTAGTTTAATCCCTCCTGCTTGGTATAATAACATTAGATTTGAATTGTAGCGTTATAAAGATGGAGTATAATCGATCCACTAAGTCATGCACAAATAAGACTATTCCCATACCTTGCAAGTTCAATGTTTTTTCTTAAAGTATTTTGTTGCCACAAATCATCTTCTTTCCTTTTTCTTTTGTTACCTTCTAGCTATGTATGGGTTGTTGATATGAGCAATGTGACATGCATTTTATATTGGTTGGTTAAAACATTGCACTGCAAATATTGTTTCATTTGAACTCATAACATATATTGGTACATATCCAAAATTATACTCATTTCAAAGTTTTACTATGCAGCTGAATCGCTACTTGAATATGAAAGGGATCATCCATTTGATGATAGAAGAGTTCTGGACAAACAGTCATCGCTCGATCTTGCACTATGTCAGCTAGCAAGTGATTTTGATAAAGAATCAAATTTATCATTAGGCCGTTTCTACCGTTCACGGCAAATTCCAGTAATCCCAACTGGCTCTCTAAAGCTTGATCTGGCCCTTGGCATTGGAGGATTGCCAAAGGTGATCACTACTTTAGTGGACATTTAGACAATTTGGTAGCCATTTTTTCTTTTTATCTATTTATTCGAGTTGTATTTTACAGATACAATCATTCATTTGAAGCATGATGGTAGATTCTTAGGCAAACTTCTACCATTTGTGATATTTGTGGTTTCCTTTTTTTGTGATTGAAATGATACGATTTATATTATAGGTACATGGAAATTGATGAGATAATGAAGTTGATTAAACTATGATATTAGATGTTTGCTCTTTAACTGGAGCTTTAACATTTCCACTGACAATTTCCAAGTTTGAATCTGTTTTCTTGTAACAGTCAAACACTTATCCACAGATTTTTTTTCTTCCAAGATATATTTGATATGACACTAAAGTGATGATGTGAAACTTGTACGTTAAGAAAATAATCTAAGGGTGTTCATGTATTGGACTTCAAAGTGGACATATTGTTTAATCTTCTGCAAGAGTACCTTTTAGCTCTCTTTAGAAAATTGCTTCTTTCTCGATATGCATGATGGATGTCCTACATATCATTTGTATCTAATTTAGGTACTCATAAGCTTTTTATCAACATTATTTCTCTTCAAATCTATCCAAATCTATCCCTTGCTAGTAATATATTTTGTCATCACAAACCTACTGAACCATATTACTTGATGTGTCCACTAATTTGCAGGGAAGAATGGTTGAGATTTATGGGAAAGAATCCTCTGGAAAAACTACACTCGCTCTTCACATTATAAAGGAAGCTCAAAAGCTTGGAGGTTCTTTACTTTGTTTTATCTTATAATCATTAAACCTAAATCTTCAACACCAAATAAACCTATTTTTTCTTTGTTTTCTGTTTATTCAACACAGTGCCAACTTTTGGCAGGGTTGCCCTTAGGACCACGTGAATGCACAATTATATACCAGAAAGTATTGTTGCAACATAACAATCTTGATCTATAGAAAGTAATTATGCTATCCAACTTAGAAGGAGAAGGAGAGATTGTTACCCACAAGTGACAAGATTTGATAGAGGGCTAAGATTTCATGCAGCCAACGCTAAATAATGAGGCTCCCATACGTTGTGCTAAGTTCATAAATAGAGCCTAGTTTTCAAGTAATTTTAAGGAATCAATATTAGATTCCATCATCTCCCCTGAAAACCAGCTCAATATCATGATCTAGACAACCAGTACTTATGGGCTCTATTTATCAGTTGGATCTAGTTTGAAACCATAAATTTTCCTTGGTGTGGCTATAATACCATTAGTCAAAAATTGGAACACAATTTTAAAGAGGACCACTGATCAAAAGTAACCATTGCTGAGCATTAGCTATCTTTTAACCTCTTCACTTTGAACTGCCCTTACAATGTATCCCATCTTGAGTTTTGCCTCTAGTATTCCTGGAAATTTCCAGCATGAAGTACAGTTTTTATTAATATGCAAAAGCAATTCAATCTCTCCAATAAATGAGACAAATGAAAGAAACTATGGTAGGGACATGTTTAAAAACAACAGATATATATATATATATATATATATATATATATATATATATAGGCAGGTAGGTTGAAGAGTTGAATCTATTAAAGTGGAAACTATAAGTAGTAGAGGGAGACAACAAAGCATATAGTAATAAAAAATCATTTAGTTAATTTGAATGCCATTAGTGACATAGCATACAACTCAACAAACGGATAGGTTTATGTATCCAACCCCAAGTAGCTGGAAAGACATGGCTTGATCAGAAATGATAAGGATAATTAACAATTGCAAGCTGTTTAGAGAAGTGTATGTTGAACAGAGATGTGAGAGGGGTGTCCCACCTTGTCACTAGTTTTTCTTTATATAGCATTCTATCTTAAAGAAGACTTAAGTTGTTTTCACATTTGGTTATTTTTGCTTGGTGGATGTGCTTTATGATATCATTTTTTAAATCATATAACATTGGTCTCTTGCATTTGTGTTTTAGTTTTACATTTATTCTACCTTTTGATATCATGTTCAGTTTTATGTCCGTTGAACATTATTTATCATTTTTTTGCAGGATGTTGTGCTTATTTTGATATAGAGAATGTGTTGGATCTCGCTTTAGCAGAAAGGATAGGTGTAAATATAGGCAATCTTCTGATTTCAAGAGCTGAATGTGCTGAAAATTCACTAAGCATAGTGAATACACTCGTAAATAGTGGATCTATAGATGTTATCGTGGTGGATAGCGTATGCACTTATAGCTCCAAAGACATTATTCATTGCTATATGTTTTGTAAATCTTCTTTTTTCCACATTAGTTGATAAAAGCTTGAAGTAAGCATTTTTCAGGAGGAAGGCATAAGTATAATCTGTTTATTTCTCTTTTCTTATTTGTCCTCATATCTCCCATCTATCATATTATGGTTTGATGTTTTTTTTAATAAATCACTCTTCTTGGTCTTTCATCAGCATGCATTGAACATTTTAGAATGAACTTGTTGATTGTATGAATTATTAGTATTTTCACATCTCATCTCCTTAATACTTTTTTTCCCCCTAAAAACAACTATCAATGTTCAGAAAAAGATCTATGCAGCAGAAAGTAAATTGAGTCCTATTTTTGACTCTGGTAGGACATCTTTGAATTGACAATTGAGATAATTTTGCTTGAACTAAAGAGATGTTCATTAGTGATTATATGAAGTTCAACCTGGAATATTTTATGGAGAAAGTACTTGAATCTAGGGATATGGTTAATCCGAAATCTCTGAATGAGAAACTCACTACTCTTGTTGCCATTTGACCTGTTCATCATATTGAAATAGTTCTTTAGTCTATGTTTTAGTAACTCCTAATTGATTTCTTTCTTTTAAGCATCATATACTTGTACTGAATGACCTCCTATGCATAATAAACTCAGATCTTGAGAAATTCAATTTGGATTTGAGACTAATTGTTGCAAAAGATAATAACTCTCACTCCGAGCGCCCTTTTAAACTGGCCCCACAACATCTAGAAGGGAATAAATCACGGTGACAGAGTGGCGTCCTAGGTTGGATTTGAGATTCATGATTCATGATAAGATAACCACAGAATGAGTTTCTTTATTTACTTTATTTGGCTGATATTCTTTCTTTTCAGCCTTCAAAAAGGAAAATGTTAGTTCAGGGCTATGCATTGTCTTTACCATGCATAACTATATGTTTAACAGCAGCATCTAGTTATTAGAAAAAAAATATCATAAAGTGGAACACTGCCAAATGGAGCATACAGATTTTAATTAACATTACCAATCTAGTTGCAAATTTTTATTGTGTGTATGTTATATTCTAATCTAATCAGCATGATCTGAGGTGCTAATTTGCTATATTATTGGCTAATGCATCTTAGCTGTGACTTTTCTACTGACATTGTCATCAATGTGATAGGTGGCAGCCCTTATTCCCCAATGTGAAATTGATTCTACAATAGACATGAATTGTCCTGAGGTGCAATCTAGGTTGATGACTCGAGCACTCCGAAAGATTCATCATTCCTTAAGTCGGTCGGAAGCTCTCATCATCTTTATTAATCAGGTATATATGAAATCTCACTAGTCCAGAAATTGTATTCCTAAAAGTTGTCTTGGAAAAAGATGGAACATGAGCCATCAGTATACATTTTTTTACCTTTTGCATCAGCATCAATGTTTTTCTTTTCGTTTCATTTTTTGCAGGAGAGCATCTTATGTAGTCTGCCAGGTTATCTAAGGTCAATAATATATTATATCGAGGATATTGCAACTTTTAACTACACTATGCTATGCTTTTATTGCTATAGATTTTATTCTCGACATACAATCTCCTGAAGTGAAATGTTTATCTCTGTAATTTAGTTTCCCAATGTTCATTCTAGTATATCTCTTCTTTCTTTTTGCTTTTCTTCTCTGAGTTATATAAACTCCAATCCAATAAACTGAGGGGTTGGGAATTGATTCTTCAAGACAGAAGAAAAATAATGGAAATACATAGAGAAAATGATCAATGGATGTCTAATTGTTTGGTTTTGGAGTTTTTATACTGAGTTGCTGGGAGAGAATAGGAATTTCATCTTTTATCGAGTGCTGACATAATAAAAACATAATTATATAAAAGATAACATTCTAATTAGCCATTAGTTTAATGATATTAATAATACAATATAAAGGTTCTATACACATTTGTCCTATACAATGATATAAAAATGACTCAGAACGTTTCAGTTTAGAGGAAGCTTGTGTTTTCTTTATACATTCATAGAGATGTTCTAGTTGACGAAGAACAGGTGTTTATACACGTGAAATTTGGATCTAAGGATACTTATTTCTAGCTCACTTACAATAAAATATAGATATGTCCAAATGATTTATCAGATTTTCCTCTCTGAATAAAATGGAAACAGAGTAATTTGTGAAGAAAGGTCTTGGAGTTCTAAACTAACACTGTTGGTTTATTCCGAAATACTCAAGAGAACTGGAAGACATTTTCAGGAAGATTAGATTGACCATGTTTGGTTGAATGTACCTTTTATGGTTTTATAAGCTTAGACAAATGAGCTATAGTTGACGTTGGTTTAAACATTTTAGGACAGCTGCATGGCCCAATTAGTCGATAGGTTACTTCTATTCGAGTCTTGACGAAAGAATAGTTGTCTAATGTGCTTGAGCTTGGCAATGTTATATTCTAAAGAAAGTATAGGTTCCAACTTGCAAGACATTGTCGAAGAAGCGAAATAGGGATTTGGGAGAAAACTTGATTGGGGGGGGGGGTGGACAAGGAGTTTTCCGGAAACGACGAGTCAACACTATGCCTGGCTGTCTATACCCATTTACTTCCATATGTATATCGTTTTGCATTTTTAATAAATTGGAGTTTGGGCGAACAAGTTTTTTCATGTTACACTTAAAAGAGCACAATATAAGTATATAACTATACTACCAGTCTTCGAGTCAAGGGATTGGCTTCCACATCTAATTTCATGCAATCTTTAATTTTTTGACCCATCGACGAAAAAATTAGTGAACTATGAACTTGAATATAATCTTGGATACTGACCATTCATAGGCAGGAAGGTTCATGGGTAGAATCAGGATCTTAATAATTTTCCAAGTAGAGGAAGAGTTTTGAAAAATTATTATTATTTGAAAAAAAGAGAGGAAAAATATAGGATTAAAAGTCTAAATTACATAGAAGTAAACTAAATGCCAAATTATTATTTGGCATTCTTACCTCACTCTGGTTAGGCTATCAGTGATTAGGTCATACTTTCCGTGACGCTCGGTATTGTGCAGTACTTTGCCAGTCTCGTACTGCTATATGGATTTCCTTATCAATCTTTCTTACATATGCCATAAGACCTTGACAACATGCTGGTTAATGTTTTAATCTGCGTAATTTTGATCGTGTGAAGTTTGCGAGTTGGATGATGAGTTCGGGTTAATAATTTGTTGTGACATGGTTTACTTGTTCATCGGGGATGAAATTGGATCCACTCAGAGAAACTCAATATGCAACATCTTTTTGGTGTTATTTAAAGCAATATCTGATTGTGAATTTAATGATTAGGTTAGAGCAAATGTGGGTCGGAGCCATGGATTTGTAGATCAAAATGAGATTACATGCTGTGGAACTGCCTTGCCATTCTATGCAGCGGTACGGATGAGAGCAAGAAGGAAATGCTTGCTTCACAACGATGATGATACGGTATGTATGCTTTTTTCGGTATTCCTAGTTTTCAATAATCGCCACTAGGTGTGTATGAGTAGAGTCCTACTTCTTTTTTGGAGTCTCAAGTCATTATTTGTATGTATGAGTAGTTCTAAGTAGATGCTTGGTATCATGCCTCTCCAAGACTACCCTTCCTATTTTGAAGTTGCAAAAGTCAATAATTTCAAAAGGAATGGTCAAGGGAAGTCTCGACGCAATGGTAAAATTATTAGTTTAGAGGTCATAGATTTGAGATTTCTTGCAATGTAGAGTACAATTCTGCGTAGATTAGATCTTTTTTGGCATGCCTATTCCAATATTTTTACTTCCTTCTCATGTTGACAATCATGATAAACAATCGTGTATAATTATAGCTGCTGTATCTAGTTAGATAAGTTTTAACTTGACATCTAATGAGGCTTGCTTGCGGTGTCGTTCAGGCCACCGGCATTGCCATATCGGTTGAAATCGTCAAAAACAAGCTTGCGCCGGCGATGAAGAGCGCCGACCTGAGCATTGAATTTGGAAGAGGTCTCCGCTGCGAGGAAGAACTTCTTGAAATCGCCTCCGAGCACAGATTCATCAAAAAGGAACGAGATGGGTATTGGATACGAGGAGAGCATTTCAAAGATCAACGAGCCGCCGAAAATTACCTCGCCGCAAATAGCAGCATGGCCGGCGACCTTGCCGATTTATTAAGAGATCAATTGTTCAATGAGACGACAGAGAGTGGACGAGAAACTGAGATTCTGCTACCCTAAAAATGATCGAGCAGTAGTGATCGCCATTGGATTTGTGAAAGAAATCTTCACTGTTCTTCAATGAAACAGTGATGTTGAATCTTTCTTTTCGGGAGTTGGATCGTCAATGTAATATGGCAGAGGATTTTAATTTTATGGGATATTAATTTGATCAGTAGGAACATTATCATTGGATTTATGTAGTCTGCAATTTCTTGTATGATTGTACTTCTAAACCGTATAATTTTATAAAGCACTTGTTATTCAGATTTATCTGCTTTACCTTGTAATTTAGATAAACTATGAGTGTAATATATAAAATTCATATTATTATTATTGTTAATGAAAAGGGCGCTCTAATTTTTTTTTTTAGTAAGCAAAAAGATAATTATATTCATCCAATATCTTTTATCGTCAATTCCTTGATAATAATAAAAGGAGATAAATTATGAAAGATTATACTTTTTGATATATTAATCAGAAATAAGGGAGAATTTCTGAATCCGAGTAAAAATTTTAGATTACACATTGAAATTTGATCCTTATTCATTTACAGTAACATCAATGCTGTTCTAATCAATTGGCAGCCTTGAAGAGAATTAATTTTTCTTTTTCATTACAAGTCAAACAAAAGGAATCAAAAAAATCTTCCGGATTAAAGTGTAGGGGGAGTAAGCCTTTCGAAATTATTCCGACGATCAAATGATGTGATCGGTGATGATGCACCATAATTTATGCAATTGCTTCTGGAGCATAATACACGATAAAGTGAAGATGACATTTCACAAGTCAGTTCAGCTCGATTCTTTGTCAAAATAAATTCGATTTTGAATTTTAAAAATAAATTTAGATCCTCAACGAGATACAAATTAGAAGTTTACTTTCTCGAACAAAATACATTTTCAATGTTCGACCTGTCTTACAAAGATAATATGATTATGTCGTCGAATTTAATTACTAAACTGTGAATATTTTTCTAATTTATTCTAATGATCAATAAAATATATCTCATCTAATTATTTATATTATATATATATATATATATATATATATATATATAAAATATTTTTATTGAAAATGCTCTAAATTTTTTTTTTTATTGATGCAAAATTTAAAAGTTTAAATTGCGAAAAAAAACATCGCAACAACTTCTTTAAAAACTCATTTTTTATTTATATTATATATAAATAATACAATCATTTATAATAAAAAAAATGACGATTAAATAACGACTAAAAGTTAACCGTTCAATAACGGTCGTTTTTTTACTATTTTTTTAAAACAAAAATAAAATAAAATATTTTTATTTTATTTTTTTTTTAAATGAAAGAGCGACTCTTGGGAAGTCGCTTTCTGCCCTTATACAAAAGAGCTTCCGGAATTATTTTCTTTTGTATTGCTCATCCACGACGAAGAGCTCGAGTGGCTTCCCCTGTGGATGCCATTGGAATTTGTTTCAAGACGGGATTTAGTACGGAGTAATATAATTGAATTTGTAATTAATATATATTGCATTACTATATTTCATTGGCGATCGTTATGTAATTTTTAATTATAAAAATGATTATATTTTTTTTTTGTATTTGGTGTTCATTATTTATTATAAGAAATATAATTCATATTATTATGAAATGATAAAAATATTTTTATAATTTTGTCTGAATGTAATTTTAATCTTAGTTGATTCCCTATGTCTGTCATTGTCATCATCGATACTCGATTGTTTGTCGCCGACCTCTGGTCATGATCGTCGACCTTTGACGGGCGAGGATCGATGACCGCCTATCGATCTATAGCTGATTGACAATAGGCGATTGACTGACGGTTGACAATCGACTGATGACTATCGACCAATGGTCAACTGTCGACCGATGCACAATCATTGATCGGTCGATCGCCGACCGTGGGCCAGTGGTCGACTGCTGATTGATCCCCAACAGTCGATCGACCAATCATCGATTGACTGGTTGCTAACCGATCATCGACTGTCGACCATTGACCAATCAATCGCCGATCGATCGTCGATCGACTGTCGATCACCGACCGATAGTCGATCACCGACCAATCACTAATCATCGATCGTCGACCGATCACCGACGGTCAACTGATCATCGATCGATCATTGACTGACCCTTGGCCATCAACATTGCTCATCGACGATCGTCGCCGATGATCGCCGTCGACAACCGTCGAAAAGTAATGAGAAAAATAAAAGAAGAATATATTTGTCATGATAAATATTAAATTGGTAATGTAATCGAATAACATAATTTTTTTTTGTAATCCAAATTATGAATTTTTCTTCCTTTTTTATAATCCAATTATATTACATTATATCTTTAAAATATTATTAAATAAATTAATCCATCTTGCAATATAATCTTGATTGATTAACCCTCACCAAATGCATTCTAAAGGTACACATTAGAGTTCAACTAAGAAAAATTTAGCCCATTCAAATTGACTAACCCAAAAGGCGAATAATAACTTTGGTTGAATGAAAAAACAAATTCTAAGGCTACCACACAATCACAAAATGCTATCTTATTGGTTCCATCAAATCAGATCTCAGTTCAAACAAATGGTAAATCCATTGTCCAACCAAACAACCTCATGATCACAGCAACAACAGCAACAACAATAACAAAATTTCTATGTCGGTATAAATTTGATATGGAAAAATGAGGGGCAGACCTCTAAAGCTTGAATCCTGCCCAACTCATGATACCCACTTGAAATAAACAAACATGGGCAACAGGGCAAACACTGATGAGGGCTCTACGTGTAAACAAATAATTAATTCCGATCTCAACCTTGGTTTTCATGTACAATAGCATTTGGAGATTGGACGCATGGATCACTGCATTTGCTTATAGAAAAGAACATAAGCCTGGTCATGCAGGACTTTTTTTGTATTAACAGCCGTAACAGATGCATCATCGTATCGAAGCCACACACCGCCATGCCTTGCATCGGCAGTGTAATGGCCCTTCGTTGGTTGTCGCCCATGGTGCGTTATGGTTGCCGCAAGCTCGTATCTTCTTCGCTGCAAGGAGAAAATGGATCTTATTCGTGAAGTGGGTTAAATAACAAAAACGGGAAGAGACAAACAGGAGAATAGTAAGGCAAATGAGGAAGCATAAATAGGAAAAAAATAGACCTCTGACGGAGAAACAAGTAGTTCGCGGCCAATATCAAGCTCTAATGGGAAATGGACAGGCTTGTGCAATTTTGTGCATCCTTTGCTGCCGTAGCTGAATCTCGTCAAATGCAGTATCAATATCTTGGAAAGCGTTTGTATTTTCACTGATTTACTGGCACTTACCACCCCAGCCTGCACCAACCAAGAGAGAACTCAGCAAATCAAAACCAGGTTAACTAGTAGCATGAATGTGATTTTGGATGAAAGAACTAAGTTAATTTCAAAGATGCAGATCAAACTAATGATAATGAGTGTGAAATTGATATTAAGTTGAAGAAACAGGAAAAACGTAAGGAAAGGGAACTTGAGCCAGGTAAACAAAAGAGAAAAAAACATCAGGTATGGTGATTTTTTTCTTTGCAATAGTAGAAATGGATCTGGAAATCTAATACAACATATTAACAATTGCAGTGAGAAATGACATGAATTGGTTGTTAATGTTATTTATGATTTATGATCTTCGTTTATCATATGTATTCTGGAATTAAAAATATTTTCTTAATTGCACAAGGAGTGTGTTTCTGGAACTAGTAAACCTATCATGATACTGCTTTTGCAATTAATTAAAGACTTGATGTGTCTTTTAACCATTCGACTTCTCTTTTATCAGGAACACAATGACAAGAAAAATATAAATGTCGCGTTGTTGAAAAGCATTCTTCATATCGTCACCATAATTCAATCCAAGTTTATAGTAAAAAAAACATTTCAATGCAGTAATTCAGCTTTATACAAAAGGCTAGTGGACATAAAAGTAACCTTGCCATGTGATGCCTTATATCCTTCAATAGTTTCGGGAGCTGAAAATAAGCGTAGTGCATCCTCAATGCTGTTAACAGTATCCGGGAAAATGTCAAGATGGAGAAGAAGGAATGGCTGAATTGTTGCTGAAGCCTTGTTGCCTGGAACAGATGTTTTAAATCAAACAGATGGATCAGCCATAAGAAAAGGAAGATTTAAATCATCAAAGACGCATGTTATTAAGCGACTTCTTACTTGTTGTCTTCACAAGGCTCCTTAATTGGCCCCCAAAAATTGCACTTAGCTGTGAAGGAACAAAACTCTGAGTTCTAGTGACTGCAACTTTGTTATTTGGTCCAATGGTTTCCCAGTCATCTTCATCAGCAGAGGAAACAATTAGTGCCTTGCCCCCACTAGAATCTGATAAACGGCCATCGAGCTTCAACAATTCATCATGCATTTGATCCATGATAAAACTCAAGAATTCCTGAGCATCTTCTTGCCTGAAAAAATGATATCTGATGAGTTTACAAAAAGCTATGAAGGGTACTCAGGTATTCTGGAGTGAGTAGATAACACAGCTTGCATATGAAGAACTTAACGTCTAGAAGTACTCCCTCGCATACAAAAACTTGGAGGCATTCACAACAGTTCATATAATTGAGTAATGTCTTAGTCTACCTAAATAGTTGATGTATATCATATGTGAAACATGAGATAGATATTAGCTGATGAAAATTAAGCTCCATTGGCATGTTATTCTACCCCCTTTCACCTCTCTTTGGCCTTCATAAATAAATGTTATATCACTTTCATATGATAAAGGAAGAATGTCAAATAATACATGGAAGAATGCCAAACATCTCTTGCAAGGCAAAAATTTACTAGTCTATGATGTTGAACCATTTTGCATTCTATTCATATTTGTCACAAGAGCAATGGAAATTCATTCAATCATTAAAGTTAAACAATTAATGGATAGAAATAAGAGCTATGTAATTCATTCGATTAAAAAGATCCAGAAAAGAGCAAGGTTATACCTCTGCCTGCCAAATATTCCAACTGGCAAGTCTGGAGTAAAACCTTTTAAAACAGCATCAAACATAGTCGGTCTAAAAGCCTTCCCAGTCTTGATTACTCCCTTTCCATTATCAGTCAGTCTTGAATCATCTGGCATGTCAAATTGACATATAAAATCAACAAATGCATGCAATGTTGGAAAGCCAATCTGCAACAGGAAGAGAAATCAGGATAGATTATAAAAAGATAAAGACTAAATGAGAGCTGGTATAGTGGTTCAAGTGATTCAAACCTTTGGGATACTTTGATTCCTTAACTCCTGCAAAAGTTGAACAAATGGTGGACAGGAGAGAAGTCCTTGCATTGTTGCATTCAAAAAACATATATTTCCAGAATTTACTAGTCCACAGGGCAATAAGCCGTTGATTACTTGTTCTTTCTTACTAGAAATTTCCAAAGTTTCCATTGTGGGAGTTGCAGTTGCCCCTGAATCAGCAAACACACTATGGTTTTTTGATGCTTGGAATCCACCTTTTGAGCTTGCTAAAGTAGTTGCTCTTGTAATTCCATTATCAGATTCTTGAAAAGAAGCTAAATCAGAGTTATAGTGCCCATTTTCAGTAACTCCTATAGAGTGGGAAGAACATCTACTGGTGCATCCATTAGCTTGGGTTATTGTGCTCACAAGTTTATTACCATTCTTGTATCCATTAGATGCTGATGAAGTGGTGCATGCTTGACCGTTTGCAATTAACTTTGAAATTTGGACACTTTTTGGATTTACAGATGAATTGACTTTTATAGTTTCACTAGCAGAGCCTTCATATAAACTTGGAAATTTTGAGGATCCAAACTGCAATCCTTGATTTCCTACAAGAAGTGAATCATCTTCAACTGACTGTTTCTTGAAGAACTTAGACTCGGCTTCGGTAAAAGAACCAAAGACTAAAACCTGCATTGACCAATCAAGCCCAAGAATAAGAACAATATAACGGCACACAACTATACACCTACATTGCAAATTCCACCATAACAGATACATTTTCCAATTGAATAAAAGAAGCAGCGAAACTAAAAAAAAAACAAGATGAAGAAATTTTATCTACTGTGGAATGCACATGGTTTTCCACAATGTTGCAGAATTATAGAATTAAACCATACAAAAGTAGAAAGATAAATCAGTTTGGAATTAAACATGCAATAACTACAAATTGCAATGAGCAATGATCTCCTATCCAGATTACAAAACAGTCAGGATCAACAGCTACACAAGAAAATATTTGTTAGAACATCCAGACTGAATCATCAATATAAAATTTGGCCAATTAGAATCATTCAAAATGCATTAAAACGGAAATAATTTAAAAAATATATAATACAAAACATCATTGTGAAATTACATATATATGTTGCATCAACAAATATATACTTAATCTCCACCACCCCTACTCTGAATCTCTTTCTAGGATCCTCACCTCTTGGTAGAGGTGACAAAACGGGCTAATCGAGTTGGGCACCTGATGCCCCATTTACATCACAGGTTGTGCTCGGCACGACCTATGACGGTCAGGTTTGGCACCTGGCCTAGGCATGGGCAGGTTGGCTTGTACAGCCCATGCCTAGGGGTGGCAAATCTGGAAGGTGGAACCAAATAGTTTCCTACGGTAGCTTTTGAAATAAAGTCTGATGCGGTTGTGAATTTCGAAGGCATATAATTTGAACACAAGTACACAACTAATGGAACTACTATCACGGCCAAGCATCTTTTGAACGTATACTGCTCAAGTATTTGCCCAATCGTTGGCAGCGCAAGCTGTTCAACTTTGGAGCTTTTGATGCTTCCTTCATGCTGACCATCATGTGGCATTCAAGCAAAAAATGGTGCCTAATCAACTACCAAAATCAAGTTGCTAGTGGAATGTATCATGCGCCAGGGTGCAAAAGTAGTGAAAGCGAAAAAAATAATTACACGGGGAGAAGAATGGCAGACGAACAAACTGTAAAGCGGTGGAAAAAGGACGAGGGGAGAAGAGCAGGATTGATGATTACCGGAGGTTGCTTCATCGTACTTCTTTGCTGTCGAGATCCAGAGTTCGATGATTCCTCCTTCACGCCTTGCACCTGCGCCACCGCCGCCACCGTCGACGAGAGTAGGAGGAGGAGGAGCTGATCGGGGAGTCCGACAGAGACCTAACGGCGCTCTCAACGCGCCCCCGCTTATAAAGAAAGCTCGACGAGGCCGTTGGACCGGAATCTTCGGGTTGAGGCCGGTAGAGAAAAAACCGGGGCTCTTAACTAATTAATTTCGCAAAAATTATCTATTTCTGTTATTATCAATTTTTGGGAAAAATAAACTATTTTTCTATATAATTTAGTGCTCGTTGCAATAGCGGTAAATGATTTTTAAAGGGAAAAATATATATTTTTATTATATAATTTAAAAACGAATTTTTAAAATGGAAGAAATTATTATTTTTCATTAATAAATATTTTTTTGAATATTTATTGTTGTTCATCGATTTAAGCATCTCTATTTATTCGAGCAAAGGGGGGTTGGTCATTTTTGATGAATTAATCAATCTCTAGGTGTTATTTAGATGGCTTGATTTTATTTGAGTATCTTAATTTATCGAATAAGTTAATGGAATTGATTCGAGTCATATCATTTAGAGGGAGTTTAATCGAGCATATTAATAAGAATACCTAGTTAAAATGAGATGATAATAAATCGAAGCAAGTCATGCATAGTTGATCAATCAGAATAGATCGAGTCAACTAATCGAATTAGTCGAGCTTCGAGTGTCAATTTATTCAATTGATGGACTAAAGAATTTAGGTGAGTTAACTAGTGACTTGAAGCAATGACGAAATATTATTCATGAGAATATTCTCATTGGTAAGCATAATTACAATGCTCCAAAATATAATGATGTTATAGTAATCATTGAAAACAATATTAATTCGAAAAAAATATGTTGAAAAAAGAATTAATTTTGAATAATGTATGCTCTTTTTTTTTTGTTATTAAAAAGATTTTTTTTAAAAAAAATATTGCTAGACAAAGTTAAATAGTTGTTGTCTATATTTTAAAATGAGGATGTAAGAGCCAAAAAGTTGGAGATTTATTTTGTAAAGCATTAAATTGAACATCAATTTAAAATTAGTGAATATGTAAAAATAATAAAATATTGAAGATGAATGTATATGCAATAAATTGGAGCTTTATTTTTTATTTTGTAATAATTATTTTTATAACAAATATCAAAATAATTATAATTGACGAATATTTATAGGAAATATAAACAAGTACCTTAAAAGGACGTTTATTATTATTTTTTTAAGTCAAAAGACGCGGAATTATATTTTTATAGCAAAAGTAATTTTATTTTCCATACTAATTATATAATTATTCATGTTAAAGTAAGTTATTTTTTTTTTAGTTCAATTTGATAAAAATTATGTACTGGAAAGATTTCTTATATGATTTATCCATAAATATTTTTATTATTCATCGTTCAATGATTAAATAACTATTATAATTCAATTTTTAAATATTAAAAAATTAGACGATAAATAATAGATATATTCATGAATAAATTATATATATATATATATATATATATATATTATTTTAATTTAATTAAAAACATTAACATGTTTAAAATTTAAAAAAACATAGCAGTCATTAAATAATTGTTATGATTATAATATCGGTGATTGACGTAATATTGTAACAACTAGTTAGTGGTTTATAGGATTAAATAATTTTTATTAAATTAGTTAATAATTCATTTTATATATAAAAAAGCCTTCTTTATATACTATTGTTTAATAAATTAATTTGATTTGATTTGATTTATTTTGACGTATTGATACCATGCATGACATCTCCGTCCGCGATACATAGGTTGGAATCCGTCAATCTAGTTATCCCTAACAGATCGTTTTCAGACCATTGTAAGAGAGATAAAATACGATAGATCTTTAACCTTTGAGACTAATAACTAGCGTATAGAGGGACGATACTCTCACATTTATGAGGAATTGATCCGTTTTTTTATGATATATCACATACACTAGCCACTAGGTCCTTTCTGTGAGACACATAAATAAATTTTTATTAAATTTATTAAAAAACTTTTAATTATAATAATTAGAAAGGCCTTTTTAATTTTTCTACCTTACTATTCAGTTTAACTTTTGGATGATTAATCGGAAGCACTATCATTTTTTTTAATTGGTGAATAATCTGGAAATGACTAAAATTTGAAAAAAACGAAAAAATGGTTTGTGTGATAGAAGCGGATTCCGAGGACATTGCGAATCCAACGTATACCGGCTTGTTATCCTTCCACTGTCGAAAATGGGTGGGCGCGATTGCTCTGTGAAACCAGGTAGATCAGGTGCCCTCCAACACTATGAACCGGGAGAATTATGCCTTGCCCAATTCTACCGGGTCGCTATTAACTTGGAACGGGCACGCCTCCAAACCCAACGACACCATCCAAACCATTCATCGCCCACGCTTGGGTCACAAGCTGGCGCTGCCCAGCTCGGCGATCGAAGAGGAGACGACAAATAATATATATGCAAAATTCAATATCATGTTAACGATGTGGGACTAAGAGAGTTTATTTGAGTCCCTTGAGACCTGAGAAGGAGTTGGTTTACGGAAGAAGAGGCGTCGTTTCGCGGCGGCGAGCACGAGATAGTGGGTGGTGGCGCTGGCCTCGAAGCCTGTTGTGCCGTCGTCTATTTCCACGGCGGACGGCGGGGGCGGAGGACTCGAAGCGGAAGCCCAAAACATTCATCACCCCTGCTCGGGTTCACGTCCGTGTTCTACTGAGCTGATAGTTGTCCAACCGCACTGAATGCATAATAATTGAAAATGCACAATTATTTTACCGTGTGATTTATCCCTGGGCATGCCATGCGTGCCTTCTCCCGTTGACCATCGTGTGTGCTATATAGCACCATCTGAATCCAGTGAGTACCTGCACCGTCCGACTATGGTCAAATTCAAACCAATCTTCTTCTTTGCGAGCGTTGGCAGCTCGACATCACAGACTGATCGTTGGATTCCAACTGCCACCCGAATGCAATCCGATAGGAGTCGGAGATTGGTCGGATCACGACCACTAATTAATGGTCGCGATTGGATCAAATTTCGACTGCGATCCGATTTAAATTCAGTTATGATATGGGTGGATTTAGATTCCGATCGTAATCCGATTCGATTACGGTTAAATCAGAGCCCACAATACTGGCGATCGAGATCAAGTCGGATTTCGACAATTGATATGTGATGTCGAGCTATCAACGTGCATAGAAAAATCAGAGAAGAAAAGTTACTGTACGTTGAGAGTATTGAAAATACAATCAAAGTCACATATCGATAAGTATAGATGAAAATATATCTCCGTTGGTCTAAGACTTTTTGAGTATAACTTTAAAAAAAATCATAAAGGTTTAGATCCAAAGTGAATAATATTTTATCATTGTGGATATATATGAATTTTATAGGCACCAACAATTGATATCAAAATCATGATATATATCAAGTCATGCACTTTGAACGAAAGAAGTGAAACTCTCATATTTGGATCAAGAGAATCAGATATCAAATAGTAAATCTAATTGAGTCAGAAAAATCGGACAACTAACAAGAAGTCGAGCCGGATAAGAAGGATTAAAAAATTGACAAGAAAATTTAATGGGTTAAAGATTAGACATCAAGCAAATAGAGAAAGTCCTTTAAAAATAAATAGATTTGAAAGGGGAGATAATATAATCAAAGTTCCATATTAATAAGACATTAAATCTAAAATCTTTTTAGGTATAATTTAAAAATAAAATTACTACGATTTAGATTTAAAATGAATAATCTCATATATATAAATTTTATAGGTATTAATATTTTCGAAATAAAAAATAAATTACAGCGCCTCTTGACTTTTAAAAAGGAAAGGGTGTCCTTTTCTATCAAAATAATAAGTAGAGGTGTCTTTTTATTTTTTACACAATATCTATTTCTATGATTTTGTAAGTTTATAAAAAAAATTCAAAATCTTATAATTTGTTTACCTTGAAATTAATATAATTTAAAAATTGATTTTCTTACGTAAGTGTGTACGTCAGTAACTAATCCAATTCGATATATATATATACAGCCACTGCCGAAACGCCGATGGCCGATCGCCGGCCGGCGCGCGGCCAGGGTCGCGCCGGCTTTGTTCGGCCGGCCGAAGCCGGCCCGGCCATGGCGGGAATCGAACGCTTGGCCGGCAGAATCAGCCGCCGCCGCGGGTTTGGCGGACGGCAGCCGGTCGGCCGATGGCGGCCCGAATCCGTAGCCGGCCGACGGCGCCGATCCGGCCGGCATTCGGCCAGATTCCGGCCAGAATCGACCGCAATCATGCCGCAGTTTCCGCCGGTTTCGGGCGTCGGCCTTAACCGGCCGGAATCGGCCACGCCGGACCGCCACCGCGAAGTCGAGGCGTCGATCGCGCCCGATCCGTGGCCGGACGGCTGGCAGCGATCGCGGCGGCAATGACGGAGTTTGAAGGTCGCGACGGGTCGCGAGGAGAGTCGCGGCAGAAAATATATATATATACAAAATTTTATGGCGACAAAATTTCCGCGATCCTCTCCGAACCGACCGATCCTGCCATCGCTGTCGCCGCTGGCCCGTCCGGCCACACGGCCGATCGGGCGCGATCGACGCTCGATCGGCGGCGGTCGCACGGTTCGGCTTCCGGCGCCATACGCCACGGCGCAAACCGGCGGAACATAGCTTACGCTGGCCGTGAGGGCGCGCCATCGCCGGCCATGATCGCCGCCGGCGCCGAATGGGCGGCCGGGGAGCCGGACGGCTGATCGGCGCCCGGTCCGTCCGAGGCCGGCCACTGGCGGCTGAATCGCGGCCCGAACGCCATCAGCGGCCGATTGGGCGTCAGGCGGATTCCGGCTGAGTGCGGCCGGAATCCGGCGCCGGACGATGACCGCCGACCCGGCCGTCCGTCTCGGCCAGATTCCGATCAGACCCGGAATCCCAGTCATGGCGGCATGGTCGCGCATCACGCCGAGCTGAAGCCTATTCGGCCGGTTCGGTCCGGCGCTAATCGGCGAAACCGCCATCGCCGCCATGAAGTCGGCGTCGATCGCGGCCGGCCCGACGGCGTATGGACGGCGGCAGGCGATCGCGGCAATGACGGAGTTCGGTAGCGTCGCGACGGGTCATGAGGAGAGTCGCGCGGCAGAAAATAACTCTATATATATATATATATTTATTTATTTATTTATTTGGTTCTCACGATAATAACGTGGTGGTTAAGACACGGTGGAATTTACAGATAAGATAAATATCAATTTTGAAGGAGGTCTAAAGTCATCTTATGATCTCTACGTGTCTTGACCACCACGTCAAAGCCCATAAGACTCTCCGTAATTTATCTTCCTCACAATGATCGTAGGACAGACCGATGGAGACTATTAGGTTGACGAATTTCAATCTTTTGTGGATATACAAATTTTTTTTATCTCCACGGAGATGACGTAGTGGCTAAAGTACGTGGATCGATTCTAGAGAAGATTTAAAGCTCTTTCTTGGATTCAGATAATGTTCACGTGTCTTGGTCACTACGTCAAGTTCCATAGGACCTTCTGTAATTTATCTTTCTCACAGTGACCATCGAATAAATCGATGAAGGTTATTAGATTGACAATTCTAATTTTTCACGGAGATGTACAAAAATTTTTCCAACTAAATCGAATGGTCAATTAAAAAATAAAAAAAAATTCATTTCTATTATTGAGTGGAAGTATATCTATCCTCTACCATATTTAAATGTCGATACTATCATAAATTGATCCTGATAAATTTTCTTTCTTCCTTGTGGAATAAACGAGAGGGCTTTTAAAGTGAGAGATTTTTTTCTCAAAGATATACAAAACTTTGATACAAACTCCTAAAGAAAAGTTGAATTTTTATTGTATATAAGATGTTTTCTAGCTCTCAGATGTATATCAAAAATTTCATTTCATTTTATTTTTATAATTCAGATATTTAAATTTTGCAATCTAATTAATAATTCTAAAAGTGATATGCTCGGTCGTATGAAATTTTTTTATTAACAATCAAATATATTAAAAAAGTATAGTTCAATTTACACAAACTCTCATGAATATCTATCATTATCGTATGAGACATGGGTTTGTTTAGGACGATCTATTGACTAAAGTAACATAGATATTATTATAGATAAACAGAGATTGATTTTCGATATGAGATATACAAATTTCATCTAGATTCAAAAATTTTAATCTTTTATTATTTTGATCAATAGATCAAAGGGCATAATCTATAATCTTTTATTATTTATTTTCTTTCATTTATTTTTTAAATGAAAAGTCTAATTGTTCTTTTTCAAAACATTCACAAATTAGGGGAAAAAAAAGGCTTCACGCTTTTTACACGGAGAACTCTCTCTCTGCCCTCCCCTCTCTATCTCTCTCTCCCTCTCCTCGCTCCCAGTATCGCTTAGTCGTTGTTGAGCTCCGCTGAACCCTAACCCTAACTTTCGCCCTCGCTCCGGTGAATTCAAAAGCTCTCGGCGTTTACCCTTCGGCCTCGCCCCCGGTTCCGGAGTCTGTGGCGGCGTGCTATGGTTATGGAGAACCACCTGAAGAAGTCGCCGTTGAGGATTCGGCTCCGGGTGACGGCGAGGAAAAAAGGGTGCAAGTTGCTCCCAGGAGAGGGATCGGACCAGAAGCGCAAGCGGCAGGAGTGTCTCAACACGGTGAGGAAGCTCCAGCGACGGGAGATCGGGGGGTTCCCCCAGCTGTCGCGTGGCAGCGCAGCCGTCACGCCCGAGAAGTTCCGGAACATCCAGCTCCAGGTTCGAATTGCTCGTACCCCTTTCGGTTGGGCGGGTTTTTCTTCTCTTTCTATTGCTTTGTCTTGCGGTGTTGGATTGGTCGATCGAGTTTGTAAAATTTTAGACATTTTAAAATTTCATGTGGATTATGCTTTTGAATAAATAAACTATGGCACTTGGTGGATTTCTTCATTTATGCCAAGAGCTTTGATGTTGGTGGAGTAGTGGAAGCGAACAGAATCTGAAGGATTGCCTCTGATAGAAGATTGGAAGCTAATTGTCTGGTTTAGCAAAACACTTATGATTGAAAGCGAACATAAGTTTCCAAGTATTGCGTTCAATAAAATACGGAAAATCAGAAGAAGGAAAAAAGATGAATGATATCATAAGCGTGCAAGGGAAGGGGATAACTAGAATAAATCCATATTCATCATGCCGGAGTCCATCCGAGAGGAAAGTATTGGTCTACTAATACCCTGGAATCTGCCAAGAGAAAACACAATTGAGGAGAAAAACAATTTTTTTGTTAGTTTTCATCTTTACTCCTTATGGGCTTACTACCAATATACACTCGAGTAATAATGAACTAGGTATAAAAAATTAAGGGGAAAGAAATAAGACTAACTGCAGCAGTCAAGATGTGAAAAAAAAATCAGTCTCCCTGCCAAATTGGGCCTCTGTGGTTTGAATGGATTGACACTGACTTATATTCAAGGGTAGGGTTGAGCATTGGTCAGATTCCAAGTCAGGTGTTGCATCATCATTGGGCTGAGCAATTTACATAATGTTTGTTTGACTATTGCAATTCTATGATGGTGTTGGTTTGGTACTTGAGTATTTCAATTGGGGTTCAAGCGTTCATGTTGTTTCTGTCTGGAATCATTTACTATTTCAGGTAGATTCAGTGTGATGTTCAGGAAATTTCAGAGTCCAGGTATAATAATAATACTAAACTATAGAGGACAGTGTTTATGGAAAATTTCTACTATAATTCAACTGAAAGCCAACAAATTAATGCCCGACTGAAATAATATTTGCAAGTCATAAAAATATGCCAGATTGCTAACACCATCAGAAAGAGACTATCTCCAAACCAATTAAAAACTTAGCAATGTTAAGTCCTTTGATGTGTGAGGATCACCATGAGTTCAACACTTATGAAGGACACATATATTTCTTGGTTCTTTTGTACAAATCATTTTGCTTTACTCTTAGATTTTTTTTTTAAAAACTACTATACGTTGAAGTATTCTCTGAAACTGAAGCTTGAAGTATACCCAGGATATTCTATTTGTGGTAGTAGAAGATGGAATATAATGCTTGAATAAAAGTAGTAGCTATAGCTTTATTGCTAAGTTTGAAGTCTTGTTAAAGGGGCATTTGTTTGATGTATTAAACCCAGTCTTTTTTGAGTTACTACAGCATGAAGTATTCTCTGAAACCAAAGTTTGAAGTATTTTAACCCAGGTTTTTCTATTCGTCGTAGTGCAAGCTGGACTACTATGCCGGAGTAAGAATAGTAGCTTCTTCATATAAATAGCTTTGTTGCATTTGCGGTAGTGGAAGCTGGACTATTATGCTGAAGTAAAAATAGTAGCTTCTCCATAGAAATAACTTCACTGCTAAGTTAAAATCTTGTTAAAGGAGTACTTGCTATAAATTATAAGGGCTTCTAGTCCTTATATAAACAATTTTGGGCAAATTATATGCTCACCAGTTGTAGTTTACTTTATCTCATGTGTCTCACAATTTTTCCCTCTCGACTTTTGTGTAATATAAATTATAACAAATACATTATGTAAAATTTTTTGGCTCAATATTTGTATTAAGATCATCAATGATAATATAATAAGTTAGATGAGGTAATATGTATTTCAATTTATATGTTAAATATATCACTCAGTGGCTTAGAGTAGAGTTTGTTTGTTTTTGTATTTTGTCAATATGGGTACACGGAAACATAGTTTTACATATAGCTTTGTGCCACTTGACTAGTGGACCAATACTTAATAGCTTAAATTAGACTCTAATGAGTCCGAATGGTACGTGCAAAACATAACTTCCTATATACTGACACACATTGCAACACAAATTGAAATGTAGAGGTGAGGTGCAAGGCCTTACGCGGTTGCGACTTCTCTAAGTCTAATCACATGAGGCCTCATCGATGAGACTCGAGGGCAAGCCTCCGTGTTGTTCTTTTGCTTCTACAAAGTGAGGTTTCATATGATGCAAGGCACAATTATTTCGTGACTACATTTATTACAGGCAATGTGAGGGGAAATATGAGCTTTTAGGACTGCTTGTAACATTGGCAACACATGGCGAGTCCTCTATTTAAGCCACAACCTTCTCCTCTTCTTCTCCTTCTTCATCTTCTATAAAAGATAGGGCCGATATGGGTCAATCTCGGTTCTTCATTGTGGCCCCTTCCTCTTACTCCTTGATTCCTCCAACATTAGATCTCACAAGATTTCAAAAAGAGTTTGTAGGCAGTATGCCGTTGACTCAATGTATAGCAATTTATATGCAATATGCCGGTTATGAAGGCATATTGTACTAAAATATTCAAAGATATTTATATTGATATCAAATGGATTTATTACTTGCAAAATTATTGTTTAATTGAAAGTTACAAAGCTACGAAATATGGTAGCTTGGAGTTTTAAGCCAATTTTGTTTGACTATATATGTAGATTGCATATGTTATATGTAGTTACTATGTGGCCCCCTTCAAAATTTGGCTAGGTGGTCACTTATGCTGCTCAAATGTTTTTTTTTCTTTTAAAACCATGGCAACATGCCCCATACGTCATTGACATCGAATCATTTTGTTTTGGGACGAAAAATCCAACTCTAGATTGAAACCCTATTTGAAATGATATTTCAAACTTTGCATGGAATACCATAATCTATGCACGTACATGTTCCCTCTTAGAACTCACATATCATGATGCACTAAAGTGGAGATTTTGAAAAAAGATGGGAGTTACATGAAACTTCATGGTTGCGAATGTACATATAATTTATCAGTGAATTTATCAATGCATGAATTGGTTATTGGAGAAAAATGTAAGAAAAAGGAGGTGGATATAATTAATAAGACGCTGCATGTTGGTTTAGTCTCACATGGAAAGTTGTGAACTACTGAGAGGGTGCTTATAAAGTTGGATGAATGAACTACTGTTGATTTGCTTTAGTATTTTGGGTAATTTTTTCAGGCTTGCCAACTTAATCGGTGCCTTAATCGGTAAGTTTTCTTAGGTGAGGGGGTTGTACTTTATATAAGAGAAAATTTAGTCTTAGGTTGGGCAGGTGTTTCAATTGGCCTGAACTGCCTGATAAGGACATGAATTCTTAAGTGGGAAAGAATGCAAAAGTCTAGTTTAGTTCTGCTGGAGGTGTTCTAGGTTAATGAAAGGCATAGACTAGTTGACTATCATTTTAATTGAGCTTCAGCGTTTTGGGTCCAAAATTGAGCCTATTAAGTTGACACGATTGGTTTTCTGATTTGGGAATGTTGTTAACTTCCAGATAAAACCCAATGTAGGACTGAACTCCCTATGTCCCTATGCCAAAAGGTAGAATAAGTGCCTCATTGATAATAGGGACTTTGCTTTCTGAACTCCGAGAGAATAAGTTCGGAAAATTCTCTCGAAGTTTTGATGTTAATTGGTGGAAGTTAATGCACGGGAATTTGCAAATCATGGAAATTTTCAAGCAGGTCAGTTTTCAAAAGGAAGCTTATGTTCAACCATTTAGGAATGTCATAACTGAACAGGCACAGAATGGTGTGCTTAGCATTGACGCATTAAATACTGCTAGATAGAAATATAAAATATAACATAATCTAAGGGATACCTAGTTTTTTGCCTATGTTTTAGATAGAATTAGTCGTGGTTAGCATTTTTCATGTTGAGTCTTCAAATACCTATAATTATTCTTCATGAACTCCAATATTTTATTTTCTAAAGCCTATATGGTATCATAGTCACTTTTCTAGGTTTGAGTTTTATGAAAGATATAATTCCCTAAGGGGGAGGCTAGTGGTGTCCCCCTATCATTACTTAATCTTCTTTGTTTTTCTCTGCTTGTTTCCAACTGTGAATGTTGGCATTGCACGGAGAAGAGCCCCGCTATGACCAATGATACCTTGGGCATTTCTATGCATTCCATACTAACCCGGCAACACCAACACCATGTTGTTTCCATTATGCTCTGGTGCACTTCACATGTTAAAAATGATGACAATAGATTATGCTGCCTTCACAACCTCCTCTTTTGCTTCAATTATTTTATTGTTGGAAGTTTCATCATCACGTACTTCACACTCAAGTGGTGAAACTGATTGATATATAGTCATCTAATATGCCCTTCACTATCGCCCTTCCATTAGTTATCTAGGCGGTGAATTGACCAACGACATTGAGTTTTCTAAAGTGATTTTGTTGCCATTCATATGGTAGTCGCATAGCTGGACCTAAATATTATATTTCTTTTGAGGTTTAATTGGACAATTTGAGACATACCTAGTCTTATGCCTATGTTTTAGATAGTTATTTTTTATCATATTGTTTAAATTCTACAAATTTGATCCAAAGTTGATGTTTTATTTTGCTGATTTGGTGAATATTGCATGGTGTTCAATTACTTACTATTTTAAGACATCATTTAACATATTAAAATATGATGCAAAAAACTGCCTTTTATAGCTATCTTATGACCTAAATATTAATTATATGTTGGATAGCCAATGTGAAAGGAGCACACTTCTTTTATTTGTGTAGGATTAAACAATATTCTGGAGTTATCTATCTGGTGAACATACAATACTGTTCGATAGTCTTCATTATTTAGCACATTGACTTCTATTTGCTGCCTCTAAAGCATGAGTAAGGGGTCTCATTCCTGAGAAACTTTATACTACTACTCAAATTAGATTCAAGTCTTCCTGCATCTTATTTCTGTTAATATGCACTAGTATCTTGTCATGCTATGTTTGATCCCATTGACTAACCGTGTGAGGACCAGTGAAGGGAAGGCAGCATGTCCTGTACCTTTGTGTAACCTAGGAAAAACTTGGTTTTCTGCACACGTAGAAATTGCATACGATCCACATATCAGAAATTTCCTGAAAATGAGTCAGTTTCTGTATCTTTCTCTCAGTGTTTTTGGCCCTATAATTAGTAAGCAAGGGAAGGTTATGGTCAGCAAGCCAGCAAGTCTTAAATTAATTAGTCTGACATTTTCGGCCCACCAAGTGAAATGCTGGTTTCTTTGTCACAATCAACTAAAGGTTTATATCTTAGGAAACAAAATATATGCCTTTAGATTCTGAGCTACACCAACTACCTGATGGAACTAGCACTCATCCATAAACCAGTTACAAATATGGATGCTTGTTGACAAAAAAAAATACCACTTCAAAATTTGGGATAAAAAAATTAGCAGACCTCTGAGTCAGTCTGTTTGAGTTTCCTAATGACAATCATCCAGGTGGCTTAGTGCGAACATGGATTAACCTAAACAAATCTCACTTCTCAATTAATTTTCTGGAGGATTTAGTTTGTTCGCTATCCCAGCTTTCTGTTCCGCTACACTTAAATTCTTCAGTATCTTATTTGTGAATATAAGGAAAAAAGTTGAGTTAATACTGTATTTATCTAGTTTCACTATTTTGTTTCCTCATCTGTGTTGAGATAAGTGGACCCTTCACTCGTAATATACGTAAACTTCACTGTTTCAACATCATGAATTACATTGTCAATTTTTAAAATTTCCAGCCAGTTCAAATGCATGTATTACCAAAATACGTTGCAGGTGTATATCTGATGCCTTGTCATAGAGGGTTAGGCACAATTTCTTCTTATTTGAATTTGGGCTCATTTTCATATGCATATTCATGTCCAATGAATGAGAACAGCGTGCATACACTGATAGCTGTTCTTTGATTATTTTTTTTTTTCATTTGCATTGTGCAGCTAATCTCCTTGCAATATTTCATAATTTATCTTATGGTTTCTCTTTTGGGTACAACAGGAAGAGTTTGATGCATACGACCCTAATATCCACTGGTTTCTGAAACTGCAATTTCTGAAGAAGAGGTCCAAGATTATCGAGATTGTCGCAGCAAATGATCTTATATTTGCTCTTGCTCAATCGGGTCTTTGTGCTGCTTTTAGTAGAAGTAAATCTTCCACTCAGACTTCATAGCTGGTTCTTTCTTTTGCATTATGATTGACTTTTGTTTCTTCTTGTTGCAGCAACAAACAAACAAATATGCTTTTTGAACATAAGCCCTGACGAAGTCATCAGGAGCTTATTTTACAATAAGAACAATGAATCTCTCATCACTGTGTCAGTTTATGCATCAGATCATTTCAGTTCTTTGAAATGCAGGACAACTTCAATTGAGTAAGCAACTCTTTCTCATTTGAATCACTAGGCAATGAGAATTTCTGCACATGATTAAATCTTCCGCATCTCTTTATTTTAGTTGAGAGCAAACAGACGCATTGTAGATTTTTCTAGAAATGAGCATAAATTGGCTTTTATTTATTGTTTATGATCACAAATCATACTGGACAACAAGTTTATGAATATGTTTTCCTCGACGGATAACATAATCTATTTCTGTGTGTTGCTCTGGCAAATCAACCACAATTTATGTGTCTAATTCGGATTCATGACCTGTATTCTGATATTTGAATTGATGTCTATTAGAATCTGTCAAATTTGCTATTTGAATGTGATTTCTCTTGAGAAAATGATGACGGTGTCAAATAAGCTTCGCAGATACATTAGGAGAAACCAGTTGGATGGCGGGTATCCTCTTTTTGAAACTGAATCCTTAAAATGGCCAGGATTCGTCGAATTCGATGATGTAAATGGCAAAGTGCTAACCTACTCAGCCCAGGATGGGTAAGCTTCCTCATATTCGGTATAACATCTTCCTAAATCTTTGTAGGAACATACTTCTGAGCGTCGTCCTTATGTTTCCTTATGTTTTCAGCATTTACAAGGTTTTCGACCTGAAAAACTACTCCTTTCTCTACTCTATCTGCGACAAGGAGATCCTGGAAATTAAAATAAGGTCTCAAGCTCTAAAAATAATAATATCTATAGATGTTTTTGTGATTGCCTTCCTATTTTGTCTCCTAATGTCAGTTCTGGCAGCCCTGGCATCATGTTGCTAATTTACCAAAAAACTCCGAGCCATGTACCACTGACGATACTCTCAATTGAAGATGGCAAAGTCTTGAAATCTTTTAATCACTTGCTCCACCGCAACAAAAAGGTCGACTTCATCGAACAGTTCAATGAAAAACTTTTGGTCAAGCAAGAAAATGAGAACCTACAGATTCTCGATGTAAACTGCTGAAACTTTTCCTTATCTGTTCGGATTTGTTCGTTCATCTTTAACACCTTGAAGCTATGAAAGCAGGTGAGGAATACCGATCTTGTCGAAGTTAGCAGGAACGAGTTCATGACGCCTTCCGCATTCATTTTCCTCTATGAGAATCACCTTTTCTTGACGTTCAGAGACAGGACGGTGTCGGTATGGAATTTCTGCGGGGAGCTAGTCACTTCGTTCGAAGATCATCAACTGTGGCATCTTGATTGTAACACCAACAACATTTACATTACCAGTGATCAGAACCTGATAATATCTTACTGTAAATCCGAAGATGGGTGTGACGAGCAGGGAGGAGGTATCGTGCTCGATCCCGTTCTAGTCAGTCCTTCTTCTTATCCCCGATTGTCTGACGATATATATATATCTTTGTCTTGTGTCAATTTCAAACAGCACCTCCTGTTGGTTCCATCAATATGAGCAACATCCTCACTGGGAAATGCATAGCTAAAATATGTCCGCTTGATCCCTCACTGCAGGTCGCTTCTCGAAAGCGTAGAGATGTCGACCGTTCTACGATCAGAAGCACCATCAGGGAGGCTCTCGAGGATGTCACTGCCCTCTTTTACGACGAGGAACGGAATGAGATCTACACCGGGAACAAGCAAGGTTTGATCCATGTCTGGTCTAACTAGATAGAATTACGTTGTCATGCCTGTTTATAGTGTGGATCACCTGCATGTGTTCTATCATAGTTGTAATAGTATCGTATCATTCCAGATAGGCTTAATATCTCTCTAAAATGACCCCCAAGTAAAAATAATCTACTTGTGGTTTTAGGCTAGCATTATTTGTATTCTGTATATCTCTCCTGAATCTATTAGCGAAATTCTTTCTGTTGGGTTAGATCTGTTTAAAGACTCGAGATTATACTTTTCGTATAAGTGAAACTTCGTTAAAATCCTAAACTTCGATAAAATGCTTGCCATTTTCATTTTCTACTTGATCCAGATGATACTTAGAGGGTCAGTTCAACCAGAAGTTGGATAGAAGAAGAAAAAGGTTTAGGATTTAGGATTTAGAGTACGATGTTGTGGCAAAAGAGAGATATTTTATAGGAGAATGTAATTCGATTTTCTATTGCGATATTATTCAACGGTGAATTTATAAAAAATCCATTTGGACGGCTTTGGAGTTTGTCCAGTAGATGGAGTACGATTTCGGTATTGAATCGTCGTTTAAGGATGACACGACTATGAAATTCGAATTGAAAAAATTATGAGTATTTTTTTTATTTACTTTTAATAATCGATGGAGGTAACTTGAGTTTTAATTTTATCCGATTTAATTGTTGATGAGAAAGCTTAAAGATATGTGGAATATGATCGATCATTTTAGTCGGATTGGAAATTTAAATATTTTAGTACCAATCAAATAAAAAAAAAAAAGGTTAGGAAAAGAAGAGAAGAGGAAAGGACAGTTTAATGTGGGAAACCAATGCCGGTCTATTGGAAAAAAAATGTTGGCCATAAAAATTATTATATATATATATATATATATATATATATAACCATCAACATAAAAAATTTAACGAACGCAGAATATACGACAATATTTAGATCTCAAACAATTTATTCTGAAAGCACCATCAGAATAATGGATTACGGGCAAAGACACTTTTCCAGGAGACATAATTTCGTATTCAAATAGTAATCCACTAATAAAAATCATAGATAAAAGCAAACTGTTCGAAATATTTTTTTTTGAAAGACATAATGGCATTTTAAAACGTAATAAAATGTGATCCACAAATATATACATACTTTTCTAGTCCTGATAATAAAAAATCGATTATGTTCGTTTCAATGTCTTTCACTGTTAATATTTCAATGTTGATAAAAAGAAATAAATCATGGAGATTATTTTTTTTATCCGTTCACTAAAAATAATGGAGAATTTATGTATTTAGATAAGAGTTTTAGATTCACTTTAAGATTCGACCTTTGTTCATGTTCATTTTTTAAAGTATATGTGTTGTTCTAATTAATGGACCATCATAAAAGAATAATGTATGATATATATACTTAGTACAGTGGATAATTTCAGTTAAAATGAACTATAAAACTAAGCACAAAATAGATGTCTAAACATGAAAAGCCATAATTTAAATAGGAGAAAATTATTAGGTGATTGGCTAATGTAGTTTAGAAGGCCTTCCAAGATAAATTTTAAGATGAAATAGCTAAAATAGTTAGTCAGACAAATAATATTTTAAATTTATTACTATGTTATACAATGAATATTTACCGCTAGTAATGTCAATGTAATTTTCATGTACTAAATTGGATGGCTAATACAAGGCAGATGTTGTACAATAAAGTACAAGTCATTCTTCATCGTGGGATATTTATCTTCCATTATATCATATCATGTACCGATAAGATCAAAGATCTATCATGATTATCCAAGAGAGAGTTTATTGGGTCATACGAAAAATAGATAAAAAAAGTCACAGTGTATAACCGAGGAGAATTGTAATAAAATTATTTAATATTAGAGATCTGAGGATAGCAGATGAAGGAGTGAACAAAATAAGAAAGAACAAACTTATAATTCTGACCCTTCATCTGCGATGTATGCAGGAGACTCAATATCGATGAATATAAACATCGATTGATGAGTTTTTTCAAAACTTAATTTTTGAATTTAATACATACTATTTTATTATTTATAACGATATTTGTTTAGACCAATAAAATGGAAACTGAGTCATTATTCATTAACACTTTCACCTGTGCATTTCAAAAAAAAAAGATAAGATGTGAAGGGGGAGAGAGCTAAAACAATGTAGGTTTGTATTTTCAAAAATTTAAATTCATTTGATATGATTTAACTTTTTTCCTTTTAATACAGGAGAAATATGATAAACTTGTACAAATAAATTTGGGTGTAAGTGACGATGCCGTCGAATTTGAGCTATCAGTTAAAAATATGAATCTATAACTCGAAGCGACTGACGAATCGAAAGGTGGAAGAATAGTTGGACTTGGTTCTTTGAGCGGAACTTATAAAGTCCCTGATGCATCTTCTTCTTATAAATCAATTGACTGAAGAGATTAACTATTTGAAAGAGTTACTAGTGCAAAAAGATAACAAATTTGAAGATGTCCACACTTTACAAAGATAGAGAGATCATGAAATCAATGATTTAAATGAACAAATGAATGAATTTCACAAACAATAAATGCTAATCATGCAATATATTTAATTACCTTCTGTTTCAAGTTAACTATCTCCTCCGCGATCTCCTCCTACTTAAATCAAATAAGGTTAACTAATATAATCTTAGATAGATAATTAAGATTATTAACAATCACCTTGAATGAAATTCACCCTTAGTATAAGGGGGAAAGAATGCGCGTCTAAATTTGAAAAATATTGAAGTGCTCAACATGCAAAATGAAAGATCATCAATCAATTAAGAGTATGAAACCCTCTCTAAATACATTTAATTATTCAATAATATTCATTTGCTTTTTCTTTATTGTTGGTGTAATCAGTCCAGATCATGATTGATCAAATTCAAGGAGGGTTTTGATATTTGATAATGGATTGACAATGAATTTGACCATTATTTGACAATATAGTTTGACCATATATTGATCATATGACTAGTAGATGATTGGGATATCCAAAGTAATATATGAGTGATTATTTGGAGAGATTGTTAGAGCAATCAACCTTGGAAGTCCAAGTTTGGATATTTGGTATAGAAAGTCTAAGTTTGAATACTTAGCATAAAAAAAATCCAAGAATGGTCTTGGCAAGGGAAGTCCAAGTTTGGAGACTTGATAAAGAAAAGTCCAAGGCAATTGGAAAGTCCAAGGTTGAGGTCCTGGTAGCATAAGTCTAAGCACGTAGTCTTGGCGGCGTGAAGTCCAGACGAACCTTGACAAGAAAGTCTAAGGGTAAGATTTTGACGGTATAAGTCCAAACATATAGTCTCGTCAGCGTAAAATCCAAGCGAACCTTGACAAAGAAGTCTAAGAGTGAGGTTTTGACAACGTAAAGTTCAAGCATGGAGTATTGGCGGTATAAGTCCAAATGAACCATGACAAAGGATCCGGTTAACATGACATAGTCAATGGAAGCACTTGAAAACTAGCACGAAGGGTGAATGAGTCGTTGAGGACTCGGAAGGACCCTGATAGCGTGAGGCTGATGGAAGTGACTAGAAGGTTTAGGCCTAAGCTAAGGGTGGTCGATCAAGTTATGAGGGGATCATACTTGGGTTAAATCTCATGTTTGAGGTTTACCAATCGATTGAGGTTATGGACCAATCGACTGGTCAAGTGCACGACACTTGGGAGCTTAGTTTGACTCGAGTAATCGATTGAGATTATACCCAATCGACTGATTGAGGAGTCGATTGAGGCTCAACTACTCGACTGTGGCTCTAACAATCGACTGTTATGGTTTAGCGGTCGACTGAACACTAATTAGTCGACTGAAATTAAGTGGTCAGAGCACAGAAAGTTTATTAGTCAACTGCTAGTTCAGAGCAATCGACTGATGGTCTCTAGCAGTCGACTGATCATCAAGATAGTTGACTGATGGTTAAGGTAATTTGATATGGATTAAACCATTGTGAGACAACGGTATAACGTCAAATCCACTGCTAAGTAAGAACAGTCCACTCGAAGACAGAAATTAGAGCTCGTCTTGAATTGTCGGCGTTTTTTTTTCAACCTTCATGGCTTCGTCCCTCATGTTGGAGCTCATTCTTCGACAATGAAGGGTTGTGCGACCAACTCGTCATTAGGAAGCCCTGCGCCGGTGCCGACGGTGGGAGAGTTGTCATCGTCTGTGCCCTCCCCATCCTCCTCGTCTGCATGCTCATGTACGCGTTGAAGACCATCGCCAAGAAAGAGAAAGAAGTGGTGACGTTAGGAAAGGTTCGCAAAGCGAAAGACATGGCCTTGTCGAGCTCGGTGGAAGTGGGCAGCCTTGTCGCTGCCGGCGGCGGAGCTGGGGAATTGGTGATGGTGAAAACGAGGAAGGGAAAGTTCTGTTGGGATGTATATTGAAAAGTCTATCTTTTGTATGAACATCTTTATTTTGAAATAAGAATCACATGATCATTGTTTGCATATTTATGGTTATGCATATTGTCTTATACATTACATTGTAGATAACATAGTATGTAGTGTCACACGGTAGATCATGTTATTAGCTCCTTGTAGAGTATAAGTAAAAGCTCACAACCGAGATGACTTTGGACAAACCATTGGTATGGTTGTAGTGTGATTTGGTATTGATTTATCTTGACCATAGAATCACACTAGTACACTTTGTGTGTATTGAGCAGGACCGACTTAGAGGTGATTCGATTTATTGCTGACTACATAATCGAATCAGACCTCAGATGTTATATTGTACATGCTCTTAATCCCGATATAATAATGGGCACATATACTTAGTATTCATCTCTTTGATTTACCAATGGGCGAGATTTATAGATTAAATCGATAGGCTCGGTAAGTTGGGAGATGATATTATTTATATGGTGTGCCGTTGATTATAGGAGAAAACCGTGTCCTATATATTAGGATGATGATGTCCCCTTGAGGAGCTCATAAGGTTCATCATGTAAACCCTACAGGTGGACTTGGTCCGGCATGATGATAACGTTGAGTGATACTACTCATGGAGTTAGATGTTGATTAATTAATTGTCAGTAAATTAATTAATCGACGGACATTCGAGATCTTAAATAGGGGGAGATATATGTACAAATAATATATGGAGCCCATATTAATTTATGGGGGTTGGTGAGGTAGATCAATAATAATCCTCTAGTGGAATGAATTATCATTAATGGATCGGACTTTATGTGAGCTTGATCCATTGGGTGGCCAAGATCCAACTCCTCCTCATGGTTCCTATTGTAGCCTATTAAACTCTCATGGAGCCTAGATCCGATGGTGGAAAATGAAACTCTAGATCCGACGGTGGAGATTAAATCTCTAGAACCAACGGTTGAGATTAAATCTCTAGATCCCACGGTTGAGATTAAATCCCTAGATCTGACGGATGAGATTAAAAGGAGGCTTAAGCCTAGCTCTATAAAAGGAGGCCAAGGCTTGGGCATGGAACACAACTTGGGAGATTAGGGTTTTGCTTCCCTTGGCTTGGGCGGCAAGAATCCTAAGAGAGCTAGGGTTTGGGTTGAAGGGGTGGGCGGCAACTTGCTTTTCCTCTCCTTTAGGGCCGGCGACAACTCAAGAGAAGGACTAGGGTTTTCTCTTCTCTCTTCATCTTGGCCGGCTTCTCCTCTCCCTTGGGCAGCTTCTTCTTCTTCCATTAGAGCTCTTGGTCGGCGTTCATTCATTGAAGTTGGCCGACGCCCACTTCTTCCTCTCCCTCTCCTTGGTCGGCGGCAACAATTCTTGGAGGATTGTTGGTCGACACTAGATAGGAGAAGTAGAGTTTCGTTTCATACTTCCTCTTGTTCGGAGCGAGCAAGGAAAGGAAGATTGGTGATCTAGGAGGCTTCGACTTTTGGAAGATCGTCGCCCACACGACGTCCAAAAGGAGGAAGGACATTCGATAGAAGATCAAGAGGTATAACGAGAGATACAATGCTTGTTTTATTTTCCTTGTTTGTTTCTTTGTATATTGTATGTATGACATGTGGCTAAATTTACTTGGACCCCGAATACAAACGCAAAAATCGGCGATCCGTACATCGTCTATTCCGCGGCTATTCGAATAATAGAAGTTGGTTGCTTGAATAACAAGTTTGTTCAAGTGACTACTCTAATCGAATAGCACGACGATGGAACGGTAGCTTGGGTAATCCCTAATTGTTATGGATTAATTTTTTTAATCCGGGGACGACGAAGGGATCGCCATGAACAAGCAACCGAGTTGAAATGGGAAGCGAAGTTTCCTACCTTCAAGTGGTATCAGAGCCACGGTTTCCGATTTTGTGTGTTTAGGATTCGGTTATTTTATGCACTTATCATATATTGTATGTATCGGATGATAGTAGGATGTGCGTAGTGTTGGTGTAACAATGCCCCAAGCATTTATATGTTTTGATGTTTGGATAATCATCTAAGTTAGACAATGCTTTTGTGATCTAATTGTAAACATGTTTAATTGACAGGAAAATCCAAGTATGAAGACTTGGTAAAAGACAAGTCCAAGTGTGATCTTGGCAAAGAGAAGTCAAAGGAAAGGTCTTGGCGGCGTAAGTCCAAACATGTAATCTTGGCGGCGTAAAGTCCAAGCAGTCCTTGGCAAAGGAAGACCAAAGGCAAGTCTTGACGGCATAAGTCCAAGCATGTAGTCTTGGCAGCGTAAAGTCCAAGCGTACTTTGACAAAGAAGAAACCCAAAGCATGACGAAACCGAAGGAAGCTTTTGAAGTCAAGCGCGTGGATGAAGTCGTGGACTCAGAGAAATCCTGAAGGCGCAAGACTGATGGAGAAGCTAGAAGATTAAGTCTAGGCTTAGGGTATGTTTTTAAGTATGAATTAGTCATATGTGCCAATGATCGAACATCAGGCTAGTCGAACGCTTTCAAAATGCAAGATTAGAGGCCTGAGAGCACGATCGAGTTATCCCAATGAATCGATGATAGTCGACTCGATCGACTACCGCGATACAAGCCGCATTCGATCACATGAATGTAAAGGCTCAGAGTCGATCGGGTCACGGCTACGGGCAAAGATCACGGATCGCCATCGCTGGCCGATCGATAGTCCTCCGCTGGTGATGACGATCAGAAATCCCGCGACCGTCGTTCGGCGCTTAGTCGCCAATGATCGATGTAATTCATCAGTCGACTGATGGGCCTCCAATGGAAAAAAGAGGCTCTTTCCTATAAAAAGAGCCCTAGGGGAGCAAGAAGAGCCTAATGCTTATATTCTGATCATTCTCTTAAGCTCCCACAAATTTTCTAAGCTTTCTAAGTGTTTTAATTCCCTTCCTCCTCTCTAATCTTCATTTTCATCTTTTGTAAGAAGAGGAGGTTTTGTAAAAGAGAAAGCTTATTAGTGAAGATTGATTTGGGTTGATCCACCTTAAGGATCGCCGTGGAGTAGGAGCGTTATCTCCGAACCACGTAAAAGCTTCCGCGTTAGCATTGCATTTTCGTTTCTATTATTATTGTATTTGTTGTGTTTCCGCTAATCATTTTGTAGAAAACAAAAAGAGGCTATTCACGCCCCCTTTAGCCATCCAAGGATCCCCTACAAGTGATATCAGAGCCCGGTTCGCATCGGAAGATTTAACAATCAACCGGAGCACGATGGCTTTCCAAGAGGGGTATAGCACGACGAGGCCTCCATTCTTCGACGGCAACGATTTCGGCTATTGAAAAGGTAGGATGGAATACTATCTTATGAATGATATTGATAACTGGTTTAGTATTGTAGACGGATTTGAGAAGCCGGTCGACGAACATGGAGCGCCAATACCGACTAAAGATTGGACAAGGGATATGGCCAAGAAGGCGTAAGCGAATGCAAAGGCAACGACCACCCTCCAATGTGGTCTATCAAAGGAGCAATTGTCCAAAGTCGGACCTTTCAACTCCGCTAAAGAACTTTGGGAGAAGCTCATCGAGTTGAATGAAGGATCAAAGGAGACGAGGAGAGCCAAGAGGGACCTCTTGATAGGCCAACTCCAAAACTTTGCCATAAAGACCAATGAGACCGTAAGCCAAATGCACGGTCGCTTCAAGAAAGTAGTCAACGGACTACATGTGATAGGTGAGAAGGTCGACAATCGAGACCTTGTGAGGTATGTACTCCAAGCCTTCCCTAGAACAACCTTGTGGGCTTCAATGGTAGATGCCTACAAGGTCTCTAGAGATCTTTCTTTTGTTAAATTAGATAAACTCTTTTGTGAATTTGAGTTGCACGAGCAAGCTAACACCTCGTCCAAGGAGAAAGGTGTAGCTCTTTTTGTAGGAAAGAAGGACAAGAAGAAGAAGGAGAAGAAAGAAGTATCTTCCTCATCCGAATCCGATGAAGATTCATCTAGTAGTGAAGATGAGCTATCGGCAAACGAGGTGACTCATTATGTCAAGAAGTTTGGTGGGAGATCAAGGAAACTCACCAAGAAAGATGTGAGGAGGATGTTCCAATCCTCCAAAGGTAAAACATCAACTAGTTCAATTCCTTCATCTAACGTAACTTGTTATGGTTGCAACAAGAAAGGGCATATCAAGCCAAATTGCCCGGAACTAAAGAAGAATGAGGAGAAAGAAAAGAAGCATAAGGAAAAGAAGGAAAAGAAGGAGAAGAAAAAAAAGGAGGCAATGGTGACACAAACGTGGGACACACTAAGCTTGGAGGACTCTTCCGATGATGAAGAAGTGTGTCATGCCACTCGGAACCTAGCTCTCATGGTCTTGGAGGAGGAAGCCGGAAGCTCAAGTGAGGAGTCCTCATCCTCTTCCTCGAGCGAAGAATCATCATCAAGTGATGATGAGGTAAGCAACTCCCCTAGGGTAGATTTACTTTATAAAACCATTGCATGTCTTCAAAATGCCCTAAATAGATCAAAAACTAGGATTAAAGACTTAAAAGTAGAAATTAAGTCACTTAAAAATGTAGAACCACTTTGTAATGATACATATACACTTAGAGATGAAAATGATGAATTAAGAAAAGAAATAGGTGAACTAAGAGTATGCTTAGAAAAATTTACAAATGACTCTAAATACCTAGATATGATAATTAAGGATCAAAAAACTATTTACAACAAGACCGGAATAGGATATAGGCCAAAGGAAAAGGAGGTAGCATGTACATCTCTTGTTAGTAGAAAATCCACTTTTAGAAGCAAGGTTAGAAAGGCTTGGGTCCCTAAGAAGTTTTTGATTGATGTCGGTGATCCTAAAATTTAGGTGCCTAAGGCTTGCATTTTTCGTGTTGTATAGGTAGAAGAATCAAGCTTATGGATTGTTGATAGTGATAGTAGGTGCTCAAAACACATGACTGGTGATGAGAATAAATTTTCCACCATCAACCACACTAGCAAGGGGAAGGTGTCTTTTGGGAATAGTGGTAAACTTAAGATACTAGGAAAAGACGCAATTGAGATATCCCCAAATCTTGTCATTCATAAAGTTTTATTAGTTAAAAACATGAAATTTAATTTGCTTTGTGTAAGTCAACTATGCGATGCCAATTTTGATGTTCAATTTGATGCTTCAAAATGTTTCATAAGATACAAACTTTAAATAATTGCATGTTAGTAGGTTTTAGGAAATCAAATATATATTATGTTGATTTATCCTATGCTACTAATATTTCTACTAAGTGTCTTGTTGCAAAAGAAGAAGAGAGTTGACTTTGGCATAGGAGGCTAGGGCACATCAATATGAAGAACATTGCCAAAATAGCCAAAATGAAGTTAGTCAAGGGGTTGCCAAAAGTCAAGTACCTCAAGGACAAAATGTATGATGCATGCCAAGAAGGGAAACAATCAAGAACATCACACAAAGGTAAAACTTTACTTAGTACCGCTTTACCTTTAGAACTATTGCATATGGACTTATTTGATTGTCATAGTACCCCTTCCATGATTGACAGTAAATATTGCTTAGTGATAGTAGATGATTTTTCTAGATTTACTTGGGTATTTTTCATGAAAAATAAGGATGAAACCTAGGAATAATCATAGGATTTAGCAAGAGAGTAGAAAATGAAAGAAAATTCAAAATCAACCGGATCCGTAGTGATCATGGTGGAGAATTTGAGAATTCTAATTTCTCAAACTTTTGCTTAGAACAAGGGTACAAGCACGGATTTTCTTGTCCTAGAGCACCCCAATAAAATGGGGTTGTGGAAAGGAAAAATCGTGCCATACAAGAACCGGCTAGGACTATGTTTAATACATATTCTTTACCTAGTTACTTGTGGGCGGACGCGGTTAACACCGCTTGCTATATCCAAAATAGGATTTTAATTCATAGGTTTTTAGACAAAACCCCTTTTGAATTATGGAATGGTACAATTCCAACAATTCACTATTTTAAGGTTTTTAGATGCAAAGTTTACATTTTAAACACCAAAGACAACCTAGGTAAATTTGAGTCCAAAGCGGATGAGGGAATCCTAATTGGTTACTCATCCACTAGTGTAGGGTATATAATTTACAATAAAAGAACTCAAAAGATTGAGGAATCTTCAAATATCCAATTTGATGAAACCTCTAATACATACCCTAGGAAATCCCCCATTGATGATGATATCAATGATAAAAATTAAGAAATTACCCACAAATTTCAAGATTTAACTTTAGGGGGTAATGATCAAGGAGGAGAGTCAAATAAAGGGGAAGTAAGAGGTGATTCCGATAATGAAAGAAAGATTGAGGATAATCATGATCAAGATCAAATTAATACACCTCCTAGAACAATAAGAGTTCATCAAAATCATCATCTAGATCAAATTGTAGGTGAACTATCTCAAGGTGTTAGGACTAGGTCATTTCGCCCCCGCGGGAAGGGGCTAGTGGCTAGCGCATGCAAAAAATTGCATAAATGGACAACGGGTCAATCCCTTGCAAAAGCGAGTTCCGTCCCTCCATGCGCTGGTTATTAGTCTCAAGGGCCAAAGGGCCACCGTGATTTACCTTCCTTACAATGGCCCGGGGGCGGGCTGGTAGGGGCCGCTAGGTTGGCGGTTCCAACCTTTTGCACAAATAGGACTAGGTCATTTCATAGGGATCCCTCTAGTCATATAACTCTAATCTCTCAAATTGAGCCCAAAACAATCAAAGATGTATTACTTGATCTAGATTGGATCTTAGCAATGCAAGATGAATTGGCTCAATTTGAAAGAAGTCAAGTATGAGAGTCAGTTCTTAGACCTAATGACAACACCATCATTACTACAAGATGGGTCTTTAGGAACAAACTAGATGACCAAAGAAATATTACTAGGAATAAGGCAAAGTTAGTTGCAAGGGGCTTTAATTAAGTTGAAGGACTTGACTATGATGAAACATATGCCCCGGTTGCTAGATTAGAGTCTATTAGGAACCTATTAGGGTATGCCTCTTATATGGGTTTCAAAATCTATCAAATGGATGTTAAATCGGCATTCCTAATTGGGTTCATTAAGGAAGAGGTATATGTAGAACAACCTTCCGGGTTTGAGAATATGAACTATCCAAACCATGTATACAAGCTTAGGAAAGCTTTGTATGGTTTGAAACAAGCTCCCCAGGCTTGGTATGAAAGATTATCATCTTTCTTAATCTCTAAGGACTTTAAGAGGGGTAGTGTAGATCAAACTCTATTTATAAAGTCAACGTCAAAGGACATCTTTGTAGCCCAAGTATATGTTGATGACATTATCTTTGGGTCAACAAATGATGAACTTCTTCAAGACTTTATTAAGAATATGGAAAATGAGTTTGAGATGAGTCTAGTTGGGGAACTAAATTTCTTCCTAGGTTTACAAGTCAAACAAACAAGTGAAGGAATTTATATTTACCAAACCAAATATGCTAAGGAAATGATTAAGAAATTTAGTTTGGAAAATGCTAAAGTAGTGTCAACCCCTATGACAACTAATACAAAAATAGATAATGATCATGAAGGAAAATAAATTGATCTTGCACTCTATAGGAGTATGATTGATAGCCTTTTGTATCTAACCGCTAGTAGACCCGATATATTATTTGCGGTTGGTATGTGTGCTAGGTACCAATCATGTGTCAAAGAATCTCATTTAGTTGCCGTTAAGAGAATCTTAAGATATATTAAAGACACACTAAATGTTGGACTATGGTACCCTAGGACTAGGGCTTTTGATTTGGTTGGGTACACCGATTCCGATTATGTCGGTTGCAAATTGGATCGGAAGAGTACTAGTAGTGAATGCCAATTCCTTGGGTCCTCCCTAGTTAGTTGGAGTAGTAGGAAACAACCTTGTGTTGCCCTATCCACCACCGAGGCCGAGTATGTGGCTATGAGTGGTTGTGTAGCTCAATTACTATGGATGAAACATACTTTAGAAGACTATGAGCTATCTTACTCAACATAAAAGTATTTTGTGATAATGTGAGCACCATAAATTTGATCAAAAATCCGGTGCATCACTCTAGGACTAAGCACATTGAAGTGAAATATCACTTCATTAGGGATCATGTGGCTAAGGGGGACATTGAGCTCAATTATATTGAATCTAAGTCCAACCTAGCCGACATCTTTACCAAGCCTCTCTCCGAAATAGAATTTTCATCACTTAGGAGAGAACTTGGAATGCGCTTTGTAGAATAGAAGTGTAGGTTTGCATGATCCCATAGAAAATCTAGGTTTTATACCTCTAAACATCTCACAATAAACCTAAGAAATCATGATTTGTGTATTTAGACACTTAGACATCATATGAGATGTTAGGAAGATGTACTTGGTTCATCATGCTTGTTATGATGCATTACTATGAACCAAAGTGCCATCTAGAGACATTAATCCCTCATTGGACCAATCATTGAGAAGACTTATGCACAATTAATGTACATATAGCTCCAAGAATATGATTGGAAATATCAAATAAAACAAAATTTAAACTATGTCTATCAAACTTTGTAAAATAATTTTTAATTGATAAGCAAAAGTGATACAAAGTTTGCCAAAATATCATAATTTTTGCAAAATCTCGAGTTTGTGTCAATACCAAAATCTAGAGGTGACATATTTTTAAAATCATTTTTTCGTGATAGGAAATGATCTAACAAAGTTAACCATAAAATTTCATAATTTTTTTGATCTTTATTGAATTAATTATACATTTTTTAATCTAGCCAAAAAGCCTATTAGACTGATATCAGTCAACTGACACTTATCGCCGGTTCGACTGATACGCCTTTCTCAAACCGGGCTTACCCGGTTCACTGGCAGTTCGACTACCATTTATGGGAGTCGACTGCCACACACAGAAGCGCTCGTATCCGACTGGCCGATTCGACTGATTTCTATTAGTTCGACTGCCGACTAACGACAGTCGACTGATGTCGCAGTTTTTAGGGTTTTCCCACCGGTTCGACTCGCCAAAAACCCCGAACTTCCTCTTCCTCTTCTTCCGACGATCTTTTCGCCGCGTTTCTCTCATTTTTTTCTCCCTCTTTCCGGCGATCTCACCGATCGGTGCTCGCGTTTGAAGCGTTCTTCGACTCGAGGACCACCTCCTCTCACCATTTCATGCCCTAGTTTCCACCACAGTCCACTCCCTCGGTTAGGGTTTCATGGAACCTAGCTTCCAACGCCCTTCTTTGATCATTCATCATGCCTCCTAGGTAAACCCTCACTCTTGCTCATAGTTGTTGGTGCAATCGGCCCAGGTCACGATTGACCAGGACTCGAGTTTGGCTCGAGTGATGTTTTGATGTGTTTTGATGTTTCGACAAAAATATATGACAATATAATTGTCAAGGAAAGTCCAAGCATAGGTCTTGGCATGTAAAGTCCAAGCATGGGTCTTGGCAAATGGAAAGTCCAACATGTGTTGGCAAGGAAAGTCCAAGCATGGGTCTTGGCATGTAAAGTCCAACATGAGTTGGCAAGGAAAGTCCAAGCATGGTCTTGGCATGGAAAGTCCAACATGGGTTGGCATTTGAAGTCCAAGGGGATTGATTTTGGCGGCGTAAAGTCCAAGCGGTAGTCTTGGCAGCATAAGTCCAATGGTTGGCGGCGTAAAGTCCAAGCGGAGTCTTGGCGGCGTAAGTCCAATGTGCCTTGGCGGTGTAGACACCGTTAGCATGACATAGCCGACGGAAGCACCTGAAGGCTAGCGCGATGGATGAACAAGTCATGGATGACTTGGAGGATCCGAGAGGCGTGAGGTGTGAAGGTGGCTAGAAGGCTTAGGTTCAGGCTTGGGTGGTCTAGCAAGTACGGGGAACCATACTTGGGTTAAAACCTCATGTTTGAGGTGTGCGATCGGGTGCCATGTGGCGATCGGACGAGTCAACTAGGGTTTCGATCTTGGTTATAGCTAGCGATCGCCATAGGTTGGCCGATCGATGAGCTCGAGCGATCGGATTGTGTGATCAGTCGACTTGTGCTCGAGAAATCGGCCACAGAATGGAGTCGAGACTCGATTGGTCGAGTGAGGACTCCATCAGTCGATTGATGGGTATGATCAGTCGACTGATGAAGGTTCCGTTGGACTTATCCAGCGTGGATCTAGCCGTTGTCTCACGACAACAGTGGCATCAGTCGACTGATGGTCCCGATCAGTCGACTGATAGACCTTTTCCAGCACAGGTTGAAGCTTTATAAGGAGCTTGTGATGGAGGATTTTGGGATCGGTTCTTGAGGGCTATTGGGGCGATTTGTTGGTGCAAATCAGGTCTCCAAGTGCAAGCAAGCAACCAAGCATTCAAGCAATCAAAACAAGTGTTGTAAAGTCTTTTCTTTACTTGTATTTCGTATTCATTATTGTAATTGTTTGTATTTGTATCTTATTGTTGTAAGATTACTTGTAAGGGGTTTCTCCACCCTTGACTTGTGTCAAGAAGGAGTTTTATTGGTTAGTGGTGTTTGTGGCATCGCTAGGGTTCGTACGAACCCAATCCGTGGAGTAGGAACCAGTTCGGTTCCGAACCACGTTATATGCTCTTGTTGTGATTTGTGTTGTGTCCATTTCGTTATTGCTTTTATCATTATATATATTCCGCTGCGCTAACGAAATTGTAGACACGAACGAGATTGAATTCCATCCACGATCGGGCGAAACGCTATTCACCCCCTCTAGCCGTTCCAATATTCCTAACAAGTGGTATCAGAGCCCGGGGCTCTTCTACGGATTAACAACCGGGAGCTAAGGCAAAAGGCTAGAGGGTGAAGATGGAATTCCAAGACAAGCTTAGATGGGAAATCAACACTCCACCTCCATATGATCCAGAAGATTTTCTGGCATGGAGAGCAAGAATGGAAACATTCTTGATGATGAACATAGAGGATTGGTTCATCCTCATTGAAGGCCTTGAACCCCCTAGGGATAAGAAGGGGAATGTCCTAAAATTGAAAAAGTGGATCCAAGAGCAACGCCAAAATCTCAAGACCGAAGTTAAGGTAACGAAACTTTTGGAAGATTTAATCCCTAATGATGTTTTGTGCAAGCTAGGGGATTACATGTATGCCAAGGAGCTATGGAGAAAATTGGCAAGATTCCATGAGGAGAGTTCATCCTCAAGTGAAAGTGAGAAATCGGAAGTTGAGATGGAGTCAACTTCTGAATCGGAGAAAGAAGAAGTAGAAGAGGTGGAAGAAGCATCTACTCCTAGGATTGAGGAGGAGAGACCATCCTCTACACCGGAGCAACCTCAAGAAGAGCTTTCAACATCCGATCAAGATGAGGAAGCTCAAAATTCAACTCCGGCACCTACCACCACCCTAGGTAACTCAAACACTTTATTTTCAAATAAAAATCATATTATGTGCTTTGAGTGTAGGGAGTATGGGCATTACAAGAGCAAATGTCCAAAGAGGATCAAGAAAGCTCCTCCGACGCCTAAAAGTCAACAAAAGTCAACGGACGCCGGTTCTCCAAGTCAAAAGAGCAAGGAGCATGTCATTTGCTTCAAATGCCGACTACCGGGTCATTACCGGAGTTAATGCCCAAAGAAGAAGAAGAAGGGGCAAAGGGGAGCATCACAAGTAGGGGGAGCCACTAAGGCAAACCCTAAGGTATATTTAAATAATGCTCCGTCTAATTTAAATATTAAAAAGCATGCTAGAACTAATTTTAGCAATTTTGTTATGTATCATAAAGAGCATGCTAGAAATAACAAACATATTTGTTTAGGAGCTAAGAATGTTCACCTTAAGAATAAGGAGAAATTTGGGACTAATGTCCCTAGAAAAACAATACCTAGGGAATCTATTAAGAAAATACAAGAACATCTAGGTTTTAATCCAAAATGGACTAGGCATATGCCAAGAAAGTCCAATGCCCAAGATTTAAATAAAAATTCTAAAATTGGGCAATTAGAATTAGAGAACCAAGCCTTGAGGTCAAGGCTTGAGAAATTGGAAAAGACCCTAAACAAGATACAAAATCAATTTCAAGGGTCAAATTGTCAAACTCTTAGGTCAAGAAGTCAAAGTCAACATCTAGGACCTAAGAGTCAAAAGTCAACCAAGGGCAAGAATGGTTTGAGTCACAAACCTAAGTCCAAGGTGACTTACCATAGTGTTCCGTTTGACTATGGGACACTAACTAGGTCTAGGAAGACCAAGGTCAATGGGGAAGTCATTCCTAGAGTTGACCAAGGTTTGTGCCTATTGGCCAAGGTTTCGAAGAAACCTAGGATGACCACTAATAAGGTTGTTAGGGAGGCAATCCCTAAGGTTAACCTAGGCAAGACCAAAATGACCAAGGCTAATAAGCCTAGGAGGGTCATTAGGAAGGTATCTAGGGAGGTTATCCCTAAGGAATACCTAATTAACCCTAGGAGCTCAAATCGATTTTGGGTTCCTAAGAGCGTGATTGATTCACGCTAAGATGGGTTTAGGGTGTGCCAACCTTGATTGGATGGGTAGTTAACTCAACCATGATAAAGGTGGCACTTTAGGTTACTTTCAAGGTTATGGTTACCTTGGAAATATCTTTGAGCCTTAATTTCAAAGAATTTTAGGTTGTGTCAATATATATCTTGAAAACATGAAAATCAATAAAATTGACACGATCTAGATTTAGAGGTCATAGTGTGTAACTTTGATTATTGGCACACTTTGGAAGGTCATGTATCAAGAGATGTGTGGTTAAGATGTAAAGGTAACATCTAGAGTGATACTCAAGTGCCACACAACTTGATGTCTTGTACTCACCATGCTTCATATGTTTTACCATATGTTTGCATGGAAGGAATGTCTAGGATAGATTACATCTCACAAAATAAGTTTTTTACCTTGATTGTGTATTTTAACACTTAGAAAGGGTGAGATGTTAGGTTTTGAAAATCATTGAATGTTAATGTTTGCAAAAATGAAATAAAACATTAAAATACATTAACAAATACATGAATAAAAGTATAACTTCAATACATTCGATATACAAGACCTAACGTGACAAAATTGAGTAATTAAGATAATGAAATCACCGATCGATTCACCGACCGATAACATCAGTAGCGCAATACGATACACCATCACCGAAAGTGCTAGCTTCATGACTCGATCGATTGAACATCACCGATCGATGGACATCACGACCGATGGTGGATCGCTTCACCGAGGCCGAAGGCCATCACGAGTGCTCGACGAGCGCCGATGAGTGATGTGCACATCACCGATCGTGATGAGCAACATTAGTCGATCGCGATGCTCGAGCACGCGTATGAAGGTTCAAGTGATCGATTGCCGAGCCGGATCACCGATCGCCGCCCGACGATAAACCCGGAATAAATCATCACGATCCGATGATGCTCCACATCGATCGATTAGCTTTTTATAACGCTGAACCGCTAGGGTTCGGCGTCTTCACGCGACGAGCCTTTCTTCTCCTTTCCTTCTCCGATCGTCGTCTCCCTCTCCGACCGACTCTTCCGGCCGTGCCAACCTCCCAAAGTGTTAGGCAAGCCTCTCCTCTTCCATTTTTCATTTATTTCGAGCCCTAGTTCACGCGATTTAGGGCTTATTTTTCCTTGTTCCGATTAGGGTTCCGGCGTCTGAAGTTCTCCGGTGACTTTTCCGGCGACCCCCAGCAACATTTGAGTCTTCCCTCCGGCCACACCTTCAAATGGCGCCTAAGTAACGATTTTTTTTTCGAGCCCTAATTTTCATTTCCATTACAATTTAGGTTTATCTAATCGTGTATTGTTGCCATTGCATGTCATATCATCACATTGCATTCATAATAGGAGAGCCCGTAGGAATGATCCACCCGAGAGTGAATCTCGATTGTACCAACCTATGTTGGTTAGGTACATCGATAGGGACTTTTTCAATCGGCATTGTAGTGATGTCATGGAATTAATTGCATACTACAATCTGATGAAAATCATCTTATGCACGCATCCAATTAATGATGATCTTGTTAAGGAATTTTATCAAAATCTAAAAAAGGTGGATGACAACCCTACCTACACTACTCGCATTGCAAAACGCGAGTTAGAGTTCACTCCTGCGATACTGCAGGAGTTTCTCGAGTGTAGGCCCTCAGATGACACCTTTATCTTTTACCCTACCATGAATTTTCCTTTACCTGAGCCTTTTGACCATATCTCTATGGAGTCCATGCATGGGCATATCTTTGGTTATCCTCGTCCACCGGCCCAGAATCTATTTCCTATCACTGAGTTATTCAGACGACAATGTCCTTTACAAGGTCATTATTGGGTGTTTTCTTCCCATCGTCACTCGGGGTCTGGCCAAGATTCGGCCTCCCCATCTTTTTCTTTTATACGCTATGCGTCATAGGTTAGACATTAACTTTGCACTAAACATGTTTCATTGCATTGTGCATTTCACTTCCCCTGTACAAGGGAAAGTGCATATGCCATTTGGTCATATCATCACAGCATGGCTAGACTCCGTAGGCGTCAACATCCACAGGGGTTCTCTGAGAGCGCTATCGGAGGTGTACGATCAGATATCGGCCAGAACTTCGCTAGCAAAGCTACGGATGGCGCCCGATGATGGAGTCAGGCGCCTCGACCACCCGTGGCACGTAGAGAGCCTCCTCCGCACCCGCAGAGGCGAGAGGACTACGAGGATGCAGATGCCACTGATGAGGATGATCAGATGTCGGCAGACACATCCGCGGCGGGTCCATCAGATCGCTACCGAGTCCAGATTTCAGACTATCGCTAGCCGGTTGACGCTAGGTCGCCGAGCTATTAGCGAGCGAGCTTCTTCTGCCAGCGACGTCTGATCGGATGGAGGAGTCCCAGAGTCGATAGAGCAAAGATCACCGATATGCTAGAGATGATGCGGGCTCGGACCTCGAAGTCAAGACCTCCTCCACCGCCACCTCCTGTGGACGATTAGAGGATATTAGATGTTCTGTGGTTGTCAGTGTCTGTAGTGAGATTGAGCATAGTCAATCTCGATTTTGAATGTAAAAGACAAGTTTTAAGTTAAATGAAATCTTTGTTTCTGAAAATCTTGTGTGTATGAATGAATATTTGTATATTTGTATTGCTTATGAAAGTTGATATATCATGACATGAAATTGCATCCTATCATATACCATGTCATGTTATTGCTTAGGATTATTTTAGATGTCATGTGTTCTTACATTTCATCATATGTCATGACATCATGATCATTGGCCATATTTTAATAATGCTATTATTTATGCCATGATCATACATTCATGCATTAACTTGATTAAAATTGATTTAAGGACTATGACATGACTTGGAGTCCCAGTTATAAGGGAATCAAGTAGGGTTGCCTAGGAAATGCATGAAACCCTAGATTAGGGAGAACCAAAACCCACATCTCACATTCAATTGACATGTATGTGTATTTATACACCCTAGATACATGTGAGATGCTAGGATATGAGTTAAGTTCAAGGTGCATAGTTTTTGCATCTAGATGAACTAAAACTCATCTAATTTTAGTTGTGGATCATTGGGAGAGCTTGTGTACAAGTCACGTACATATAGCCCAAGGAATATGATCCAAGATAAGGTTTTGAAAATATTTTAAAATCATTTTGAAAAACCTTGGTGAAGTCTATCTTTTGATAGCAATCACCATTGATGAAGTTGATACAAAGTAGGGCCAAAACATTGAAAATTTCAATGGTTTTAAACTTTGTGCCAATTTCACTATTTAATGGGTAAAATAATTTTCAAACATTTTTCACCCATTGTATTAGTCATAAGTATTATACGTATCAAATTTCGTGATTTTTCGATATACGTATAATTAGTTATGATTTTTCAAAACTCAGCAAAATCGGGATTTTTCGATCAACTACGCTGGCGGTGGCGGTGATCGATGGAGGTGCCACGTGATTTCTGAATCACTCGACTGGTAGCCTGATTTTGGGGTAAACAAGGTTGTTTAACCAGATTTCAGCTACGGTTATGGTCCCTAATCACTCCTAACCCTAGAATATGCTTTGGGAAACATTATAAAGGGTGTAAATCCATTGGATATGGATTAGGAGAAGTATTTGGGGTTTGTATCAATTTTAAGGTGTTGGAAAGTTCAATGTTGAATTTCTAACATTAATTTTGATGGTTTAGAGTTCCTATTGGCTTAGGGACATCCCAAGGACATTGTTGGTGCAATGGTCAAGGGGGAGCAAGCCTTTAGGGGGAGGTATCCATCTTGGGATGATGGATGTGTTTTTCTCCTTGAAAAGGAGAAGTTATTGGGAGAATATGACATCAATTGGGAAATTGATGGGACTTTTGAGAGACCAAATTTGGAAATTGGGAGAGTAAATAGGATTGTCTCTCTTGAGTGATATTGGACTTATCACTAGGAAGATGGTAGACATCCTAAGTATTTTTGGACCAAGGGGGAGATTGTAAGATCTCATTGGGACATGAGACATTGACCCTTTTGGGGAGACAACTTTTTGCTGTTAGTCAAAAAGGGGGAGAATGTTTGGGGGAGAACATTTGGAGAGTAATTACCAATTTGGGATAATTGGTAAAGGATTGGAGTTAGTATTCTAACTCAATCATTTGTTTGGTTTTTGTCAAACATCAAAAAGGGGGAGATTGTTGGTGCAATCGGCCCAGGTCACGGTTGACCAGGACTCGAGTTTGGCTCGAGTGATGTTTTGATGTGTTTTGATGTTTCGACAAAAACATATGACAATATAATTGTCAAGGAAAGTCCAAGCATAGGTCTTGGCATGTAAAGTCCAAGCATGGGTCTTGGCAAATGGAAAGTTCAACATGTGTTGGCAAGGAAAGTCCAAGCATGGGTCTTGGCATGTAAAGTCCAACATGAGTTGGCAAGGAAAGTCCAAGCATGGTCTTGGCATGAAAAGTCCAACATGGGTTGTCATTTGAAGTCCAAGGGGATTGATTTTGGCGGCGTAAAGTCCAAGCGGTAGTCTTGGCAGTATAAGTCCAATGATTGGCGGCGTAAAGTCCAAGCGGAGTCTTGGCGGCGTAAGTCCAATGTGCCTTGGCGGTGTAGACACCGTTAGCAAGACATAGCCGACGGAAGCACCTGAAGGCTAGCGCGATGGATGAACAAGTCATGGATGACTTGGAGGGATCCGAGAGGCGTGAGGCTGATGGAGGTGACTAGAAGGCTTAGGTCTAGGCTAAGGGTGGTCTAGCAAGTATGGGGGAACCATACTTGGGTTAAAACCTCATGTTTGAGGTGTGCCAATGACCGTGCCATGTGGCGGCCGACCGACCGAGTCAACTAGGGTTCGATTGCGGGTTATAGTAGCAATGATCGCCATAGGTCGCGATCGATGGCCGAGCAAATGATCGATTGTGTGATCACCGACCGGTGCTCGAGAAATCGGCCACGAATGGAGTCGAGACTCGACTGGTCGAGTGAGGACTCCATCACGATCGATGGGTATGATCATCACCGATCGATGAAGGTTCCGCTTGGACTTATCCGCGTGGATCTAGCCGTTGTCTCACGACAGCGTGACATCACCGATCGATGGTCCCGATCGATCGACCGATAGACCTTTTCCAAAGACAGTTGAAGCTTTATAAGGAGCTCGTGATGGAGGATTTGGGATCGGTTCTTGAGGGCTATTAGCGATTTGTTGGTGCAAATCAGGTCTCCAAGTGCAAGCAAGCAACCAAGCATTCAAGCAATCAAAACAAGTGTTGTAAAGTCTTTTCTTTAGTTGTATTTCGTATTCATTATTGTAATTGCTTGTATTTGTATCTTATTGTTGTAAGATTACTTGTAAGGGGTTTCTCCACCCTTGACTTGTGTCAAGAAGGAGTTTTATTGGTTAGTGGTGTTTGTGGCATCGCTAGGGTTCGTACGAACCCAATCCGTGGAGTAGGAACCGGTTCGGTTCCGAACCACGTTATATGCTCTTGTTGTGATTTGTGTTGTGTTCATTTCGTTATTGCTTTTATCATTATATATATTCCGCTGCGCTAACGAAATTGTAGACACGAACGAGATTGAATTCCATCCACGATCGGGCGAAATGTTATTCACCCCCTCTAGCCGTTCCAATATTCCTAACAATAGTTTGGTTGATTCTCTATTTTTGTTTTACTAACCATTTTTTTTTGTGTTGTTTTTGTGTATGCATTCATCATCATTATGAATCCTTGACCTACACTGTTCTTTTCACACATTTAGAATTAAACATTTTGCATCTAAGCGTGCCCGATTACCACCGGTCAATGAGGGCCCGTCGAACCCTCCACCCATGGTCGATCCTAGGTTTCCAAATTCAACACTTGAAAATGCATTCAATAAAAACAAATTTCAACTCATCCCGCCTCGATCATTGGACCCTGTATTTATTAAGGACAACTGCTTCGACGTTGCGACCACCTGGTAAATATTACCCTCCTTTCTGAATTTTTCAACAATTTGCGACCGAATGGAGATGACTTGAGATACCGGACTCGCATCTCTCAACGCGATCTGGATTTCAGCCCCTATATTTGGACGGATTTTCTCGGATGTCGCCCTTCCGAGAATGAGTTCATTTTTTATCCGTCTTGGAGTGAGCCACTTCCGCCTCCTTTTGAGAATATTTCTCTAGACTCACTTCATACTATCTTCTACAATTCTCATCGCCCTTTAAATACTAATCTTTTTCAATCCCAAGAGCTTTCTGCTCCTGACAATGTCCTCTATAAGGTCATTGCTCATTGTATTCTTCCGATAGTTATACGCGGGTTGGCTTTAGTTCGACCTGTTCATTTCTTCCACATGCATATCTTCCGTCAGAGCTTAGACATCAATATTGGTCTCAACACTTTCCATTGCATTACTCATTTCATCAAGCCAAACAATGAGAAAGTTCATATGCCACTTGGTAATGTCCTTACTCAGTGGCTAAGTTCCTTGGGCATTGATGTAACCAAAGGGGTCATCAAGATCATGAACAAAAAATATGACCAGATGAACGCTTGGAGCTTCTCCTTGGCGGGATTGAAGCCCCACGAGGGGTCCGTTATCTGGGACCCTGCACGACGGCCGACAGGTGGCGCTCCGGCACCGGAGGTTGCCGCTGCTGCGGGAGATGCTGAGGATGCTGCTGCTACGAGAGCCGATGCGGAGGCTGCTGCTGCAGGCGGTGCCATTATGCCAGACTCATCTTTCGTAGCCCGCTTCGATGCTTTTGCGGAGCGGATAGATACACGCCTTGAGGAGCTTCGTTTGGGACACCAGGAGCTTCGCCGGGAGCATCAGGAGCTCCTCTCCCTCGTGAGTGGGATGCATCGTCAGCAGCAGGACATTTTAGCGATTCTCCGCCCTCCTGCACCCGGACATCCGCCTCCTCACAATGGTTCGTCATTCGCACCGATGGACGCTGATGATGACGATCTTTAGATAGCTTGTGTTTTATTTTGTTTTGACCGTATGTACGACACTAACTCAAACTTGTGTTAATGACTTTTTGTTTAATGAGATGGAGTTGTTTTTTTTTAGTTCATTTCTATTCGCGTCTATATTACTATGATTTGATATTTTTCAAGTTTAGGAATTGAACACATATTACTAAGTGTTTTTGAAAACTTTTATTGTAATCCAGTTACGAATATTGATACAATACAATCCAATTTTTGTTTCATACTTTTATCATTTTGAATCTTGTATCAATCCGTCAATCTGATGAGCATAATTTTAGTCTACTATTTTTCACATGTCACATTAGTTATAAATAATGTGTATGCCGAGTTTCATGATTTTTGGACATCCACAGAATTTCCTATGCATTTTTAAACCTTGACTGAAAAACTATGATTTCAGAATTGTCTGATATCAGTCGACTGTCATTATTGGCAGTCGACTGCCAAGGTCGACAGTTGACTGATGACAATTTCAGTCGAACCGGTGACACTGTTTTGGAATAGAAAACTGTTTTCATCGTTTAAATGGTTCAATTTTGAACATTATATCTCCATACTATGATTCCCACAATATATAAATGATAACTTGTATGGAAAGAAGATTTTTCTTTATGCATTGATTTAGGGGGAGCTACATCCCTTAAATCTATAATTGTTGGTGCAAAGCTAGGACATATTTGACTATTCTATTGTTTATGCTTTGCTTCACATGTTATTCTCACATCATGAATCATGTCTTGGATTAAGGGGGGAGCCTCATATCAATCTTATACCTTAGTTCAAGATATGTCAATTATAATTCTTTCATGAACTTATTGTTGTATGAACTTTCTTTTTTGATGTATGTCAAAGGGGGAGAAGGGATGTTTAAGTTAGAATTCATATTGAAAATATGTTTATGTGCATGTGTTAAAGATCTAACTTAAATGATTGTCAAACATCAAAAAGGGGGAGATTGTTGGTGCAACAATGCCCCAAGCATTTATATGTTTTGATGTTTGGATAATCATCTAAGTTAGGCAATGCTTTTGTGATCTAATTGTGAACATGTTTAAGTGACAGGAAAATCCAAGTATGAAGACTTGGTAAAAGACAAGTCCAAGTGTGATCTTGGCAAAGAGAAGTCAAAGGAAAGGTCTTGGCGGCGTAAGTCCAAGCATGTAGTTTTGGCGGCGTAAAGTCTAAGCAGTCCTTGGCAAAGGAAGACCAAAGGCAAGTCTTGGAGGCATAAGTCCAAGCATGTAGTCTTGGCAGCGTAAAGTCCAAGCGTACTTTGACAAAGAAGAAACCCAAAGCATGACGAAACCGAAGGAAACATTTCAAGGCAAGCGCGTGGATGAAGTCGTGGACTCAGAGAAATCCTGGAGGCGCAAGGCTGATGGAGAAGATAGAAGGTTAAGTCTAGACTTAGGGTATGTTTTCAAGTATGAATTAGTCATACTTGGGGTGTGCGATCGAACATTGTCGGTCACGAATCGACCTTCAAAATGCGATTAGAGGTCGGAGAGTTATCGCGCTCGATTGGGAGTTATCCTAATCGAATCGATGATAGTCGACTCAGACGACTATCGCGATGCGCGTGGCAATGATCGCACGAGCGAAGGCTCGTAGTCGATCGGGTCACGGCCACGGCAATATCATCGGATCAGCATCGTGATCCGATCGATAGTCCTCCCATTGGTGATGACGACGATCGCAAATCCCGAATCCGATCGCTCGGAAGCGTTAGACGTTGCCGATCGATGTAATTCATCAGTCGACTGATGAGCCTCCAACGGGGAAAAGAGGCTCTTTCCTATAAAAAGAGCTCAAAGGGAGCAAGAAGAGCCTAATGCTTATATTCTGATCATTTTCTTAAGCTCCCACAAATTTTCTAAGCTTTCTAAGTGTTTTAATTCCCTTCCTCCTCTCTAATCTTCATTTTCATCTTTTGTAAGAAGAGGAGGTTTTGTAAAAGAGAAAGCTTATTTGTGAAGATTGATTTGGGTTGATCCACCTTAAGGATTGTCGTGGAGTAGGAGCGTTATCTCCGAACCACGTAAAAGCTTCCGCGTTAGCATTGCATTTTCGTTTCTATTATTATTGTATTTGTTGTGTTTCCGCTAATCATTTTGTAGAAAACAAAAAGAGGCTATTCACCTCCCCCCCCCCTCTAGCCATCCAAGGATCCCCTACACGCAGGCTAACTCTTTGGTTGCAGGCATAAGATCCAACTATTATGACCATATGTGTATATGTGATTGCATGTGTGTAATATTGTTTGAATCCTCGAGGTTGATGAGGCTTGTATTTAATTTTTGTAATTAGATACGATATTGTTTAGTCACTCATTTATTTTAGTTTACTTTCGATCTAGATTTTATGTACACTCCTTCGAGGAGTATAGGATCAATGGATGTAAATTAAAATAGTTTTTCTCGGCTCGGATCTCCGGATGGCTTGTATATGGCGTAGGGAGGAGCGGACGAGATGACGATACGACGGGAGGCATATTGGAGACAAAAACCATAATAGTTGGAAAATATTTTTTTTTTCATATTTATTGCTTTTTGTTTGATATGCATGTCGTAGGCTAGGAAAATTTCTCAATTTTAAATTACTAAGTGGGAGAGGGATATTTTTATAAATTCCCACGGCCTCCATTATGATTTGACATGTGATGCAAAAAAATTTGCGCGTCGGCTCTGAGTGCCTTCCTCCTCATCGGATGAGTTTGTTTGCGGATCACAAGGTCGAATATGGTTATAGAAAATTATTAAGGAGCGTGTGTACTTCCCCATCAGAAGGCACATAACCTGAGATAATTACCTTGGTACCAAGTAATGGTGAACACTTAAATGCAAATAGGAGTATCCTCCTCATCGGAGTCACTGCTTTTATTTGTAGGGCCAAAGAGGAACCAACTATTAATTTTATTTGTCAAAAAGTTAGGTTGACAAGATAGTAAAATTAATGGGTAAAACCTCCTCTTACAAATGTAGAATTCGTATACGTTCACACTATCGTGACATACGATATTCTCGCTGTTTTGAGGTGTTGGTTGATTTTAAAATTTTATTGTTTGAGGAATCAATAATTTTTTGAAATCTAATGTTTTGATCTATGTGATTCTTAGGTTTTTCAAAATGTCTTTCAACTCACTTGCTGTGATACTGAAAGAAAATAAACTTACTGGACCCAATTATGTTGATTGGAAGAGGAATCTTGACATTGTCTTGACTGCTGAGGAGTACAAATATGTACTCTTCGAAGAGTGTCCTCCTAAGCCCGCGGATGATTCTGGGGAAAAGGAGAAGGAGAGTTATAAGAAGTGGATTAAGGTTGATGAGATGACGCGATGTTACATTTTGACATCTATGTCAAATGTACTACAACATCAGCATCGAGCCATGCCCACTGCTTATGACATGATGCTCAATCTCAAAGAGCTTTTCGGACACCAGAATCGGGCTGCAAGGCAGGAAGTCATGAGGAACTTGATGACGACCACCATGATCGAGGGAACACCCGTGAGGGTGTAGGGATGTATACTGAAAAGTCTACCTTTTGTATGGACATCTTTATCTTGAAATAAGAATCACATGATCATTGTTTGCATATTTTTATGGTTATGCATATTATCTAATACATTACATTGTAGATAACATGGTGTGTAGTGTCACACGGGAGATCATGTTATCGGCTCATTGTAAAGTATAAGTAAAGGCTCACAACCGAGATGACTTTGGACAAACCATCGGAATGGTTGTAGTGTGATTTGATATTGGTTTGTCTTGACCATAGAATGACACTAGTGCACTTTGTGTGTATTGAGCATGACCGACTTAGAGGTGATTCGATTTATTGCTGACTACATAATCGAATCGGACCTCAGATATTATTCAGTACATGCTCTTAATCCCGATGTAATAACGGACACATATACTTAGTATTCATCTCTTTGATTTACCAATGAGCGAGCTTTATAGATTAAATTGATAGGCTCGGTAAGTTGGGAGATGATATTATTTATATGGTGTGACGTTGATTATAGGAGGAAACCGTGTCCTATATATTAGGATAACGATGTCCCCTTGAAGAGCTCATAAGGTTCATCATGTAAACCCTGCAGGTGGACTTGGTCCGGCATGATGAAAAGGTTGAGTGATACTACTCATGGAGTTAGATGTTGATTAATTAATGGTCAGTAAATTAATTAATCGATGGACATTCGAGATCTTAAACACGGAGAGATATATGTACAAATAATATATGGAGCCCTTATTAATTTATGGGGGTTGGTGAGGTAGATCAATGATAATCCTTCAGTGGATTGGATTATCATTTATGGATCGGACTTTATATGAGCTTGATCCATGAGTGGCCAAGATCCAACTCCTCCTCATGGTCCCTAATGTATCCTATTAACACCTCATGAAACTTAGATCCAATGGATAGAAACAAAACTCTAGATCAATAGGTAGAGATTAAATCTCTAAGATCCGACGGTTGAGATTAACTCTCTAGATCCGACGGTTGAGATTAAATTCCTAGAACCAATGGTAGAGATTAAAAGGAGGTTATCCCTAACTCTATAAAAGGAGCTTGAGGGGTTGGCGTGGAGGGATGATCAAGAGAGGCTAAGGTTTTGGAGTTGGCGGCAAAGCTAGGGTTAGGGTTTTGGAGGTTTGGGCGGCACCAAATAAGGAAGGTAATTCCTTTCTTCTTCTTTCTTCAAGGTGGCCGGCGTCCAGCTTGTTTTCCCAGCCTTTTCCAGCCATTGTCCGGCGTCCAAACCTCTCTTCTCCTTCTCCTTGAGTGGTGGAAACAAGACTTAGGGGTTTCCCTTGGTGTCTTGGTTGGTTTCCATCATCATCTCCTTCTCCTTGTTGGCCGGCGGCAAGGATTTTCTTTGTTCCCTGTTGGTTGGCTTTAGGAAGGAGAAGAATCTTGTTTCTATTCTTCCTCTTGCTTTGGAAGAGCAAGGAAGGAAGATTTGCAATCTTGGAGCTTCGACTTTTGGTAGATCGTCGCCCACACGACGTCCGAAAGGAGGAAGGTCATACATTAGAAGATCGAGAGGTATATCTATTCTCTATTCTCTTTTGTTACTTGCTTGTTTTTGTTTTTCAACTATGAGCATGATATAAATCTGTATATGGCTAAATAATACTTGGATCCCGATCATAAATACAAAAGCCGGCGATCCGTACATCGTCTATTACGCGGCTACTCGTAGAATAGAGGATGATCGCTTAAACAACGAGTTTGTTCAAGTGACCTCTCTAAACGAATAACACGACAATGACTTGGTTGTTTGGGCAATCCCTTGTGTCTAAGATTAAATTTTTTAATCTGGGGACATCGATGGGATCGCCATAAACAAACGACCGAGGTGAAGTGGGAAGCGAAGTTTCCCCTCACGGACTCGATAAGCAAAACCCTTCAGAGGGATCATGTTCTCAAGATGATGACTCATTTGAATGAGCTGGAAGTCCTCGGAGCTGAGATCGATGGGGAAACCCAGGTCGATATCATCCTCCAGTCTCTACCGAGGAGTTTTGAGCAGTTCCGCCTGAACTACAACATGAACAAGAGGTTGTATTCGTTGGCGGAGCTTCTGACAGAACTCCAGGCGGCAGAGGGGCTTTTTCGTCAGAGTGCTCAGGCACAGGCCATGGTTGCCCAAAATATTTCTACTTCTAAGCCGAAAGACAAGAAGAAGAAGAAATAAGCTGGGGCAAAGGTAGCGAGAGGAACTCAAGGATGAGTGAAGAAGCCGAAAGGCAAGTGCTTCACTTGCAAGTAGACTGGACATTGGAAGAAGGACTGCCCCAACCGGAAGCAGAACAAAGGTATATCTTTTGGTTTAGTCGTTGAAACATGTTTAGCGGTGTTATCTACCGGCACATGATGTGTAGATACGGGAGTCACTGATCATGCCTGCAATACTTTACAGAGGTTCCAAGAAACCAGACGACTGGCTGAGGGGGAGATTACCATTTACTTGGGCGTTGCCACGAAGGTGACGACTGTTACAGTGTGAGATGTTTATTTATCTTTTGAGAAGAATAAAGTTTTGATTCTTAAAAATTGCCTTTATGTACCTTTATTTAGAAAGAATTTGATTTCAGTTTCTAAATTGTTTATGGATAGATATTCTATTTCTTTTAATGACAGAGTTGTTATAAAACGGAATGGGGAGATTATTTGTTCTGGTGCATTGATAGGAAATTTATATACTCTTGAACCAAAAGCTCTCACAATGCAAATTAAAGTTAATAACTCATCTTCTAATTCCAATAAGAGAAAAGAACCTTCGAAGATGAATCAAACATATATTTGGCATCTAAGGCTTGGTCATATTAACCTAAACAGAATTCAAAGGTTGATAGCTGATGGACCTCTGAGTTCATTAGTGGTGGAAGACTTCCCAACCTGCAAGTCTTGCTTGGAAGGTAAAATGACCAAGAGGCCTTTTAAGGCCAAGGGGTATAGAGCCAAAGATGTGTTGGAGTTGGTTTATTCTGATTTGTGTGGTCCTATGTCTATCCAGGCAAGTGGTGGTTTTGAGTATTTCGTCTATTTCATAGACGATTATACTTGATGCGCCGCAAGTCTGAATACTTTGACAAGTTCAAAGAATTCAAGGTTGATGTGGAGAAACGTCAAGGTAAAAGCATCAAGACACTACGATCTGATCGTGGTGGTGAGTACCTATTGGGAGAGTTTAGGAATTACTTATCAGAGACTGAGATTCAATCTCAATTGTCTGCACCTGGCATACCCCAGCAGAATGGTGTAGCAGAGTGAAGGAATATAACTATTATGGAGATGGTTAGATCAATGATGAGTTATTCTGAGTTGCCAGATTCGTTCTGGGGTATGCTCTGGATACGGCGGTGTATATTTTAAACTTGGTTCCATCTAAATCAGTGCCTTCTACTCCCACAGAATTGTGGACTGGGCGAAAGCCTAGTCTGAGACATATTCGGATTTGGAGGAGTCCAGCACATGTGCTGAAGGCAGATGCTGGTAAGTTGGAACCTCGTATAGAAGTGTGCATGTTCGTTGGCTATCCTAGAGGAACGAAAGGAGGTTTATTTTATAGTCCTAGAGATCAGAAGGTGATCGTTAGCACGAACGTCAGATTTCTAGAAGAAGACTATGTGATGAACCACAAGCCCATGAGTAAGACTGTTCTGGAGGAATTGAGAGGGGAAATCACTACTTCAGTACCACCGGTACAAAAGGATATACCACAAGTCACTGCACCGCACGTCACAGAGGATACACAGGTGATACCTCGTCGTAGTGTGAGGGTTGTGAGACAGCCTGATAGATTCATGTTCTTGGGAGAATCTTCTGATTTGATCCCTGACGAACATGAACCTGATCCCTGGACATATGACGAGGCAATCCAAGATAAAGATGCGGTATCTTGGCAAAGTGCAATGAATGCTGAGATTGAATCTATGGATTCAAATCAGGTCTGGGAGCTAGTAAAACCACCCAATGGTATAAAAGCCATTGGATGCAAGTGGATCTACAAAAGAAAGAGAGGAATAGACGGGAAGGTTGAGACCTTCAAAGCGAGGCTTGTTGCGAAGGGGTATACTCAGAAAGAGGGTATCGATTATGAGGAGACTTTTTCGCCGGTAGTCATGCTTAAGTCTATCCGGATTCTCTTATGTATTGCTGCTCATATGGATTATGAGGTATGACAGATGGATGTCAAGACAGTTTTCCTTAATGGAAGTCTTGAGGAAAACATCTATATGAAGCAACCAGAGGGATTCATTGCAAAGGGCAAAGAGCATCTTGTGTGCAAGCTTAATCGATCCATTTATGGATTGAAGCAAGCTTCGAGATCTTGGAACATCCGCTTTGATGAGGTAATCCAGGCTTATGGATTTATTCAAAGTCCGGATGAGTCTTGTGTATACAAGAGATGTAATGAAAACGTAGTGGTATTTTTTGTACTATACGTAGATGACATTTTGTTAATTGGCAACAATGTCAAGATGTTATCGGACGTAAGGGTATGGTTGTCCAAACAATTTGATATGAAGGACTTGGGAGAAGTGGGACACATCCTTAGGATCAATGTTATAAGGGATCATAGGAAAATGATATTGTGCATATCTCAAGCTTCATACATAGACACTATTATGGATCGTTTTAGCATGCAGAACTCCAAGAAAGGTTTTCTACCTTTCAGGCATGGAGTTCCTTTATCTAAGGAGATGTGTCCTAGAACATCTGAGGAGATAGAGGAGATGAAGGCGGTTCCTTATGCTTCGGCAGTAGGAAGCCTCATGTATGTTATGCTATGTACGAGACCGGATATATTTGCCGTAGGCATGGTCAGCAGATATCAGAGTAATCCAGGACAGGGACATTGGACTACAGTAAAGCATATATTGAAGTACCTAAGAAGGACTAGGGATTATATGCTGGTATACCAAGCAGATCAATTACTCCCTGTGGGTTACACAGATTCCGACTTCAAATCAGATAGGGATAACAGTAAGTCTACCTCAGGTTTTGTGTTTACTTTGGGAGGTGGAGCCATTGTATGGAGGAGTGTCAAGCAGAAATGCGTGACGAACTCTACCATGAAAGCTGAGTATGTGGCAGCCTCTGAGGCGGCCAAAGAAGCTGTATGGCTTAAGAACTTCTTGCTGGACTTGGATGTGATTTCTAGTTTGCCCAAAACTATCACAATTTATTGTGATAACAATGGTGCAGTTGCAAACTCGAAGGAACCATGAGCCCATAAGGCAAGTAAACACATAGAGTGCAAGTATCACCTGATACGAGAAATCGTAAAGCGAGGAGAAGTTGTTGTGACCAAGATTGCATCGGAGGATAACCTAGCAGATCCTTTCACTAAGGCCCTTCCAGCGAGAGCTTTTGATAGACATGTGGAGGGAATGAGAATCAGATGTATGACAGTTTGAGGACAGCATAGTCGTTTAATATAAGTGGGAGATTGTTGGGATGTATACTGAAAAATCTATCTTTTGTATGAACATCTTTATTTTGAAATAAGAATCACATGATCATTGTTTGCATATTTATGGTTATGCATATTGTCTCATACATTACATTGTAGATAATATGGTGTGTAGTGTCACACGGTAGATCATGTTATCAGCTCCTTGTAGAGTATAAGTAAAGGCTCACAACTGAGATGACTTTGGACAAACCATTGGTATGGTTGTAGTGTGATTTGGTATTGGTTTGTCTTGACCATAGAATCACACTAGTATACTTTGTGTGTATTGAGCAGGATTGACTTAGAGGTGATTCGATTTATTGCTGACTACATAATCGAATCAGACCTCAGATGTTATATTGTACATACTCTTAATCCCGATATAATAACTGACACATATACTTAGTATTCATTTCTTTGATTTACCAATGGACGAGATTTATAGAGTAAATCGATAGGCTCGGTAAGTTGGAAAATGATATTATTTATATGGCGTGCCATTGATTATAGGAGGAAATCGTATCCTATATATTAGGATGATGATGCCCCCTTGAGGAGCTCATAAGGTTCATCATGTAAACCCTGCAGGTGAACTTGGTCCGACATGATGATAAGGTTGAGTGGTACTACTCATGGAGTTAGATGTTGATTAATTAATTGTCAGTAAATTAATTAATCGACGGACATTCGAGATCTTAAATACGGGGAGATATATGTATAAATAATATATGGAGCCTATATTAAGTTATGGGGGTTGGTAAGGTAGATCAATGATAATCCTCTAGTGGAATGAATTATCATTAATGGATCAGACTTTATGTGGGCTTGATCCATTGGGTGGCCAAGATCCAACTCCTCCTCATGGTCCCTATTGTAGCCTATTAAACCCTCATCGAGCCTAGATCCATGGTGGAAAATGAAACTCTAGATTCGACAGTGGAGATTAAATCTCTAGAACTAACGGTTGAGATTAAATCTCTAGATCCGACGGTTGAGATTAAATCCCTAGATCTGACGGATGAGATTAAAAGGAGACTTAAGCCTAGATCTATAAAAGGAGGCCAAGGCTTGGGCGTGGAACACAACTTGGGAGATTAGGGTTTTGCTTCCCTTGGCTTGGGCGGCAAGAATCCTAGGAGAGCTAGGGTTTGGGCCGGCGACAACTCAAGAGAAGGACTAGGGTTTTCTCTTCTCTCTTCCTCTTGGCCGACTTCTCCTCTCCCTTGGGCAGCTTCTTCTTCTTCCATTAGAGCTCTTGGCTGGCATTCATTCATTGAAGTTGGCCGGCGCCCACTTCTTCCTCTCCCTCTCCTTAGTCGGTGGCAACAATTCTTGGAGGATTGTTGGTTGGCACTAGATAGGAGAAGTAGAGTTTCGTTTCATACTTCCTCTTGTTCGGAGCGAGCAAGGAAAGGAAGATTGGTAATCTAGGAGGCTTCAACTTTTGGAAGATCGTCGCCCACACGACCTCCAAAAGGAGGAAGGACATACGATAGAAGATCAAGAGGTATAACGAGAGATACAATGCTTGTTTTGTTTTCCTTGTTTGTTTCTTTGTATATTGTATGTATGACATGTGGCTAAATTTACTTGGACCCCGAATACAAACGCAAAAATCGGTGATTCGTACATCATCTATTCCGCGACTATTCGAATAATAGAAGTTTGTTGCTTGAACAACAAGTTTGTTCAAGTGACTACTCTAATCGAATAACACGACGATGGAACGGTAGCTTGGGTAATCCCTAATTATCATGGATTAATTTTTTTAATCCGAGGACGAAGAAGGGATCGCCATGAACAAGCAACCGAGTTGAAGTGAGAATCAAAGTTTCCTACCTTCAAGTTCTAGCTTTCTGACATGATGAAAGCGGAGGCGGAGGTGTCGGGGAGCGGCGTGATGGGGTCCGCCTACAAAGTGGCGTGATCGACGTCGCCGTGGTGGTGAAGCGGCTGCGGGGCATGAACCGGTTGGGGAAGGAGGTGTTCGCCGCTGAGATGGCCTAGCTCGGTCGCCTCTCCCACCCTAATGTGTTGACGCCGTTGGGTTATCATTATCGAAAGGACGATAAGCTACTCGTGTTGGAGTACATTCCCAAAGAGAGCTGGTCGTACGTCCTCCACGGCGAATGGGGAATCGACCACGCGACGCTCGATTGGGGGCGGCGACTTAGAATTGCCTACGGCGTCGCCCGCTGCCTCGCCTACCTCCATGCTGAGCTATCGTTCGTGGAGGCCCTACACGAGAATCTCCTTCTGTTGACGGACTTCGGGTTTCTGTCGATGGTGAATGCTTAGTCGGGGAGGATAGTGATGTAGTCGAGGCGGTCACCAAAGGCACTCGCGGGGCGATTGGTGTCTCCGCAGGTGAATGCGTACTGCCTCGACATACTGTTGCTGGAGTGATGACCGGGAAGTTCCTCGCACAGTACCTGAACAACGTCGAAGGCGGGATGGACGTGGTGGAGTGGGCGACGCGGGCGGTGGGTGAAGAGCGGGAGGCCGAGGTGCTGAATCCGGTGATGGTTGCTAGCGCCAAGGCGGCGATGCAGGACACGGTGCGATTCGTGCGAGTCAGGATGGAGTGCGCTGAGGCTGAAGGAGGCGGTGGAGAGAGTCGAGGAGGTGGCATTCACCCCAGTGACGAAGAAGGTCAGCGGCCAAGCGCCATACGTGAGGGAACCTGTCGGCAACGGTCGACATGGCATTTCGATAGATGCGTTGGCGAGGAGGAAGAACAACGCTCGATCGCTCGTCGTATCTCAAGTCATGAAGTATTATTATTATTATTTACTAGCACCAAATATTAAGATCCAATTAATCTTGAAAATGATCCATCCTTCTCATAAATTTTTAAGGAGATATTAAATAATTCTTATATAAGATATATTCCCTTGATTAGTAGAATAAATCAGAAAATATTCGCATAAACCATCTCAATTGTATTATTTTTGATTTGTCATTTTATTTGAAGAATTTTTTTATAAATGCATCATAATTGAAAATTAAATCTTAGATATTTAGAAGTCTATAAAAGGTCGGAATCATCAACCTAGCGATCTCACGATTTATCTCACAATCATTATGAGGGAGATAAATGAGAGCCCTATGAACTTTGATATGATGGCAGAGTAGGTCTTGCCAGCTCTGTGTGATGGTCAAGACACGTGAGATCATCTGAATTAAAAAAAAAAATTTAGACCTCTTCTGAAATCGATTTATATCATTTTTATAAATATCTTCATGTCTTAATCACTACGTCATCCCTACAAGAAATCGAACTACCACTCATAATGTATTAGCTAGCGCGTTTCGTAGTACCCATGGTATCTAAGTTTATTTGAGTATTTTTTTCAGGATTTTTATTTTACGACAAAAATCTTTATAACAAAAGAAATGCAGATTAAAAATTATGAAGTTAATTATTCTTATGATTTTCAAATGAATATATAAAAGAACAAAGTCAAAAGAGCATCTTTTTCTTTTTATTGGAACAATGAAAAGGGTGTTATTTTTTAATAATCATCCCAAGGACCTGCATTCTATTTTTAGTAATTAAATTATAACTAAATTATGTTGCAATAACTATAGATTATTAGTAACTATTAAAATATCTCAACTACTGTAATATACTATTAATCAATATTGAATTTTAGATAAAATATGTTATAGTAACTATGAACGATTTTAATAATTTTAATTAAAATTAATATACTATTTACTATTTTTAATTAAAACTATTATAATTTAAAATAGTATGATCAACTTTGCATATAATAACTTGATCAAATCTATTGAACATTTTATTTTTATAATTTCTTTTTCTTTTTATTTTAAATAAATAAATAAAATTAAATAAAATTTCTGGCATAAATGACAATATTCCAAAAGCAAGGACAAAATTGTGGATACCGCACTTCTTCCTTCCTCGTCTTCTTCGCTCTGCTTCAAGCTTCCTCTTCTCTCTCCATGACTCCATCGACCTCCTCCTTCGCCGTCTCGGATGCTCACCGAAGTCTTCTCCCTCAGCATGATGCGCATGACCTTCTGCTGGGGCAAGAGGGTCGCGATCTTGTTCGATTCCTGGAGGACCGACTCACCGGCCGGCTACCACCTCCGCCTCTTCGCCGTCGCCGCATTCCACCAGTGCATGGAGGACATCTTCGCCCTATTCAAACTACTATCTGCTTATAGATCCAAGCTATCCTCTGCCCCGCTCCTCGTCCCCGCCACCTCAGCCTCCCGGCTCGGGCCGCCTCCTCTGTCCTTGATTGGATCTGACACGTATGCTACACTATGTCGCTTAAATTTTATACCCCCTTTTTCCTATGTTTATCTGATCGTATGATCCGTTTGTTAACTTGGTGTCATCCCACTCTTGTTGCTTGTATAATCTTGAACAGTTTTTTTTTTCTTTTCATTTTTTATGGTGAAGTCTCGCGAACAAATCAAAGTTTAAAGGAAAACTAAGAACGCCACTGTTTCATCTTTCTCTTATGCAGATTTTGTTATAATAGAGCTCTCGTTCTTTTGTTAATTAATAAAGTTTCATGTAAATTCTTCTGCCATGGTTTCTGTGTTCGTGTGCAAATATAACTGTAAAAAACTAAGAATGCCACTGTTTGGAATCCGTTCGCTTGGTTTGTTCATCTTCCTTTTATTCAATGATATGCTACAGTTCTGATTCTTGTTTTAGTCGGTGTAATTTTGATTCTTGGGGTTCTGTATCTACTGAAAAATGCTGCAAAAAATGTGGTGAATTGATCTTTCAGCTGCTGTTCATTCCAAGAAGTACGCGTAAGAGATCCAACCAACCAAACCCTCTTCCGAACTGATACTGATTCTCTGTCTGTCTGTAGAAGCTAATTTACTCGTTTCTCTTTTCCTGAACTCTGAATTTCAAGGAGAGGAGTCAACATCTGCTCTCTCAACTACTGAGCTAGCTACGGTTTTTACCATGAACTCGAACTGTTGTCTGAACATGAGGGAAAAGAAATAGAGTTGAAAAGATAAACTGGTTAGAAACTGTTGGTTTGCTTTGTTTCACCTTCACATATTCATTTTCTTGCTTTCCTAGAGCTCTCATTCATGTATTAGTTGAGTGCATTCAGACTCTTGGTTACTATATGAACTGAAAAAAAAAAAATTGCAATTTTTTAGTTCAGTTTCATATACATGGTTATGGAATACAGGTGAAAAGATTTCTCTGGTTAGAACTGTTGACTTTGTCATATCTTCACATGTTCATTTTCTTGTTTTGCTAGAGCTCTCATTCTTGCATTAGTTGAATAAGTTCAGACTCTTGGTTACTGTATGAGCTGAAGAAAAATGCAAATTTTCATTCATTTAGATGGTTGTGGAATACAGGCGAAAAGATTTCTCTGTTTAGAACTGTTAGTTCTTGTATTACTTGATTAAATTCTTATGTAGATGGTTATGAAATGGTGAAAAAATTCACTAGCGAGACCTGTTGACTTGCTTTGTTTCACCTTATCATGTTAAAGTTTTGCTCTCATTCTTGTATTACTTGAATAAGTTCAGACTCTTGGTTACTGTATGAGCTGAAGAAAAATGCAAATTTTCAGTTCAGTTTCATTTAGATGGTTATGGAATACAGGCGAAAAGATTTCTCTGTTGATTCTTGTATTACTTGATTAAATTCTTATGGTCAAGTTTCATTTAGATGGTTATGAAAATGGTGAAAATATTCACCAGCGAGACCTGTTGACTTGCTTTGTTTCACCTTATCATGTTCAAGTTTTGCTCTCATTCTTGTACTAGTCAAATGTATTCGACTCTCGGCGACTCCATGAACTGAAGGAAGATATAATTTTTCAGTTCAGTTTGATTTAAGTAGTTATGGAATAATGGAATATCTCTCTAGGTAGAATTGTCGACTTGCTCGTTCCATCTTCACATATTTTATTCTTGAGACAAAAGGTGATGCGTTCATCCTAAACGTCTTTCATCATTGGTTCCATAGCTAGATGAAAGGAGGTAAATTATGAAGGATATTTTTATCCAATCAAGAACTAAAATAGTGAAAAAATAAATATTCTGAAAATTTTTATAGTTTTTGAAGATTAATCCTTATTCATTTGAATAATTCTATTAATCATTTAGTTTTCTCGCGTAGACTTCTCGAATTCTATTTTTAATTCTTGTATTACTCGACTAAATTCAGACTCTTGGCTACTGCCTCAGACTGAATTTAAATAAAAATTATTTGGATAGTTTTGAAGTTCAAGTTTTTCTGTATCAGTCGATCACATTCAGATACTTGTGGTCAAATTTCATTTACGATGACGTGATTATAGAGTTGGATTGAATCATAAAAGTAGAATATTTTTCTCGATTTATCCTTAACGATCGATTAACTTGAGTTTGATTTTATTTTTTTATCGATGGCATCTCGAAGATCCGTAGGAGATTAGTCGGATCGAAAGTTCATATATCTAATGTCAATAAAAAAAAATTAAATAAAATATATCATATATTTGTTTTAAAATTAAAAAAAAATTGTTATCGGCTCTATTAATAATTTAACATTTTCAAATTTCTTTAGTAATTCGATCGGGCCAGATTCGGTCCGGGACTCCGGATCAAGGATTCCCGTTGCGTGTGACGTGATGGATTCGGAAATCAGCGTCGACGAAATCTAAATCGAAGGTTCTGCACCTTCGGCGGCTCCCAAATCCATCGCGAGCGGCGAGAGAAATCGCAAGGGCTAACTCGGGAATCGAAGCGGTTTCTCCAAATTTGTTGGACGGCCGACCCGTCGCTCCAGCAATCGGCGGCAGCGAGCGGGCAAGAGAGATCAAGGACGGCGAGGAGGCTGACGGCGGGAAGAAGGAAGTTCAGGGGTGAGATTGGATTGACCGATGGGTTCGTAACGCTGACACAAGAGATTCAGCAATCGGGATGCCGGTTTAGCCGTCTAGGTTAGTTTGCTTTGCTGATTCTCTTTGATCGATGTCGCTTTTTATCGGTTGCGGAATTTGGTCGGCCTTTGGCACATTGGGGCTTTGTCTGTTCCTCTCATGGTATTGTCGGGCACAATATGAACTTAATTTCTTGGTTTGAAAGTAAATTATAATTTTGAGAAGTTTGTTCATTGCAAGTCAAACGAAGAGGCCAATGTAATTCCATCCGATTATTTTTCCTAATTCTCTGGATTATTGCACGACTTCTTGTAACTATATTCATCTTGCTTCTGTTGTTCTAGAGTGCAGATTATCAAAGAGTTCTGATTGGTTCCCGAATAAAGTAGCACCTTTTTTTTTTTTTTTTTTCAATTTGGCAAGCTCCAAATGGACTAATTACACTGAATAAGATGAAGGGAGCAGAGCAAGGTGGTTTTTAGGTTGCAATTGTTTTGTTATCATTATTATTTTATATTCATAGGTTCATTCTGCTCAATATCTTTTAAGAGACTTTGCTTATGTTTTCTATGAATGATGGTAAGTTATTATGCTCTTCAAATTTGGTGCAGGCCCTTTTGCTGTTCCACATGATCTAACACCAATTTCTGATTGGCATTACTCTGTTACTTACTGGGATTTCAAGCAATAAGTCTAAACAGTAATAGTAAATTTGCATGTGGATAGAGGGCTATGAAATCCAATGCTTCTATATCTGGACAGGTAGCTTCTCAAACTAGCTCGCAAATGCCCGGTCTGCCCCAGCAGATCAACAATTCAATGGCATCTCAAATGCAGAATCTTGATCCTCGAAAGATGGATTCTGAATTTCTGCAACTCCGCATAAGAATGCAGCAAAAAATGTAAGCTAATTGTCCTATATCTTGAAGTACTTTATTATTTGTCCAGCTTGACTAACCTGGCAACTAAAGCAATGAATGTACTTACACATGTTCATGTTCAATTGCAACTAATTATAAGTCTACTATCGGTTTATTAAATCCTAGAATTTGAATTATAATGAACCTGAAGGATTTAAATTCAACCCATGGAGCATAACTAAAAGGGATGGTAATGTATAGGCAGTTAACGTTTAACTCTTCATGGTAGTCTTTTTTGGCTATTACAAAAGTCAGTTTATACCTGTTACATCATTTAGCCAATGGGGAAGAGGCACAGGTCTGTTAGGTGCAGATGCCATGCAGTTGGACATCGGGATATTGGTGCACAATCTCTTGCTTAAAGCAGTACTTAAAGTTTTACCTCTACTCACCTAACTATCTCGGGATCTACTTTGGTCCATCGCTCAACTTCTGGAGCAGACCTTTCCATAAGTCATTCCGCTTTAGCTGAGCTATGGGCACTTTAGATGAATCCTGTCTGGTTGGAGGCACCTGGCTCTGTACACAAATTAGCATATGCAGGCAAATCTAAATGATTGCAACTTGACTATATCAAGTTTTGCCCAACGACATCAAAAGGTGCTAGTACATACAACCTAGGTGCTAAAAGCACACAAGATTGCAGCTCAAATCACTTAAGGCTTGTCAAGACCACTACATTCCGTTGTCACCTAGTTGAGCATCTGATAAGAACCTCTAGGTGAGCATTTTCAAGGCGCTCACAGTGGCAATAAGGCATATGTTCCAACTTACAGCTATCTGGCAGTGATGCATGAATTTATCCGCCAATGAACTCTATTTAAGGCTATTGCGATATATTACTAGTAATGTTCAAGTTTTACCTAGATGCTCATTTCCTAGCAAATTAGAACTAAAACTACCTCTATAAAATGTTCAATTTCAACTACCTCCCATGTCAGTCGAGTGATTATCTTTGCTACTATAACATTACCAAAGTAGCCAATAAGTTATATGCTTTTTTGTTTCTTAAAATAGCTGGTTTTTTAGAATTGATAATGTAGAACGTAGACACTGAGCAATATAATAGTTCTTTAACTGTCTTCCTTTTTTTTTTCTTTTTCTCTCTCTTCCTTCTTTAGCACATCTTTTATCAGTTTTTTCTGCCCTCTTTATTGTCTTCGTCAAATTTCCTTACCTTGATTGAGGAAGCTGATGTTGCAAAGCTTTAGCATATTTTTCTCTTCTTAATTAGCACATGGTTTGTGGCAGTACAAATAAAATAAAACTGGCATGCCAAAAAGTAAAGGTTTAACATATCTATTGTTTATTTTTCACTATTTTTTTGTTGATCTTGGTAGCCAAAGGGTCATAGTATGCTTATGCTAATCAATTCTCTTGGATTTATCATCATTGTCTTTTTAAAGTAGCATTACTCTTCAATGTGAGGACAAAGGGATGCAATTTTGTTCTCTCAATCTAAAGGAGCAAGATTGCCTTGACTAGCACATAGCATGTTAGGCAATGCTAAATGGTTATGACTTTCTCCAACAGTAATTTCCTTACAAAATGTTATCATTATGCAAGGACGTGGGCATCTTGAAATGAAGAAACTGTTTATAGTTAATCTAGGATGGATGTTCATGAATTGCATTATTGTATTAAATTATTAATGTTAGGAATATTTACACAAACTTCATTTAGATAAACAAATATTTTCTATTGTCAAAAGTTGTGACTAGTTTTAGAAATATTTCAATTGTTGCAGTTACAATATTTTTCAAAGAAGAAACCAGTCTAATGACCGGCTGCATAAGTTACCAGAAATAGTCAAACGCTTGGAAGAATGTATGTTCAGAGATACTGGAACAAAGGTATCATTTCTACTTTACGAAGATATTAATTTTTCTGACAGTTTCAATTTGTCTCAATATCTTGAAGTCCAAATCCATGGTGTTTTTTTTTAGTATAGTAACTTGAGGTCTATCGTAGGCCTCTTTGTTGATTTTAATGCTAAAGGTTTTTTTTTTAAAGTTTATTTCACCATTTCCTTTCCTATGCTAACTCTTACAAGTTTTGCAATACATGTTGAACTATGGCCAGGATGAGTATTTGACTTTGTATATGGAGCCGGATGAAAATCGCTTTGTTGCTGTCATAAAGAGTATTTTTAACAGCAAACAACGTGCATCACAGCAAGTTAGATCTTCTTCTACTCCTGGCATGATGATTCCAACGCCTGGAATGCAGCAAAATAGAAATGCTCAATCAATAATATCTGGTTCCGTTGAGAACCACAAAATTAGTAGTTCAAGTGTTGAATGTTCTCCAGCAACAAATGTGGGGAATTTGCAACCAACTGGGAATGGTCTGACTGATGTCAATGCCTCATTTCATTTGGCTAATGGTAATTCAATCTGCTTTTTCCATCCTTTTTATTTGTCGTTTGCCCTTCTTTGGTTCCATATGCACAGGGATGAGACCTTTTCTTCTGTGCAGTTTCCAATTGCCATCCAATACAAGGTACTGACTTTCCTCTTGGTTTAGGTGTAAGAAATATAATGCATTCAAACTCCACTGGCATGCCAAGGCAATCTAGTCAGATGATTCCAACACCAGGATATGTAGATCCACAAGCTGCCTTCGGCTCAGAATCTTCTAATGCAATAAATCTTTCCAGTTGTGATTCTACAATACCTTCAGAATTACAACAGACAAGGAATGTTGGAAGCCCAAGCAGCCACTTATTACATAGTTTAGGAGGGCAGATTGATTCTGGTATCAGGCCAATTAATCTGCAGAAGACTTCACTGCATAACATGTCAAATGGAGTCATGAATAGTGGTCTGGATTCAGTTGGGAGCAAAATGCAATTTAATAGGTCTACTAATTTAGAGGGGTTGATAAAGACTGGGCCTATGCAACAGCACTTGGGTCAGCAAATACACCAATCTAGAATGCCAGGTAATGCTATCAGTATGAGGATCTGTTTTCCTGAGTGTTCCACTTTCTAGATGCCTTTTGATTTTCATGTTGCCTTTATACTAGTAATCAGATTGTACATATCCAGGATCCAATCCTTTATGAGATATTGTATTTATCTGGGGATCTAGCGGTGGAATGCTTGAACAATATGGTGATTTTTAGACTTAATTTATCCGTGTGTGCTTAAACAATATCCTACTTTTGTTCATAACCTGTTTTTCATGTTGTCTCCTTGTTAGCAATCTTAGAATTCAACAATCAATCAGGAAATTGAGTACATGATTTTTTAATGCAGTTATATATTTACCTATGAATAGTGGAAAAGTAAACAATATTATAAAATTCTGTCAATTTCTTGATACATAGTAAATGCAAAAATAAATTTTGATGTCATTATTGTTAACCTTGGAGGTACTACACGGAGGAAATGCTATGGTCAACTGAGCACCATGTTAAACTGAATCTACCTGTATCTTGGGTCTACATACTGGCAGTTATTTTACTTTCTGATGCCTATATAACAATCTTCATGCTAATTTGCTACATCTTTTCTGTTTCTTGATGTGTACCTTATAAAATTGTAATACTGCTGTAATGTTATGCAGTGCCATTGTGTGAGCAAATGTTGTCTAGCGGAGTTGATGTTTATGCTATGAAAGGAACTGATATATCAGGATCTGATATTGTTCATGGCCCTAGCTCATCTGTATTATCTGCAATGAATAATCTCAACAGTGGAAGCTTGCAAACAAGAGCGCGACCCAATCCAGGCTTGCAATACCATCAAACAGATTTAAATCCACAGAACACACAAATAAGGCCTCACACAATTGATCCTTCACAAAATTTTTATCTAAATTCATCACAATTAACAAATGAGGTATTGCAATCACAATCACAGGTGCAGCAATCTGAGCAACAAGTTAATCCATCTTATCCTCAGTTCTTTCAAAACCAAACTAAACTGCTATTGCAGCAACAGCAGCAGCCAAGTCAGCAAAACCAAATATCGCGTCCACCTGACACACTGAGACAGACTTCAGGAACTTCTTTAGATGAGCAAATGCCAGGGCATGAACTTATGCCCCCTTCTGGGGCGTTGCATTCACAAGTTTCCCAGCAGATCCAAGCATCGGAATCACAATCTCATTTTTTTGATGTCCATTCTAAGGCACAATTTGTCAACCAGTTATCTGGTTCTGGAGATTTTCTCGTTCAGATTCCACAGGGTTCACAACAATCATTGCACCCAAATGTTTTGGCTGATAATTTTCAAAGGAGTATCAACAACCAGTCTAGTGAATCCCAAATAAGGGACCAATTTGAACTGCAACCTTCACAAGGGGGACAAGTGTTGGATAAGCTTTCAAGTGAAGAACCCTCAGAATTTCATCAGAAAATCACAGTGAAAGATGAAGTTCAGCAACCTCATGTCTCTCTTCAGAAATGTAATGCTAGTGCTGCTACAATGATGCCCCATTTTTCTAGCAGATCAGCTCCTGGCCTGGAGGAATCTGTAGGTAAATCGAATTATCTGAAGCAAATTAGGTGGTTGTTGTTTTTGCACCATGCTCGGCGTTGTCCTTCTCCAAAGGGTCAATGCCCCGAAGTTTTTTGCTCAAGGGTTCAAGAGTTAATAACTCACATTCGCAGTTGCAATAGTGACTTATGTCAGTATGCCCGCTGTAAGCTTAGTAGAGGCCTTCTTCGTCATTTTCATTATTGCCGAGCAGCTAATTGCCCTGTATGTGTGCCAGTTCGTAGCTTTATGGCATCTTGTAGAATACCTGCTCGTGCTTTATCTGATGCTGGTTCAGAGAGTCAGGCTGTCGCCTCCAATACTACAAGCAAGGGAAGAGATGCTAATGAAATCACTGGTGATATGGAGTCTAACCTCACAAAGATTCAGCTTACCTGTGCTTTATCTGATGTTGTCCCAGAAAGCCAGATGGATGTTGACAATAGTAGGATCAAGAGAGATGGAGTGGTTGCTGAACTGTCTGATGAGAAGCAGGCTAAATGCAGGAAAATTCAGCATGCATCTATTCTTGTTACTAACAATGGACCATCTGCAGCCTTGCATTCTTCCAATGACAATTCATATGGCTTCCAGGAGGTACAGTTTCAGAATTGCAAACAAACTGACATGGTCATGTCCGCTAAATGTGAAACTTTCGATACAAAGACTGAACGATACATTAGCACTGGACACGAAAAATTCACAACCAATGGAAGTGGCATTGAACAAAACCAGATTAAAATAAATGATATGAAACCTAATGCTTCTAATCATGTTAAGTGTATTGTTAAGCAAGAAACCTTGATGGTTGAAGAGAAGATTGATCAGGCAAGAAATGGTATCAAGCAGGAAAATTTTGAGAAGTCAACTGATCAAACAACTGCAAGTAAATCAGGGAAGCCAAAGATAAAAGGTGTTTCCTTAACTGAGCTGTTCACTCCAGAACAAATAAGGGACCATATTCATAGTCTGAGGCGATGGGATGGTCAGGTTAGCTGTTGGACAAACAAAATCTGTTGCTATCATCTTAAAGTTTTATCTTTGGATCAAATTACTTCCTTGAAATTATGATGATCAGCAGATGATGTTTGTTTGGGCTTTCAGAAACTATAATGTCTCTGTTTTCTCCATCATGTATCTTTGACATATTTTACATAGCAAAATATGATATGCTTGTTTGGGTTTGGATACAAAGATCTTTTTGAGCTCAGTTGTCTTCAAGAAAAGATGCAAAAATGCAAAAGGAATTTGTACAAATTAGTAAAATAATCTCTAGATATCGTGTTCTTGGTGTTTTTCTGCACTTCTAGGATTTCTTTAGTAGGAGAGGAATTGATTAGCTATGCACTATATCTTTCATGGTTATTGTTGGATCTTCACATTCCCCGTGTTATAGACATCATTTTGTAGAAATAAACACTAGGCTAGTTGCCTTTTCATTTCACATTTCTTTATCTCTTTGGTGGTACTAGACTGCTTGGAAGCATTTTTAGCTGCTAAATTTCTTGTATTGCTTACCTGCTATATTCTTACTGTGTGATAAATAATGACAGCATGAAAGCCATTAGAAACATTTCTACTGCATTATTATTTATTTATTTGCAATTTTCTCTCATACCTTCAAATTTGGTTGCCACAGAGCAAGGTTAAAGCTGAAAAGAATCAAGCAATGGGACACTCAATGAATGAGAATTCATGTCAACTTTGTGCTGTGGAAAAGCTTTCATTTGATCCACCTCCACTATATTGTTCAATATGTGGTTCAAGGATAAAGCGAAATGCTATGTACTACACAGTTGGAAGTGGTGAAACCCGTCACTACTTTTGCATCCCATGCTATAATGAGGCTCGCGGTGATACTATAGCAGTTGAAGGCTCTACATTTCTCAAGGCAGAACTCGATAAGAAGAAAAATGATGAGGAAACAGAAGAATGGGTAAAATCTTGAGACTGTAGATCTTGATTTTCTTTTTTTTTTTTTTCAAAATATGTATTTTGTTCTTCCTTTTATATTTTTGTGATTATGCTTTATCTCCTGATGTTTCATGTAGTGGGTACAATGTGATAAATGTGAAGCTTGGCAACATCAAATATGCGCTCTCTTTAATGGCCGAAGAAATGAGAGAGGCCAAGCTGAATATACTTGCCCAAATTGTTATGTAAAGGAGATAGAACATGGTGAACGCAAGCCTTTACCCCAGAGTGCTGTTCTCGGTGCAAAAGATCTTCCAACAACAATCCTCAGTGATCACATAGAACAACGACTCTTCAAGCGAATCAAGCAAGAGAGAATGGACAGAGCTAGACTGCTTGGCAAAAACATAGAGGAGGTTATTCCGATGACTAATTCCCTACTCTTGTCTTCTTTATTTTTTTTTACTAAAACTCCTTCCGTATATAGAATGTACACTTCTGGGTCTTATACTGGCATTTATGACTCCGAATACAGTCACATGTTAATTAACCTGATCTTCCCATCAATTGATATAATACCATCTTAATCAAATAATTCTTTTATCAAATTAGTTATATTGTGAAGGTTCAGGTGGCTATTCATATACATATCTTAAGACTCCATTCATTTAACTGAACATATTTTGGAAAAGGGCGGCTTATTTTTTCTTGTTTAGTAGTAGGAGAAAAGTTTTGCTGAGTGGAAGTTGAAAAAAGGATAAAATTCAGGAAAATTACCTCGCCTTCAAAAACAGAATCATTATCCTAGATCCACTATTAGTAATGTTTGAATTGAAGCTGAAACATTGTGGTCACATGGTTTTTCATTTTGCTAGGTGCAATCAATTAAATTACTCACTCAATCGAAAAGTATTTTATTGTTACAAGCTAAAACTCTCATAAAAACAATAATAGTCTTCATCTAGCTGTATGTTCCGAATTATTTGGGGTCATCTACATGAATTTTGTCCATTGAGGTTTATGCAAATCTATGTTATTAATAATATTCCAATCAATTAAATCATTTTTCATTATATTGACTAAGTTTTTATTTTGTTTGCCTTATGCCTTCACTCTAATAAATTCAAATCTTCCTAACTATAGGCCATATTGATCTCCTTTAAGCATATCCAAACCAGCTAACGTAGTCTCTCATTTCATCATTTATTAGATATTTTTATTTTATTGTTTCTTGTTAACTTAATGTCATAGCATTATCATTTCTTTGTGCCTATTAGTTCTTAATAGTCCAAATACTTTGATCCACAACCCCTAGTTAGTAGATACTACTTGGTGTAGGACAAGAAATATTCATATGCATCATTTCTCAATCTCATACGATTTCTTGCCTTAGCAATCTTACGAGATAAACGAGAAATATGAAAGGGAATTCTGAACTATTTATTGAATCAATGGAATCATGGGTTGAAGGTCTTTGTATAGGCTGTACATTATACAATGAGTTATTTTTACTAAAAGTCATACTAACTAGGCTTGGTTTTTCGGAAATAGCAAAAGTAAAATATGGGTTGTTTTTATTAAAATTCATATTAACTAGGTCAAGTGTGATGGAAATAGTATAAGTAAAAAAAATATATTTGTATTTTAGACCAAAGTAAAAACTATTAGCTCTAATAATTTGTTTTAACTAAAACCGTACAAAGTATAAGATAGATGTACTCGAATCATAGTTTGAAATTTCATATCATATCAAGTGAAACAGTTTAACCATATCATTTGGCACAGTCTCTTTCATCTCTTTCCTCTTTCAACTTTCAATCCATCATCGATACTATACATTGAAATGTTGGTATAATACTGAAATACTATTGTTTCAGTCAAAGACTGAAACTCCGACACGTCTCGAGATTTTAAGACTTGACTAGAATAGTAAAATTTAAATTAAATAAAATTACATTTTAGGACAAAGCAAATTTAAAATCAAAATATAATTTAGACATCTAACCACTTTATTGGATTGGTGTATTATTTTAAAATGATCTATTTTTATTTTCATCATCAATCTTAACATTTTCGTCACTGGTCCACTGTAGCTCCGAAGAGAGGGAATGAGTAACTTACTGTTTATTTTGGTTTTATTGCTCACATTAATTATTTAATTGTGCCACAATCTATAGAATTATTACTATTTTGGTCCTGCATTTGGGATGATTCTGTTCCAATTTCTACGTATGTCGTTGTACAAATTGACACAAGTTGATTATGCGGACTTGGTGCACTAGGGAAGAGGAAAAAAGAGGATGAATAGGAGGGAGGAGAAGAAGAAAAAACAACAGAAGAAGATGAAGAAGAGGCAATGCTTATGCTTTTTATATTTTTGACCTATTTGCTTGTGTATGAAGGCTAAGGAACAACTTAAATTTATATGCTTAGTTATAATTTGTCATTCCTAAGCCGAATTTGATGATATGTTTGTTAGCATAACTGAGCTGGGCGAACAATCTGTTTATATACCTTTTTGTAAGTGTTATCACAACGTTCTCTAAATTTGTTTACCTTTTTTAGTTAATTCTCTTTTACAACAATTCCTATTTTTAATTATTTACCTGAAAAAATACAAATATGTGGCAAAATTTAGGTCCCAGGTGCAGAAGGGCTTGTAGTTAGAGTTGTATCATCGGTTGACAAAAAGCTGGAAGTGAAGCAACGGTTTTTAGAGATATTTCAAGAAGAAAATTACCCAAAGGAAATTCCTTATAAATTCAAGGTAAAAGATGTAAAATAATAGTTTCAGATAATTTTAAAGCTATGCATTGATCAAAGGTTCAATATTTCAAATATTTTAAATGATCTTTACATCTATCGTGAGCATAAGTTCAATTGTAGAGTTGTACTTACATAAATTTTGTACAGGCTGTACTGTTGTTCCAGAATATTGAAGGTGTAGAAGTTTGCCTCTTTGCCATGTATGTTCAAGAGTTTGGTTCAGAATGTTCCTTCCCCAACCACCGGAGAGTATATCTTTCATATCTAGACTCAGTGAAGTATTTCAGACCTGATACGGTATCAGTGACAGGAGAGGCTTTGCGCACTGTTGTTTATCATGAAATTTTGGTATTATATTCTAGTTGTTTTAATGATTTTCCCACAACTTTTTCTTAGCATTAAATGTATTTGGTTATGCAATTATTGAAACCTCTCCTCTTCTTGCATCAGATAGGATATCTTGAATATTGTAAGAAACGTGGTTTCACCAGTTGCTATATTTGGGCTTGTCCTCCTCTTAAGGGGGAAGACTATATCCTTTATTGCCACCCTGAGATTCAGAAGACTCCAAAATCTGACAAACTACGTGAATGGTACGGTTCAAAGCTTTGTAATAAAAATTTATGTTTTCAATATTGTATTGTTTGACATAATCTTAATGCATCATTCACTATGTCTTATTAGGTATCTAGCAATGCTTCGGAAAGCTAAAAAGGAGAATGTGGTTGTTGATGTCACTAATTTATATGATCATTTCTTTGTAAATACTGGGGAGTGCAAGGCTAAGGTTACAGCAGCTCGTCTCCCTTATTTTGATGGAGACTACTGGCCTGGTGCAGCAGAGGATATGATCAATCAACTTTGTCTAGAAGATGATAGTAGGAAGCAACAAAAGAAAGGGAAAACTAAAATTACCATATCCAAAAGGGCTTTGAAAGCTGCTGGTCATATTGACCTTTCTGGCAATGCTTCCAAGGATGCTTTGCTGATGCAAAAGGTAACTATAATGCTTCTCTTAGTTGCTAGTTGCCTATTATTTTAGGCAGTGGTACTTGTTTCTTCAATGCATACTTTTTAGGTAGCGGGGCTTGTTTCTTCAAATCATACTTTTTAGGCGGTGATACTTGTTTCTTCAAAGCATACTTTCTAAAGGTCATTTATAATTAAACATCAAGGAAACTTACATGGTCCAGTAAAGTAGATAAGTTACCAATCTTGTCCTGACTGCTCAATCTCATTGAATCTCTTAATGGTGGCTTGTCAATATAGCCAAAAATGTGCAGAGATAAAAGCACTCACTTGCCAGTAGCAATGCTAACCTACATCTATTATTCAAATACATTATTCAATCTGAGAATCTGTTTTTTCAGGTATATTGATGTAAAAAGTTATATGAATTTTATCATTTATATTAGTTGGTTCATCTGAGAGTCACATTGACTTTAAGTTTTCCAGTATACTTTTAAAGCACTTAATAACTTATATTTGTTAATTTGGCTAGAGAGGTCTACATGTATGTCAAATGCTTCAATCAGAATTTCAGAAGAGTATGTCTGGAAAAAGCTATAATGTCTCTGTTTCCTTGTCAAATATGGAGTTCTTATTTAATTCTTCCTTGCATGTTCACCTTTTGTTTCATTGCTTTCTTCGGCTGCTCCAGATTTTTTGCTTGTGTTTAGTCTCAATGTCTCCATAATGCTTATTGAATCCTGATTTTATACTGATGTTTTATGATGGTGATTTGCATTAGATCAATGTCTGGTACAGTTAGGTGGAAAAAAGTTTACTGCAACAAATTTACTTCCATGTCACTCAATTTGAGATTTATTTATCAGATACATGCCATACACCCATATCGATTCTTTATACTTCTTCGTACCCTAGATTAATTATTAGAATGTGGCGGGACTTTGTTTTTTAAACTTTCCGTCTCTGTCACAGATAGCTTGCATTTCTTTTGAAAAACTAAATATTGTTGTCAATATCCTATTTATTCCTTATTTTTCTCACCCAGCTTGGCGAAACCATATATCCTATGAAGGAAGACTTCATCATGGTTCATTTGCAGCATGCTTGTACGCATTGCTGTGTACTGATGGTATCTGGTACACGCTGGGTATGCAACCAATGTAAAAATTTTCAACTATGTTCTAAGTAAGTGCCATCTTTGAAGCATCATTCACTTGTTTCCTTAGTATATTAATCAAAAGATATACCTGACATTTCTTTTGCTACAGATGCTTACTTTTCAACTTTTTGTTATGAACAAATATAATTTCAATTTTTGTCAAAGAGTGACTGATTTAGACCTCAACACCTTGGAGTTACAATTTATATGCTACTGAAGAGCTTCAATCTTCTTAAGGCTTCTGTAGGAGATTGCTTCATTTTTTTGTTTGTAATTTTAGTACCGAAAGAGACATCATAGTCCCAAAAGAGTTTACATACAATGTAAAACCAAACTTTGACACCTTAAGTTGTTCTTATTAGAAATATAACTAAATTCTTATGAGAGGCCCACAAAACTCTTCAAACCATTGTTTTATGAAACTGTATGTGGCTGTGCCGCCATATCAATATGCCCACATATGCATTCAGCAGTCACATATTGTTTTAATTTTATTTTGCTATGTATCCGTAGCTAATCTATTAGTTTGGCCCAACTTAAATAGATATTTTTAAATAACTAGATGTGAAGAAGATAAGCAATCCTGTTTAGTTTTCATTATCATAGCACAAAAGAACCCAAAAACCGAGAATGAAAGAGATTCATTGGTTGATATAATTTGATAATATGATGGATATCTTATATGCGGATATACTTTAATCATTCTTAACATTAAATTTAGTTCCAAAAGCTTCTAGAGCAAATGAATCTAAACTCACTTGTAGTTTATAATAGAACTTAGTGAAAGAGCATGTAATGTGATCGTTATAAGTAATTCAATGATGGTAATCCTTCACAACTACAATTACTGTTGGTTATATCTCTTCGATTCGTGTGTACAAGAAATCCTGTTTTTCTATTGAATGTTAGGCACATTGCCTTTATTATTTCATGTCTTAGGTCAGACATAAAATACATATTCACGTATCGTTCAAAAATATTTAAAATTTCTTGATATGGATAGAGAAATCTAAAATATTTTTTTAAATATAATTGCATATGCATGCACCTAGGAGGCTGCATACAACACTTGTACTATGGATGTCTCTATCAGACGTCACTTGCAAACACTTTTTAATTCTTTTCTTTAAATATTATCAAGTAGTTACGTGCTGCAAACAATATAGAAGCTTTAGGTTGCAAATGGACTCATGCTTGAGCAATTATCTTTGGCTTGAAAATTCAAATTTCTCCTGATAAAATATGTCTAATCTCAAAATAGAGCAACAGATGCTGTTATGGCTTTTGATTACTGGAACATTGCTCAATCAAGTCTGTCTAATTAAGGTAGTTTTTACTCAATCACAGCTGTCCAATATGGTTTTGATGTGTGTACAAGTCTTTCAAATAAAAATTTATATCTAGTCTATTAGTATTTCAGGCTAATAGCTTGTACACAATTTACATTGTTTATCTTGTTAAATTGTCTTCTATGTTCAGTGATTTTTATGTAATTAGATGTTTCTGTAAAGCCTTCAATTGACTATGTGGATTCGAATTTAGGTGCCATGAACTGCAACAGAGACTTGATGAAAGGGAAAGACATCCAATAACTTCTCAAGACAAGCATGTGCTTCATCCAGTGAGTTATTCTTCCTGTGTACTTTTTACTGCATTTGATTTGTTCTTGTGCATGCTGATTTGGTAGTTTTTACTGCATTTGATATGTTCTTATATTGCTAACATGATGTTTTCAGATTGAAATAAATGATGTAACGATGGATACAAAGGATGAAGATGAGATTTTGGAGAGTGAGTTTTTTGACACCAGACAGGCATTTTTGAGCCTTTGTCAAGGGAACCATTATCAATATGACACTCTTCGTCGAGCAAAGCATTCCTCAATGATGGTTTTGTATCACCTCCATAATCCAACTGCCCCAGCCTTTGTAACGACTTGTAATGTCTGTCAACATGACATCGAAACTGGGCAAGGCTGGCATTGTGAAACTTGTCCAGATTTTGATGTCTGCAATGGATGTTATCAGAAAGAAGGTGACATTGATCATCCCCACAAGTTAACAAATCATCCATCGACAATTGAGTGTGATGCACAAAACAAAGAAGCTCGACAAAACCGTGTTTTACAGGTAATCCTATAATAATAATAATAAATCCATTCCCCTTTTACGTTTCCTTTTGCTATCATTCTCATATACAAACTTGGCGTTTTCTTCTTATTTGGGTTGGAATAAGATGATCTTGCTTTGCTTTCTGTTGACAAATAACATGCATCAAAGTATTTGCTTTACTGATCTCATTTGCTTCTTTTATCTATTGCAGCTCAGGAAAATGTTTAGATGATCTTGCTTTGCTTTCTGTTGACAAATAACATGCATCAAAGTATTTGCTTTACCGATCTCATTTGCTTCTTTTATCTATTGCAGCTAAGGAAAATGTTAGATCTCTTGGTCCATGCCTCCCAGTGTCGGTTCCCCCAGTGCCAATATCCTAACTGCCTTAAAGTTAAGAGCCTCTTCCGCCATGGAATCCAGTGCAAAACACGCGCTTCAGGAGGTTGTCCCTTATGTAAAAGGATGTGGTATCTCCTCCAACTCCATTCCCGAGCATGTAACAAATCCAAGTGCAGTGTGCCGCGCTGCAGGTACCCAACATCTCTTCCTCTTTTACTGCCTTCAAACACTCTCTTTGCCGATACTGCCTGGATTAACTGCTGTCCTTTCTTTTCCAAACATTTCCAGAGATCTGAGAGAGCACTTGAGAAGGCTACAACAACAGTCTGAATCAAGACGAAGGGCCGCTGTCATGGAAATGATGAGACAGCGAGCTGCGGAAGTTTCCCGAAACTCCAGTTAACTAACTGAGAATAACCATTTTCGCTTAGGAAGAAGGAACAAGTTATCTATCTTTTCCACACCTCGAGTCCGCGATGGGTTCAAAGAAGCCGCCGTTTGGATGTTGCCCTCACACCGACTAATTTATTCTTCAACCTAAACCCATCAGGAAGGGGGGAACTCTTTCATTTCTCCTTCAAAACCCCATTCCTTTGGCTGTAGGTATAAGATAGGGGTCCCTAATTCATCCATTCTTATTCATTTTTCTTCCCTTAATCTTACATCTCTTTTAGGTCAAGGGGTTTTGGTAGGTGAAAGGGTGAACGACCCTAGCAATTTTTTGCCCACATCTCCTGTTAGTTCTTGTTTCACTTGAATATGACAAAAGATCTAAAAAGAAAAAGAAAAAGAAAGAAAGAAAGGAAGAAGAAAGTTTCATTTTTCCTATTTGCAACGTTTCTTTGGCTTGGCTTTATGCGGGTTCATTGGTTGGTCTGTTGTGTAACCTCTTTAATTGTTTACGATTAGAGATGAATCGAACCCGATAATGGCGACGAGCCCGCCTATAAGCCGGGTTCGGGCATCTAATTATGTTTCATAATGAAAGTGAGTACTTGTGGGTTTTGTATAGTTTGATAGAATGACAATTGATACTCGATAATCTATCCAACTTGGGTTTGGATATCTGATTGTGCTCAATGATAGAGTTTTGTATTATGTGTTACTTGCAAATCCTATCATCAATAAGCCCTTGTAAATGTTTATGCTTAAATACGATGGATTTAGAACACATGACAATCACTCAATAGTTATAATGAGCTATAGATAATAAATGCAGGGGGAAAAAAATATGCTTCTCTAACAGTGCTTCAGTGTGTTTGTTCTGTTTTTTTTTTTCATAAATGTGCCTCAAAGATGTCTATTTCCAAAAAAAAAAAAAAAAATTGATATTTGCTCTTTTTAAAAGAATATTTATATTTTCCATCAATAAAAAAGGAGCTTTAATTTGAATAATTTCCATTGTTAATTTTATTTATTTTTTTTGAGTTTGAGTATATGCTAATTGGGGTTTTAGAAAGGAATATCTAATTAGGGATCATTTTAACACATTGTCTATGTACGTAGACGGTGAAAGATCAAGCAATTGATTTGATCTATTTCTATAAATTTTAATCTTTAAAATATAGATTGTTTCTTTCATATTTTTCATGGAGAACATTTTGGACAATTAGACTTTAACCGTTTGTGAAATAGAAATATTGTTTTTTATAATTAATATATCATCGACATGCAATATTAGAAATACGATCGCACTCCCACTAATCTTTTTATATACATAGGACTTTTTGAGATTTTATGAGAAATCAAACTGTTTGATTTTATCCATATCATTAAAAGAGTACTTCTTTTTCAAAAATTATTGGAATAATATTTTTTTCGATAATTTTTTATTTAAAATTTTCTCGTGTGTTTTACTTTCTTTCGAGTCGTTTTGATTAAAGAGACTTTATTTCAGAGCTGTTTTATATTTTTGCTGAGAATAAAGAATATTTTAGATATAAAATTATAAGTGAAATATTATTTTAAAATATATTTTTTTAAAAGTGCTGTTTTGATAATAAAGATGATTGGAGTTTTTCTCTTTCTTTTCATTTTTTTGTCATTTTTTTTTTGAATTTTAATTAGTGTAATTTTGGTCTAATTTGGTTATTTGGACCGATTTTAACTAAACCCTAAGCGCCGACTCCATTCATACGCGAACCTTCTCTTCTCTCCTCGGCCTCGATCGACGCCTCTCCTCCGCCTGTTCCCTCTGCTCCCTTCCTTGTGGCTTCCGCTGCTCGTCGACCTTCCTGGTGGCTGCGGATCCCGTCTTCTTCTTCCGTTCCCGTGGTGTAGCTGCTGCGAGGTCTGGGAAGATACAAAAATATCTTCGCGGTACAAGATCCTCTATCCATTCTTCTAAACCGCGTGGTTTATGATGGAGTAATTTAGTCGTTTTTTTTTTCATCCATATTGCTGCCTGTGGGAGGTTGGATCTGAGTATCATCCTTTTGGACGTGAATTTTGTCGTTCGGGGGATGTTTCCCGAAGGGGACATGGAAGCAAAAATTTTAGGGTTTTTTTTTTCTTCTCTTTTTCAAAGGGTGGATCAAATCTCTCTTAGTGAACCCTAGTGTTGATTTTCCATATCCTTCAAGTGGAGGATTTAACCTTTCCTTCTGTACGTTAGTAGTGTTTTGTGATGGCTTAGGATTGGTAGTACGACTGGTTAGGTTTAGTTAAGAGTTCAATTCTGCAACTATCTTTAATTATTATCGATCAGTTTATGAAACTTGTTATGAAGATTAGCAGTCCTAATGATGCCTATGTGAAAAATGTTGGATCCTTCATCTGAATCTATGGTTAGCTAAATGAGGAGAGAGCAATTAGAAACAACAGAAGTACTTTTTGAAAGGAAGCTTATGGTGATCATCTATGAATTAAGAAAGATTAAAACATTTTAAGGCAAATCAGTGGCGAAGATCTTGCCATGACTGCTCAATGAGGGCATTGGCTTTTTTGTTCGAGAGCTTTGAAATAATACGAAAAGTTGTTGCTATGATATGATACTGAAAAAAATAGAACAAGAATCATAATATTTTTTTTCCTTCCAAATCTTATTATTATACACTGCATTTCATTGTATTTCAAGAAAAATCATTTCTAATTCACATCTTCACGGAACATCGATCCGCCATTTTGTCTCCATTCATCATCTCGTGTGGTTTCTAAACTGATCGACACTCAGTGATTGTCAGCAACCAATATCATCTCATAGGAATGCATTACCCTTTCCGCAATGTAATTCAAACATTGGAAAAGCAAGCATCAGATAGAGTAGATTAACTGTTAGTTAGAAATCTGAATAATTGTCGTGTTTGTTGTTCATTGCAGGAGTGTACATAATGTCTTTCTCAAACTTGTGTAGACGGGCGGGCCTGAAGGATCTTATTGCAAATGCTACTGTATACACCGGTGCTACTGGTAAATTATCTCAGTCGCAAATTCAGCATCTTTGTTGTTTGCTTGTAGTTTTCATTCTTCATTTCATTCTATATTCGTTATGATACAGAGGCATCTGGTGCCGGACTAAGCTTGGTCTTCAGACGCTGGGCCACAAAAAAGACTGCAGGATCAACCAAAAATGGGCGCGACTCAAACCCCAAATACCTCGGCGTGAAGAAGTTTGGAGGAGAGGTTAGCAAAATGTATCTCGCTACAACAAGCGAAACACAACTTTTCTTTGTTTGGATTAATATGATCTGTTTAGATATTATGCAGAAGGTGATTCCTGGCAATATAATTGTTCGTCAACGAGGTACTCGGTTCCACCCCGGAGATTATGTCGGAATGGGAAAGGATCATACTCTGTTTGCGCTGAAAGAAGGCCATGTCCGGTTCGAGCGCAACAAGCTTAGCGGCCGGAAGTGGGTGCATGTTGATCCAAAAGATGGCCATATTCTTCACCCCATCTACACTAACGCCGATCAGCCTTCTGGCCAGTTATGCTAGTGACAATGAAGCACACATTCGACGACGAAAAGTATCAACTCTGCGTTTTGTTCATGTGTTTGCCATGGTATGGTAATGTTTGAATAATTTGAAATTTGCCTTTGAATTCTTAGTTGAAACCCTAAAGGCAAAAAGCGCTGTGGAGGGGATCGTTGGCAGCAAGAAAAGTGTTTCCAGAAAAACCATTCGATCGTGATGGATTGAATGCTTTTGTTTGATTCAATTTGATGTTTTCATTTAATTCGTTAATTTTTTACGATATTAAAATAGGTGAAAGATCTATCAATGATAAATTTTGTGCAAAATAAAAGTGTTTATGCGATTTGATATGAAAGGCTAAAGTTTTTCAACCATAAAAGTTGAAATATGTTGTTTTTCATCGATATATTTTACAATTATTGTGAGAGAAATAAATTATGAAAGATTCGATGGATTTTAACGTGGTGGTTAAGATACGTGGAGGTTATTTAAATTTTGAAAATGATTTTAGATCTCTTTCAAAATCAATTTTATTTTATCTATAAGTTTCGTCGTATCTTAGCTTTTTCAAATTTGTTATCCCGATGGTTAATTATAAATATCTGAAAATCGTCAAAAAAAAAAAAAATTTAATGTTAATGTTTGTAAAATTTTTACTATTATATTTGTAAAATTATATAAATTTTGAATGTATTGTATACAGGGTGCAGAGGAGCTAAGCTAAGGTAAATTTAGTTGTATTTAGATTTATTTATTTACTTATAGAATTTGTTTTAAGTTTGTTTATTAAAAATTTTATCGTGTCCGGTTCAACTTTTATATATATATATATATATATATATAGTATTTTTGCCCGTGACATTCTTCTTCGATAAACATTATAGTCTAATCTAAATTCATCGAGATCATTACCATCGATCGGTCAATCGATGACTACAATTCGAGTAAAATTTGACTGCGATCTGACTAAAATCCAATGCCAACCCTCGGTCGACCAGATTTCGAATGCAATTCAGGCAGAATTTGATCGCGATCCGACCAGACTCCGATACCGATCGGATTAATATGTTGTATGCCTTAGCTGCGTTACTCATGCACGATATCGGGGAATACACAATAACTCCGTCTTCATCCGAGCAAGCACAGTAATAAAAAATACACTGTGTTTCTCATCCATTGGACATTCTTGTCACCCTAGCCACTCTGCATCATTGGTTCGGTCGAAATCAGATCGCGGTCCAATCGAACTTCGAGCTCAGCTATTGGCGATCACAATTCGATCGAATTCCAATCGCAATTCGATAGCAGTCCGATCGACACCGGAGTCTAATCGGATCACGGTTGAATTTCGATTAGATTTCAATCGGAATCGATCGTGATTGTAATCGCCAATGGCCATGGCGTTGACGACAACAATTGAATCGGATTCCGATTAGAATTCGATCACAGTTCAATCGATCGGACAACGATGGCGATTTTGACCGGCTCAAAAGTTGGGGCGAGACTCCTAAATTGAAGAGATGGGACGATCGGACATAAATAAATTTTATGAAATTCAACGCTGATTTTATTTATTCTTTTATAATTAAATAAACATAAACAAATTTTATCAAATCCAACAAAATAACATCGCCAATTGAAAAAGTATTTGACTATTTGAAACAAAAAAAAAATCTGAAAAGTATTGTCTATCTCTATTTTAAAAATTTTACAAAATTTTTAAATAATAAAAAGAATATTTCATTCGAAAACGAAGCTTTGTATTCTTTAGTTTTATTATAGTCCATAATAATATTTGATAATTTTGATAAGTTATAATAATTTTATTACCAAAATTAATTATAGCAAAGGTATTTTAGAATGGAAAAGAAAATCCTTTTAATAAAAATAAAAATAAAAAACAGAGCCTGTCCTTCTAATTTTTGCCTATTAATTTTTGTTAATTAATCGAATTTATTCCACCAGGAACAATTCCTACCCAAATCACTCACCAACCGAATTACCCATAAATAATAAAAAAAAGATTTTTCATATTGTTATTTTATTATCTTTGCCTTTTAATATTATTATCGATTCTTTTGTTGGTACGCACGAAAATGGCGTATCTCTGTTCTCGCTGGCCGTCCATTAAAGCGAGCGAGTTCATGGCTTCCCAAACAAAGCCAATGCCTTCAATTCGGCCCCTTCCCTTCCTTGTTCCAATCGGTCAAGCAGTTTCAATCGGTTTCTTCTTCTTCTAATGGCTTCCTAGATCGCCTGGAGGCTTGGGCTGGCGGAAACCGAACAGAGAAATGGCCGGACAGGTGCGGTTCAATCTCGATCCTCAATCATCTACAGAAGTCATTTTTTTTTCCCTTTGTTTTTATGGTCTTGTATGGCGAAAAGATCGATGATGAACACCTTGTGCACTTTCGAACATTGTAGAGGGTAAAATATATCGACTTATCGGGAATGTTGGTTAGGTTTCGGGAGAGGGTGAAAGGCATGTGTTTGTGTAATTCATCTTTGGATCACGTATTCGGTCTTGGGCGTTCGGATCGGTTAGGGTTGTTCGACGTATTACAATTGATTTCAACTGCTTTGCCTAATTGTTATGGTGAGAAATCTAGAGTAGTTGTCTTTGAACTTCTTAACCAATCTTTCTTTGCAGATGCATGAAGGCGATAAAAAAACTCAGTTTGCGATAATTCCTGCCTCCTTCGAAGTGAGTTCTACTGAGTTAGACTTCTGCCCAATTTGTTTTTGTTTGTCAAGCCAGAAAATTGTTGTTGCTTACACTTTCTTTCTTTTGGTCGATTACATAGATTGGTCCTCCGGCTGGTGGATCAGAACATGATTTCGGGGATGAAAGCCTTGTCAGTATGGATCTTCCAACGAAGTCTATCGGCCTGAATGGAGTTCGGCACGGTTCTATTTCTGCCATTGAACGAACGGATTGTATCATGAAGTCTAATGTCTGGAGGAGCTTGAAAATAGTATTATTTACAGCCAAGATAAACATATTGATACCTTTTGGACCTCTAGCAGTTCTTATCAGCTACGTGACTGATGATAAAGTTAGTCGGTTCGGTTCGTTCATAAAGCCTTCTTCAGTCAGTTCTTTTACAGGAGCAGTTTCTGATTTTTCGTGTGGTTCCATTGTTGGGCATTGTGCAGGGATGGGTATTCCTTTTCAGCTTGTTGGGCATCATTCCATTGGCAGAGCGCTTAGGTTTCACAACTGAGTAAGAAAACTTAGTTTAGATCGTTGAAAGAGCTTGTCGATTCTGCATTTTCAGCCCTAATGTTTGATACAGTTGGTTTTGCTCTTCATTTCAGGCAGTTGGTATTTTTCACAGGAGCAACAGGTGAACATTTTTTATCTTTATTTAGTTGAGTTTTGTCTTTGAAGTAAATTAAAAAAACAAAAAAGAGACTAATTATTTATGGCATTACTAATTTAATGCATAATCAAGAAAGAATTGCTCTTGAGGTTGAACACCTTATCTGAGGTTTTGAACTCCAAATGCAGTCGGGGGCCTCTTGAATGCTACTTTCGGAAATGCAACCGAGTTAATAATATCAGTCCATGCACTGCAAAACGGGATGGTACGAGTCGTTCAGCAATCACTATTAGGGTCTATTCTGTCAAACATGTTGCTTGTTCTTGGGTGTGCGTTCTTCAGCGGAGGGATTGTTTTCATGAACAAAGATCAAGTTTTCAATAAGGTGCATATTGTTATCCAACATCCAGTCTTAAATATTATCGTCGATCCAATGACAACAAAAGTGCTTGTTGTCCTGTTTATGTCAGGCATCTGCTGCAGTGAACTCAGGATTGCTGTTAATGGCAGTAATGGGACTACTTTTCCCTGCTGTTCTTCATTATACACATACAGAAGTGCACTATGGCAAGTCAGAAATCGCTCTGTCTAGATTTAGCAGTTGCATAATGCTTGTGGCCTATGCCTGTTACCTCGCTTTCCAATTAAAAGGCAGTGATGTATCTTACGATCCCATAAGCGAGGTTAGTTTGACTTCCAGAACTTTTGATTCAAAATAAGTTCCCCAATGCAAGTTACTGGCATGGAATTAGATGCTAATTTTCAGGAGAGTTTATGTTTTTTTTTTATTATTATTATGTTCAGATAGGAATGTTTGTTTGAAATTGACTAATAATGTGCTTCATTTCATGCTTTCTGAAGGAAGGATGTGAAAATGGGGAGATCATAGACGATGAAGCCCCCGAGATTTCAAAATGGGAAGCCATCATATGGCTTGGAGTTTTGACAGTTTGGATCTCAGTGCTATCCGATTACTTGGTGGATGCAATTGAGGTAACTATTTTTCTTTCAATTATCTTGTTTTTTTTCCCCCCTCAAATCGACATTCAAGATTTTTTTCTTTTTGATCCAAGATTAGTTACCTTTTTTTTTAATAATTTCGCCATCTTTGTCTCTAACACAAGCATCTACCTGATCTCTTAAATGTATTTCGACTTCACAGGGTGCCTCAATTGCCTGGAACATTCCTGTTTCGTTTATAAGTGTCATTTTGCTCCCAATTGTTGGCAATGCCGCCGAGCATGCGAGTGCTATTATGTTTGCCATGAAAGACAAGCTCGTACGATCCTCATCGCTTCGTAATCTTCTTTCGTGATAAACTTAAATTACTGTGCAAATATAATAATTTTTCTTTTTTCAGGACATTTCTCTTGGAGTTGCTATTGGATCCTCTACTCAGATATCTATGTTTGGGGTAAGCCAAGTTCAGTTTCAACGAGCTATGCAAGCGTTGAGTTGCATATTGTTTGTAGAACTCCAATGAAATTTCATAATTGATCTTCTTCAATTGTTTCATTCATCATTTTAGAAATTGCTTCATGCCAATCAATGGGGGTGCAACTTATCATTTTGCTCATCAGTTGGCACATGAAACAATAGTAGTTTTTTTTGCCGACTCATCGTCTTTTGCTTCGCTTGCGATGCAGATTCCTTTTTGTGTGGTAGTAGGATGGATCATGGGACAGCCAATGGACTTGAATTTTCAACTTTTCGAGACGGCGACTTTGTTTATAACAGTATTGGTCGTTACCTTCATGCTTCAGGTATCGAGAAGTCAATTCTTCTGCTAACAATAGTTCGATTCTAATGGTTTATTGCTCATTTTTATCAGAGAAAGCAGAATTTTTGTAGTATACTTGCATACATACTAAGTTGTTCCTCCCGAGTCAAGCTTTCGCGTCTAAACAATGCCGAGTCCGACATGTGACCGCTAACTCAAAAAACCTTTTGTTCGAATTAACATCTGTTCATTCATCCTGTTCTATAAACCGTTTTGGAACTTTTCATATGAATCTCAGACTATTCCATTCTTTAGCACACAGAATGACAACTTAAACTAAGGAATTTGCTTATTTTCGATATGCCATACAACCTGACCTAATGCTTTTACTGCAGGATGGACTTTCAAACTATTTCAAAGGTTTAATGCTGATCCTTTGCTATCTAATTGTAGCTGCAAGCTTTTTTGTACATGTTGATCCTTCTTCTGCCAATGGTGAGTTCCTAAACAAAAATCTACTATTCTTGATTGGAAAAGCAATAATAATAATAATTTATATACATATATTTCATAATATTATCATTTTAATTTGTCTGAAATTCAATTATGCAGAAGATAAAGAGCCATGAAATGGAAGTCACTAAACTTGCATACGAGGAGCCATCTTCTTCCCATTTTGGCTTCATAGGAGGAATTGAGGGATTGCTTTAGGCATATTTTTATTTATTACATGTAAATTAATAGATTGAAAGGGAAAAAGAAAAAGAAATCTCAAATGAGAGTTATGTCGATTAATTGATTTTGTATCGATCTATAAATCTTTAATATTTTAAATCATTGTGTAGTTCAAATGAGAGACGGTTGGATTTAATTTAATTACGATGGATTATGGATCGACGGGGGAGATTGAGTCGGTGATGGGGGCAGTGCGTTGATTGTAAAATTTGAAAGCATATTGCAAATAAAGATAAATTATTGGAGCAAAGTGAAAAAAGTTAATCTCAAGAGAACCGGAGAAAGCAGCGGCAAATGGCGTTTTGAAGCCTCGGCTGGCCGTTTCCTTCCTTGGGCTTCTCGTCGTCGATTGTCGCCGTCGCCGTCCAACTCTCCGGCATCCGCCTGCGATTCCCCCCCGGTCGGTTCGGTTAATCGGCAGTCTGATATGGCGGCGGACGTCTCCACTACTGCGCTGGCCGAACTCCACGCGCTCCGGCCTCCGATCATCCTAAACCTCGGTCTCCGACTTCGACGGCCGCCTCGCTGCGCTCTCCTCCGTCTCCGAAGCCGTGGCCCCGCTCCCTCCGTTCTTGCATCGACCGAGCCGTCTACTCAGCCTTCGCCTTCCTCCGAGCCTTCTCCCTCTGCCCCTCTTCCACCGAGCCCCGCACTGTCCTCGACTCCGTCGACCGCCTCCACGACGCCGTCGCGGCCGATTGCGAGGCCGCCGCGCAGCGCCTCCAGGAGGCCGTCGAGTTCCTGAGCCGCACCAAGGCCGCGGACCGCCTCCGACTCCATCGGCTAAAGGAGGCCCTCGCCTCTTCCAGACGATCTACGCCGGCGAGATCGAGGCCCTTGGTTACGAGGGCCTCTTGGACGAAACCCTCGTCCGGCTCCAGGATGACGACTACGAATCGCTGCTGCTCTGGTTAGAACGCAATGTCCTAAGCGGCATGGATAACTTCCCCAAAACAACCAGCGGATCCGATCTCGCTCCTCTCGCTTCGCCTCCACCGGCGGTTCTCCCAAACCCTCGCCGCCAACGATCGCCTCGACATCGCGATCGACACCTTCGTCGAGGAAATTAAATTGACCAAACCCTAAAAAATTGATCTTTGTGAGTGTCACGTCGTCGGCGGATTAGATTTGGGGCTGGTGGTTGTAGGCCAGATATCGGTGGGCGGCGAAGGCGCCGATGAAGCTGAGCCCGGAGTGCCTGCGAACGTACGCGCCGGAGGAGATGGACGCGATGAAGTGGGCGGAGGTGGAGGCGTCGACCGTTCTCTGGATCCGACACCTCGAACTGGCGGGGCAGACTCCGTTTGCCGTCAAGGAGCAGCTCTGCCGCGACGTGCTCGGTCCCTCCTGATGGAAAGCGCCTTGTGGTCCGAATGCTTCGCCAAGATCGCCGACCGCATCATGGCCGTCTTCTCCAGCTTCGGCGAGGGCGTTTCCCAGAGCTCCAAGCAGCCGAACAAGCTCTTCAAGCTCCTCGACATTTTCGACGCCATGGACCGCATCCGGCCGCAGTCGGAGTCCACTTTCGACGGCCAGCTGGGAGACGATATTCGCGCGTTCTACCGCGAGCTCCAGAAGCTCGCCGTCCAGGCGACCGCCAAGGCATTTCTGGGAGTTCGGCCTCCGGAGCTGCAGTTCGCCGCCGGGCGACGGGTAAGTGCCTTAGGTCGTCCGGGACGCCGTGCATTACCTCAAATGCCTCGCCACCGCCGGGTTCGCTTGGCCGATGGGACAAGCGCTCCGAACGGAGAGCAATTGGATAACAGAACCGCCGTCCTGAAGCCCGGCGGCCGACCTCGGCGACGACGGCCTTCTCCACGAAGTGCCCCGCAACATCCCGGAGGCGTTGCAGAGGAACGTGGAGGTAAAACAAGCGAGGTTAGCGTGGAGAGATGGAGCGCACTGCGAGGATTGATTGCTCGTTTATCTGACTTTCTGCGTCGTTACGCTGGCTGACATGCAGCGGGACAACGGGGAAGGACCTTATGCTGGGTTCTCTTGCGAAATTAAAGGAATCCAATACGATCCATTTAATCAATTAGTTTAAATTATTATCTTTGGTGCGTGAACTTTTTAAAGTTGGAGAATTAAATTGATCCGAGCGCAATCGGTATATTCATCTCATAAACACAATTTTTATTATCCCATATAGTAACTACTATTTAAGAAGAAATTGTAAAAATCTAACCCTTTTTTATTGATATAATTTTATATGATCTTATATCACGTAAGATCGTATTTATTATTTAGCTCTCAAGTCATATCTAATATGACATTTTCTTTATTTTTTTATTAAATGTGGAATTTATTCATAGTCTTGTTTGAAAATTTTAAACGTATATTAGATTAATCCATTAATTCAATAAACTCGGATCCAACTAGATTAATTCAATAATCTAATAAACTTAGAATCCGATTAGATTAATCTATTAATCTAACAAGTTTAGAATCTAATAAGCTTAACTCATTACTCTTAACGTAGATCCAATGTGAGACTTCGATCGTGATCCCAACACCTCATGCTATCACAAGTTGTGGCTACCGACACATATTGGTCCTTGTACACGCAGATGCAAGGGACTGAGCTAGCGAAGCTGGTAGAGGAGGAGACAATGAGAGTGACGTTCAAGAACATGGTGGAGCAGGCGACGTTCACGTACCAGGAGGCATTGTGGGGGTTGCTGCTAAGGTTGGCAAAGAGGGATGAGGTATAGGCGATGATGAGGACTAGGGCGGAGGAGTTCGTGAGGCTAGGTTTTTGCATGGGAGCACGATGACATCCTTGTTGCGCACACGTGATCATCAATCAACATATCGTTTATGAGGCATTGCCGGAATTCTACGAGAAATGTCAAAGGATTGGGCATCGGACTGATCTTTGTCAGAATGGAACTGAAATTGCAGAGGTGCAGGGACAGGCTGGGGGAAGGGCTGATGTGGGGGGTGCAAATGGTCGGAGGCCTGCAAGACATCGTTCACAATCGGCCAACAGGCGAGGAGGGTCAAGGGGGCAATATAGAGTGCGGTCAAGGCAGCAAGGAAGGGCGCCTAATCAGTCTAATCAGAATGTTCGAGCTGAGAATCGAGAAGAGCATAATCGATTGGCAATGATGACAATGTCTAGCCCGATCCCGATTGCGGTGGAACCCCCCTTGTCGTGGAGTGCTGCTACAGAGGAGGGGGAGGATGCTAGGGGCAGGGATGGCAGAGGTTCGGAGGGATTGGACGAGCAGAACCAACAGAATGGGGAGCAGGAAGAGCAGCAGTCAGTTTTGAGGCAAGTTGAGGTGGTGAGGCCGGATGGAGTGCTAGTTGGTGCCCGACAGGATGTAGTGTGAGGGGAGCAACAAGTAGTTCGTGGAAAGGACCCGGTATAGCAAGGGGAAGGGCCTCCAAGGGTTGTTCACGTCCAAGGAGGCTAGAGGGCAACGGGGAGCGCGACGTCCAAACTTGCTCATGGGGTGGCGGCAGCTGGGGGGTCTGCTACTTCTTCATCGGTGGTTGTGACTTCTTCTTCGGCAGCATCTAATTCGGGCTCTACCTCGGTAGCGAGCTCAAGTAATGGTACGGATGGTAGGATGGGGAATGGAGTGGTGGGAGCTAATCGTAGCGGTCGCCAATTACTGACGTGAGCAGTCCGCGGGAGTGACAAATGAAGGTTGCGGCATGGAACATTAGGGGCTTTCACAAGTCCCTAAAGTAAGGAGGGGTGCAACACCTCCTTAAACATAAAGATATTCAGGTTTTGGCGCTTTTGGAGATGAAGCTTGGGGAGATATCTCTTGATCAGATTATGGCAAAACGGTTTGTAGGTATGGGGCATTCTCATAATTTTAGGATGGCTAATCATAGTCGTATTTTGTTATTATGGGACTTGCAGAGGGTGGATATAGAGGTCATTACTACAACGGAGCAATTTATACACATGCATATTCGGTGTCGAATCACGGGAAGGGGTTTTTTGGTTTCATTTGTATATTGGTTGCATTCTATAGTGGCGCGAAGACCGTTATGGGAGGCGCTCACGAAGCTTGGGGAGGACATTATGGAGCCATGGATGATTATGGGGGACTTCAATTCCATATTATCGATTGAGGATAAGCAAGGTGGAGTTCCAGTTACAAATTATGAGATGAGGGACTTCCAGATATTTACTCAAGTATGTGGATTGGTGGATCTTCATTCGATCGGGTGTCGACTTACTTGGAAGAATGGGGTGGTTTCTTGCAAGTTGGATCAAGCCATGGTTAATTCACAGTGGTTAGTGACAGATTTTGATGCTTATGCAGAATTTACAACCCCCGGTTGTCTTTCGGATCATTCATGTGGTATTGTGCATACTATGACAAAGGATAGACCCCTGAATCAGCCCTTCAAATTCCTTAATATGTGGACACTTCATAGGGATTTCCAACAGGTTGTGAGGAATTCATGGGCTGCTTCGGTTGGTGGGGCTGCCCAATTTGTTCTCAAAAGCAAGTTGGGCCGGTTGAAAGGGAAATTGAGGGATCTGAACAAGAAAGAGTTTGATCACATATCGGAGAAATCAAGGAGGGCGAATGCTGAGTTAGAAGAGGTGCAAAGGGGTATTCTTGAAGGTGGATCCGTCCCTTCGAGCTATGGGCAAATCAAGAAGCAAGCTATGCTATTGGCGGAGGCGGAGAAGCAATATTTTCAGCAAAGAGCTAAACATGTATATCTCCGGAGTGCGGATAAGTGTACCAAATTTGTTCATGATGTAGTGAAGAGGAACAACAAAAGGAATGCTATTGTGACACTCACCAAGAGGGATGAGGATCAAACTACGAGCATAGGGGAAGTTGCAAATGAGTTTGTGGACTATTATCATGGGTTTCTTGGGCAGGATGTGGTGTGCAATCACATGGACAGCAGTAGCCTTCTGGGAAGATGTTTAAACAACGCACAAGGTGCCAGTTTAGTGAGGAAGGTAGAGGTGGAGGAGATAAAGGTTGCACTATATGATATTGGGCAAGATAAGACGCCGGGTCCGGATGGGTTTGGAGCCAAATTCTTTACATCTACTTGGGAGACGGTGGGGGTGGACTTTGTGGCAACAGTAAGGGAGTTCTTTCGAGAGGGAAGATTGCTTAGACAATGGAATCATGCATTGGTATCCTTTGTTAGTAATATATGAGAGATGTCCTAAGGCAATCGCCTTATGTACAAACCATTTATATGATAAATGAAGATTCACTATTTGAGTATACATGTTTTATGTATTTGATTGGATCTTAAACTCATTTACTGAATGTCCACGATACGATTCACAGCATGAGAGAATTTGTGATTGGATCACAACTAGTGAGTATCTCTACATGTGTAATTGTGATGTATCGGAATTATCCCTAGTCGATGAATTGATGGATTTGGACACCATCAATTCTGTCGAGACTAGCACGAGGTATACTCCTTGGTATATCCAAGCAGCTGATTCTCACTGGCTGGAGACATTGTGATGTCCGGAGTTGATCGTGAATGCTAGTTATGGTAACTAGTTCATTGGAGTGACCAGCCGTAAGACTTCATATGGTTCTCTGCATATATAGATATGTCAATGAAGTTCTTACTGTGGCTTAAGTGCGATGTTCCTTTGACTTGCGATATTCAAGTCATCTTGATCATGGAGACTTATGCTTTGACATCTTAAGCAAGCATCTCTAAGGAGATGTGGACCCGGGATGATTGGGTATAAGTCGAAATGATCGAAGGTGTTTGAATAGCCTATAAAGGATTCACCACTCCTTGCGAGGAGATGTATACCCATGGCCTCTCGTCGGATTGTTACTAAAGTCTTTGGCCAAAGCATTACATGTTTAGAGTAAGGTACTCTTCGATACATGTGGAGTAACTAGAATCCGTAGGACGAGGAAATGATATTTGGGCTAGGTGTGACGTAGTCAGCCTAGTGGGGACTGACACAATAGACCATGTCCTGAACCAAGTGGGTATAAGATGAGTGAAGGGAATGGGGCACGAATCATTCGAGCTGCTGAAGGGTTTCAGAAATAGTTCTGGATCAACCGTTGATCTTTTCAGTTAATTGGGGATCATGATGTACTACTAGGTGCCACTCATGATCGTTCTATAATTAATGGTTAATTATAGACGACCAACATAAACCGAGAACCTATTTGGTCACACGCACAACGAGCGTAATCCAAAGGATTTAAAACGAGCTTGAGAATGAGATTCTCAGACCGAGAGAAACTAGGTTTGGTTGGACCAAACATAAAGCGAGCATGAAATCGTTTCAGTCGCAATGGAAGCGTGGATGGGCCGTGTCTTATGAAGACATAATGGACGAACCAAAATGGTTTGGTTCTAATCCAATGGAGGAGAATAAACCAAAGGGTTTGGTTTATTTTAAACGAATGAACCAAAAGTTGGTTCGGTTCGTTTTAACTTAAAATAAACCATAATGGTTTGGTTTATTTTAACTTATCTTAATGGAGCGGGTTAACGGGCCTAATGGTTATGATCCAATAACCATTAAGAGAATTAGTTCTCTATAAAAGAGGGCTTAATGGATAATTAAGCCCTAATTGAAGAGCCCTAAACCTAGTTGCCGCCCACCCCATTGAAGGAGGCGGCGCCAACTCCATTGCCGCCGCCCATTGCTCCTCCAACCGGCGTCCAGAAGGAGCCTTCCTTCCCCCTCGCCGGCGTCGAGCTGCTGCCGGTTGGTGCTCCGGTGATCTTCCTTGGGTGTGGCGATAAGGTGAGCACTTGGCTTCCTTGTTTTGGCCGGCGCCTACTCCTCCACCAAGCTGTCCAGTTTTTTGGACAGCTTCTTCTCCTCTCGTCGGAGCGTCGTTTGGACGACGGTTAGAGCTCCGACAGCGGCTAACTTACCGGAGATTCGATCTCCGGTAATCCTCTGAGGTGGAGGACGAAGGATTCGTCAATTGGTTGACGAATACCTCTCCGGAGAAGCGAGTTTTGAGAACTCGTATTAGGATCCGAATTTGGATTCGGATTGTGATCATCTCTCGATCACGTCGTCTTCAACACGAGGCTAGTAACCCGTACGAAGACGAAGCTCGTGGCTTAGCGAAGTCATCCCGAGGAACTCGGCATGGATACGGATAGAGACGATTCTAGCGAGGATCGTTCCGGTTGATGCCGTTCCCGCTACACGTCATACGAAAGGTATAACATAGATAAATTTCCTTTTATTGCAAATTTAAATTTACGGTTATGTCTACACTTGTTGTAATATGCATGCGTGTGTTGTGTGTGTTGTAATAAATATAGATTTATTATTTTTATTGCTTCCGCTGTGCTCATGTTTGTGAAACATGATCGAACACACACACGCCGCGGTGCCGAAAACCCAACAGTGGTATCAGAGCCCAGGTTGTGTTTCGACATAATCGTAAAAATCGTTTTGCGATAGTCATAATGTATTTCTGGAAATTTTCTAATTTTAGAAATTTAGAAGTATTTATGGAAATTTTTCAATTTTGGAAAGTCTAGAAGTATTTATGGAAATCTTCCATTTTTGGAAAGTTGGAAGTATTTATGAAAATTGATATTTTCCATAAATAAAATATTTGATTAGATTCTGGAAATTTGTTTCCTAATTTAATCATGATTTGATTTGGGAAATCAAATCTTAAAATATTTTATTTCCATAAGTAGTTTTAATGATTTAGAAAATTGGTTTCCTAAATAGATTTTCCTTAATCAAATAATTCCATGAATAAAATATGTGATTAGATTTGGAAATTTGTTTCCTAATTTAATTATGATTTGATTTGGAGAATCAAATCTTAAACATATTTTATTTCCATAAATAGTTATGACATATAAGGAAATATATACATGACATAATTGTATGTCATGTAAATGCATTAGATGCATAACATTATGCCATGCGTGTCGTGACATGTAGATGTATGTCATGTATGTCATGCCATGTAAATAATAGTTATTTGCATGCAAAGAGGATGAGACATAAAAACCCTTAAACAATATTAAAGCCTACGCCTTCCATTAATATGGTTAGAACCAGAGTTCCGTTTCTTGTTTGGGTTGTTGGACTCTCTCCAAGCCCGGCTTGAACCCGAACATGTTCAAACCATGGAATAGTTTAATACTAATATGGTAAGAGTCAGAGGTCAATCATTAGCTTTGGTTGTTGAACTCTCTCCAAGCTGGGCTAATTGGTTGAATGCGCTCTAACCATATTAAAACTATTTCCCGATTAATGGGTTGGCTTTAACCTGGAGCATCGGCTTGTTGGACTCTCTCCAAGGTCGATGTAAAGGGAGGTGAAGTTGGGTGCTATGCATATGATGCATACTTGTTAATGTGTTAACAACCCGATGTATGTGTGAACATTCAATTAGTTGATAGCACATTGTGATAGTTGCATATACGTGATATGCAATCGGTATAGTTGATACCTACTGTCGTAGTTATGAATGACTTGTTGGACTCTCTCCAAGGTTGTTCATAACTATGATGGATATCAGCCCATTCGGAGATGGACCTACGATCTCCCGAAGTGATTTTGGGGTTTTTGAAATTCGAAAAATGAATGAGATTTATAAATATATATTGATGTATTTTAAAATCATTTTCTCATATATGCTCGTTTTGTATTTCTAAGAATGATCATGATGTCTTTGAATTTGCGTTCCATTTTGGATTCGAATAAATTGACTGGGCCGAGCTTCATGGACTGGCTTAGAAGCTTGAGAATTATTCTCAAGGTTGAAAAGCTTGCAAATGTCCTCGAAGCGCCTCTTCCCGCCCATCCTAGTGACGATGCAACTCCGGACCAATTGTTGGTCTATCAGAAACATGTGACTGATTCTAAATTGACAAGTTGCATCATGCTAGCCGCGATGGAACCCAAGCTACGAAAGCAGCATGAGCATATGGATGCTCATATCGTAGTCCTTCATCTTTATGAGTTGTTTGATAAGCAAGTGAGATTCGAAAGGTTCGAAGTCTCCAAGCTCCTCTTCACCTCTGAGATGCTAGAAGGTTCATCGTGGTATCGCTCGATATCGAAGACTGTGAGTCTTACGAGAAGCATGAGCAGGGCCAGTCTTTGTTAGTTGATTCCTCGAAGAAAGGTTCTAAGAGGAAGTCAAAGGAACAACAAAAGGGAAAGAAAAGAAGGGCTAAGAAGGTAGAACTAGCACAAAAGGAAACTTGCCATCATTATGGCAAGGAGAGCCATTTGCGAAGAAAGTGCAAAATTTATCTTGAGTCCGTGAAGAAGAATAAGGCATCGGATGCCCCATCTTCTTCAGATATCTTCGTTATTGATTGTCATTCTATTTCCTCAAACACTTGGGTATTGGATACTGGGTGTGGCTCACATATATGTAATGACATACATGGACTAAGGAATAGAAGAAGACTCGTCAAGGGAGAGTCAAATTTGCGTGTTGGGAATGGAGCAAAGGTTCTTTGTAGTCGCCATCGAACGCATTTGTTGAAACTCCCTACAGGACTTGTCTTAGAACTGGACAATTGCTTTTATATTCCTTCGTTGATAAAGAACATCATTTCTATTTCTTGTTTAAATAGAAATGGGTACCATTTGACTTTTAGTAACAATTGTTGTTACATAACTTTAAATGGAGTTCTTTATGAGACTGGAACTTTAAGCAATGGTGTTTATACGTTGGACGTATCCAGTGACATTTGCAATATCGAAGCGAGCAACAAGTGTGCTCGAAAGGATAATCAAATAGACTCCTATATGTGGCATTGTCGTCTTGGCCATATAAGCAAGAAACGCATGTCCGAATTACACCGATGTGGAATTCTGGAATCGTTTGAATTGGATTCATACGATATATGCGAATCATGCTTAAAAGGCAAGATGACTAAGTTACCTTTTACTGGAAAAGGTGAACAAGTGAGAGAGTTACTAGGTCTAATACATACTGATGTATGTGGACCTATGTCAACTCAAGCATTAGGAGGCTATAGCTACTTCATTACCTTCACCGATGATCACTCACGGTTTGGGTATGTGTTCTTGATGAAACACAAGTCTGAAGCCTTTGAAAGGTTCAAAGAGTTCATAAATGAAGTAGAGAAACAACATGACAAGTATATTAAAATACTTCGATCGGATCGAGGTGGTGAATACTTGAGTCAGGAGTTTCTTGATTATCTAAGAGACAATAGTATATTGTCTCAATGGACTCCGCCATATACACCACAGCATAATGGTGTATCTGAGAGGCATAACCGGACCTTGTTGGACATGGTCAGGTCAATGATGAATCATGCGACTCTTTCCAAGTCCTTTTGGGGTTATGCACTTCAGACAGTTGTTTACTTGTTAAACAGAATGTCTACCAAGGTAGTCTCAACTACTCCATATGAGATATGGAATAGTAAGAAACCTCATGTATCTTACTTAAAGATATGGAATTGTCCTGCTTATGTGAAGCGGACTGTATCAGACAAATTGGATGCTAAGTCTGATAAATGTCTATTTATTGGATACCCTAAGGAAACAAGGGGTTACCAATTCTATCATCCTGTGGAACAAAAGGTGTTTGTTTCAAGGTATGCTGTGTTTCTAGAGAAAGAGTTTCTCTTGCAAGAAAATAGTGGGAGTGTCGTCGAGCTTGAGGAGGCTCGAGAGACTCAAATAGACATTGATGAGATACTTGGTGAAGCACAACAGCCGACAACTCATAGTGATGAGCAATCGGCTGGACCTATTGTAACACCACATCTTCGTAGATCTGGTAGAACACGCAATATTCCTGAGAGATATGGATTTCTCGTAAGCGAATCGATGACGTGTTACTCATTGATGATGAGGAGCCTACCAGTTATGAAGAAGTGCTGACAAGTTCAGAAAGGGATAAGTGGCTTGGTGTCATGAAGTCGAAAATGGATTCCATGTATGAAAACCAAGTTTGGAACTTGGTTGACCCACCTAAAGGGATAAAGCCTATAGGGTGAAAGTGGATTTTCAAGAAGAAAACCGACATGGATGGTAATGTGATTACCTATAAGGCTAGATTGGTGGCGAAAGGATATCGTCAAAAACAAGGTGTTGATTATGACGAAACCTATTCGCCTGAAGCTATGCTTAAATCCATTCGGATGCTCCTGGCCATAGCGGCTCATTATGATTATGAGATATGGCAGATGGATGTGAAAACAGCTTTCCTTAATGGAAACCTGCTCGAGGACGTATATATGATACAGCCTGAGGGTTTCACATCGATTGATAAAACCAAGGTATGCAAATTGCGACGGTCCATTTATGGATTGAAGCAAGCATCTAGGAGCTGGAATATCCATTTTGATGAGACAATCAAAAAGTTTGATTTCTCACAAAATCCAGACGAACCTTGTGTGTACAAGAAGGTTAGTGGGAGTGCAGTCGTGTTCCTAGTATTGTATGTCGATGACATACTACTTATAGGAAACGATGTTTCAATCTTACAGTCAGTGAAGGTTTGGTTATCCAAGATATTCTCCATGAAAGACCTGGGAGAAGCAACCTACATCCTCAGGATTAAGATCTATAGAGATAGATCGAAACGGTTGCTTGGTCTTTCGCAGTCTACATATATAGACCGAGTGCTAAAGAGGTTTAGCATGTCGGAATCCAAGAAAGGTTTCTTACCCATCAGGCATGGGGTACACCTTTCGAAGTCTATGTGTCCGTGTCACGCCCCGAGAGCATGCCGAGCCGAAAATCAAACGGACGGCATCTCCCCTGTACGTGGCAACATTTCGGGTTAATACAAGGCCCGTAGGCCCACAACAACAACAATATATATATAACAAATAATAGCAGCGGAAATAAAGAGCGCATACCCACAACATACATAACAAAAATATACAGGTGTACACCACCTGACAAGTCCACAGTCAAAACCGTAAATAACACAACGACATCACGACAAGTCCAATACAAAACAAAGGTCCATGACATAGGACCAAAATCCATAACTCATAAACAGGTCCAAACCATAAGAGAGAAAAACAAAATAAACTCCTCGGGAGACATCGGAAAAATGGAGATGGGATGGATCGGTCGGCGCAGCTCCAAGTCGTCACGAAGACCTCTACCTGTTACCTGGGCGACAGAAAAACCCAGGGTCGGAGGTGGTGAGTAAAACTCAGCAGGTAATCAGAGAAAACATGTAAATATATGTATCAATATTACATGTCATTCAACAGTTTAATCTACTCGTACAACAAGTATACATCAGCATAACAATAGATATGCATGCATATACTAAATAAACTGAACATCAACGATGCTGACATACCTGGCAGTCAGCTACTCTATCCTGATCCAACCTGGGCATATAATCACATCATAGGGTATAACAGTATAGTACTAACACAATATCCTAACCTGAGTCAAGGGTATCACTGTGAATATCCGATAGGTATACAAATATCAACCTACTACCATACAGGAATATGCAATAGCATGTATGAATATGTACAAACAAATGCAACAGGCATAGTACATACAAATGCATCATCATCAAAGTGAGTATACATATAGACTGTATCTGTATGTATACCAATCACCATCATCCATATATATATATATACAAGCAGTTATGTATATATATATAACCATATGCAAAACACCGTATGATACGGCAATGCAGCATGCATGGTCATGCCTGCTCACCCCTACTCGCTACCACGACCCCAGTGTGGCCTAGGTGGCACGACATGACAACTATCCCGACTCCAGCCGCCACCACTCTCGAGTGACCGAGTTGGGTAGTATGATCAAGTAGCATATAAGCGTAAGTAGCTCGCTACGCAACGGGGGTCCCTGCTGCTGGTCACTCCGACTAACACTACTAATGAGTGGTCGAGTACCACGCACCCAGGACAACTGCACGCAACTCCAACTACCATCGTCAATAATGGTAGAGTGCGGCACAACAAATGCTATGCCCTCACACCAGTTACTCCTCTGGAAGTAACCTGGGAGGCAGGATGACTGACGACTCTCTCTCAACCCCAAGGGAGGCGATGTCATCGATGCATGCAATGAAATGAGAGTCTTGTCTCACATCTGGAACATCTACCCTAGACTCTCTGTCCAACCAAGAGTCACACTCAATTGATCAGTACACTCTCTACCCTGTAGAGAGTCACTCATCTGATCATGACAAGCTAGGACCATCGGTCCGTAGCGACACACTGTCCACGACTCACATGACCATTCACACAACCCGTGGTTGGTGAATAAATGTGCCACATCTGAGTATGGAATAAGTCCTACATCTAGGGCCATACTTATCCACAGAGGATCATTTTGCCAAATTTACCATTTAGGTCATCCTCCGTACTCTAACATCTACACCCTACTAAACCCTTAGAACTACTTACATCACATCTGTAAGTTCTAGATCATGCTAGGGAATATGTGTTATCAATAATCGAGCACACATATATATCAACGGTAAGTTCAAGCATACGATAAACAGAGCATGATCAAGGTAATATGAACACCTAACATGTTCATATCTATATCTAAATCTGGAAATCATTACATCTACCCGACCAGTAGGAAAATTACCTACCTGCTTTGTAGACACCAATCGTCTTCACGTCCGCGAATATCTCGAACCGAAATCCTGCAAACAAAACATATATGATCAAATCATATACCAATTCTAATATTAGGATCAAATCATAATCCTACATCAACTTTATATCTAGATTCGTAGCCCAAACAAGACTACTACTTCACAGTCATTACAATGACACAACAGCCCATTTACTACACAACTTCTGCCTTACAACACAGTCGAAACATAGGTCAATACACATCTCACCCCAAGATCAATCAACACCTCGATCCACACCAATATAGGGGAAAATCAACAACACCCGCTGCCCACCATACACTCAATTATAGCTGTGAACAGAATTAAATCAAGCTCAACCATTACCCAACAAAGGAGACACTATCAAATAACTTACCTCATGAACACAGCCATCATCGGCTCCGGCAGCGATCACAAGATACCCAACTCACCTTCACAGCCAAGCAAACCCCATCATAGCACACCATCTGGCTTGCTCCACAGAAATTGAAGCTTCACCGATACTAGAAAATCCCTCGACAGCAACCTTCCCTTCTCCTCTGCTCATCGGCTCCGGATCACTGCCCAACCACCCAAAATTCCCTTCAACCAAGGAAAAATCAAATCCAAGATCCCAGTTGCCATCGGAATGCTCATCCCTGCTCAACTCTGATCTCCACGGCAGATTCAACAACCTCTACCCTCCATCAAATCCCTAAAGAACAATTAACTCTAAATCAAGCTGTAAACACATACCTTCTCGTTCCAACCTTAGCCATCGGATCACATTCTTGGCCTCATCGTCAGCGGATCAGAGTTAGCAATGAAGATCTTGGTGGCTGGTGGAGGCCGCTGCTAATCAGACGAAGAAATCGACACCGACTGCGCGCAGTGCTCACAATGGAGATCGACAGAAATGGCCTAGCTCCAGATGCCGGCGAGCTCAGGTGGCGACGTTGGCTCACACTGATCCGCTAGGTTGGGCAAGTAGAAGGTTGGAGACGATTCGAGTGTGGCTGCTGCAAATGCTCGATGGACTGGCATTCACAGCGACAACCCGAGCCCGTGGCGTGCTGTCCATGAGCGGCAAACGAAAGGGTGGTGGCGGCAGCAGTGGCTCTAATTTTTGCGATGGCAGCGGCGACCGGCGATCCTGTGCGCGCGACGAACAGGGCGGCGAGAAACCAAGAGGAAGCACAGTCGGCACCTGATGTGGTGCGTGATCGAGGACGAGAGGGGACGGCGGTGGCGATTTAAGCTCGGGCGTCGGCGAGTGACGGCGAGCGGCGCGGCGTGGAGGCGGAGATCACCCGGCGAGAAGGTCCCTCGCGATTGGGAAGGAGAAGAGGAAGAAGAGAAGTCGGGAAAAAGGAACGGAAAGGGGATCGGCGGAAATAAACACGTCCGTTAACCCATTTAATTCCTCAATATAAATAGGCTTTACAAAAGCCTGTTCGTTTTATCCCCATAAAATGTCCATAAGACCTCCGTTTAAATCCAGAAAAATTTCTAAAAATTTCTGAAAATTTCCACAAGATGTTTTATCAATTACCGAGGAATATATTTTTTTTTCCTCGGTATTTTACATTCTCCCCCACTTATAAAAATTTGGTCCCCAAATTTCGTACTAATATGCAAAAATTTACTTCAAACATGTTTCCGAAAGGACCACATATATTCTTCAAGTGAACAAATGAGACTATCGAGCTCGGATAGTATCTTTCAGCTCTCACATAGCCTCCTCATCGATATGATGCTGTCATCCAACCTTTACGAGTCGGATAGTTTTCGTCCCACTACTGTCGCTCCTTGCGACCCAGGCTCCACCCTGGAATTTCCTCGTAAGTCACATTAGACTGAGGTGGAATTGCTATCTTCTTCAGAACATTCTCTGAATGCGGAACGTATTTCCTCGGCATAGAAACATGCAATACGTTACGAACACCTACAAGTGTCGGAGGTAAAGTCAATCGATAAGCTACACCTCCATGATCCACGACACAAGATCTGAATAGATCCTCCCACGTTTGAATGTCATGCTCAGACAGTCCATTAGTCCATGGATGAAATGTTGCACTAAGCCGAAGCTCTGTGCCCATAGTCTGGTGTAGACTCTATCAAAATCGCGAGGTAAATCGCGAATCTCTATCCGATATGGTACTTAAAAGTACCCCACGCAAATCTGATAATCTTTCGGTAATACAACTCTACCGGATGATCTAACAAGTATGACCCACGAATATGAAGGAAATGAGCTAATTTGGTCGGTCAATCCACAATCACCCAAATCGCATCATGTCCTTTACGGGTTCTAGGCAATCCCGCAACGCAGTCAATAGTGATATGCTCCCACTTCAATTCCGAAATCGAAATTTTCTAGAGCAATCCAGTGAGTTTCTGATGTTCAACCTTCACCTACTGGCATACTAAACATCGAGCAGCAAAATTTGCTATAACTCTCTTTATACCATTCCACCAGTATAAACGTTTCAATCTCAGTACATCTGAGTACCGCCAAGGTATATAACCCATCTCGAATGATGTGCTTTCTGTAGCAACTCTTCCTTAAACACTGCAACTTCGGAATCCACTATACTTCTCAGAGACGGGGAATTATCTTCTCAAAAGAGAAGTCTATCAACCATTCAAAATCCACTCTACCACACACTCTGTAAGCGCATGGAAGACTATAGCGATCAATCTCCCTTGTTGCAATTGTTGCAACTGTTCGCACTCCAGCAACTCCCTTGTAGCTACCCAGTAGCTTGTTAAATTCAATGAGCACTTCTGCTCCATACAACTACAAATCCAGATAATAACTACTAAAGTCACGTCATGTATACGACAGACTATCTCGTAGTTCCTTAACTGACATAGACATAAGATACACTTCATTCAACTACATCAAAATCGTTCCGATCCCTGAAATGACGCATCTGCGTACATCATCCTTTTTATCCACTTCGGAAGGATTAACTAATACTTGCGTAAAAGTTAACCGCTATCTAGGTCCTATAAACTGGTTTCACGAGCTTCCGACTAAATGATTTCCAACATCACCTTTGTCAAACAAGTCGGTGGTATAGTAATGCTAAGACATTCTATCCACATCTACAGTACTAACCAAAACATACAAGAAAAACCATCATCTATGGTGGTCGAGTGCGCAACTCCAACTACCACAATCAACAGTGGCCAAGTTACGCAACTCCAACAACTACAAAGGAATCCAATCGTGTTCAAGATACACGATTCTCAAATCCTTTGACGGCTAAATCGTTAATGGATTTAACAACTTAATCACAACTTGTAAAATTCATACTAAGTATGAAATTATCGTCTCCACACACCTGCATCCCCTTTACTCTAAGCTGACGATATAATAATCATCTCAACGACAATGATAATTGTATGACATCATGTCACTATAATATCAACACTCCAGTCGTAAACCAACCTTAGAGTATACACAGGTGTCTTTGGCTGATCTAAATAGATCATCTATCCCCAGCGGAGGATATTCATCACGACAACTACTGTATTCCATCATCGATAATTGATGCATACTTTTAAAGGTTCATCTCTCTTTCAACAAAGAGTTCCGGATCTTCTCAAGGAGGAATACTGGGATAGATAAATATCCCCTCTAACATCTCCTATAATTGCAACTCACGTTATTCCGATTCTTTTATATTGTTTAACAACACTGATACCAACAAAAATATCACTCGTTATGTGATCTTCGATACTGGACTATTTTCGCAATCATTTCGAACGCCTACTCCACTTGCCTAAACAACGGCAAGCCTTGGAGTTCATCCGAAATTACATCCGAAGGCTCTCAGATTATACGCACATCCGAGAGACATATCGTACCATACTTCCAACAATTTGACCATCCGTAAGGATATATCTACAGCAAAAGTATGTATATCAAAGTCTAAGGGTATCCCTTGACTTCTTAATTGTTGGTCCACATCTCACCTGATGGTAGAGATACCGCCGACCCACAAGTCGATGCATAGGAACCCTTCTAATCCGAACTAATAATGTTCTAGACACAGATACATGTAAACTACAAGTATCTCTCAATATATTAATCTAGAGGGTAAAACTAGAGTAATACCCTGAACGATCAGATATCTGTTGATCCGATCCAAAAGGCTCCACACAGGTCTCCGCCTTTCTCCGAAGAGAAAAGATCAGATTCAACAGTCCGTGACAAAGCGGTCGCATTTCTGCGATGAATGATCCTAGGATTTTTTCCTAGATCATCCGATCCTATCACTTAATCCTACGAGCTGCAACTGTAGAATACCGAATAGATACGACCTTCGTCGTATACTCTCTCTTCTGTACAATCAATTCACATCTGGGGATAACTGTTTATTGTTGTCTGCTGAGTCTTCTACAATGTCTTCTGCTGATGCTGCTTCTGTGTTGATCTCTGCTGAAGGGGAGTATCAAGGAACTCCAACCACGCCTGAGGAAGTAGGTTGTTGCTGATGAGATAACTCAATCTTCTGTGTTGATCTCTACTGTCGAGACAATGCATCTTCCTCCTGGAACACCATCGGTAGTCTTCAACTGAATCTTCAAAGTACACCTCCTCTATTGTACTGGTTGCTCACAATAGCAACAGATGAATTGTTCCAACAGGTATTCTGACTTCGTGTATCTTCGTGATCTGCACTGCATGCACACAATCCCTTCGAAGTCTATGTTCTGATTTTGCTGATATCCTCGAGAATATCCTGATGATCTGCGATTGGTCTTCTATAATCGGAAAGTAGCCCCAAGGCCTCTGACTCCGATCTTGCTCCTTTTGTCCAACATTCGGAGACTTCTAACTCTATTAAGTTGACCTGCAATATTTGTTTATCGGTCTCCAACTCTTAAACCCTTGTACGGAGTCATTTCTAAACTCCTATCTCAATCCAACGTCTTCCGGCAGGATCTGGTAGAAGATCCCGACATCCTAATCCAACTATAAGCCAATAACTCTGGGTGGCTTTAATCATCCATTCATCTTCTTGAGCTATTAGGTGATCGTAGCCTATGCAAGTCTCACAACTCTGCACAGTACAATATCACTAACCGATCACCCTTTTTTGAAGCTCAAGAATTCCTTACAATGCGTCACTAAAAGTGACACGGGGAAATACTCTCTTTCAACATCACTAAATCATGATCAAGTGATATATTATTTCCCGAAGATTATTTTCTGCATTTATCACCAAATACCGGCTTGACCCCGATAATGGTATGCAAATAACTCTACTTTCTCGGTATAACATGAGTTAAGTACTTAAAAGTACTCTCAAGGTTATACAACTCAGTACGAACAACTCAGGGATAAAATCCCTATGAAACACCGTAACCTAGCCTTCCGCTATCTGCATCGACAATAGACAATTTGTCTTGTCCATTACCCAACAGGTAATGATCTGACTAATACAGTTAGTGGAAATCTCTAAGACTGTAGTCTCTGATTTCCATAATAAATGTGACGACTTGGCCTCTATTTTCCGACTCAGTATCAGTCGGCTCTCAGAGGTAAATCACCTCCTCGACATAGGTTCAAGACTCACAGACTCAACAGGTCGTTCCCGTGGTCAACTCATACCACGGTTACGAATAATAACCAACACACTACAGGTTATTTCCTTGGTATAAGCATCTAAATGCATAGCCAACAAAAACCGGGAGTATAAACCCTAAAGGTCACTCCAGTTGGTCGCCTCGATGGACGACCCCTACTACAAGTCTGCACAGGTGTCATAACTCTATTGTATACACCTACTGATCAAGTTTAAATAAATATCTACTAAACCATAAGTTTTTCAGGAATTCTTACCTCGTGCTGCTTGGAGCTCAGGCCGCTGCCCATCTCATCTCAAAAACCAAAACCGAATAAATCGACTCTCGAGAATCCAAGACTCGACACAAAAACAAATTGTATGGCATCGCAGAACCTTGGGCTTTGATACCACTAAAGTTGTCACGCCCCGAGAGCATGCCGAGCCGAAAATCAAACGGACGACATCTCCCCTGTACGTGGCAACATTTCGGGTTAATACAAGGCCCGTAGGCCCACAACAACAACAATATATATAACAAATAACAGCAGCGGAAATAAAGAGCGCATACCCACAACATACATAACAAAAATATACAGGTGTACACCACCTGACAAGTCCACAGTCAAAACCGTAAATAACACAACGACATCACGACAAGTCCAATACAAAACAAAGGTCCATGACATAGGACCAAAATCCATAACTCATAAACAGGTCCAAACCATAAGAGAGAAAAACAAAATAAACTCCTCGGGAGACATCGGAAAAATGGAGATGGGATGGATCGGTCGGCGCAGCTCCAAGTCGTCACGAAGACCTCTACCTGTTACCTGGGCGACAGAAAAACCCAGGGTCGGAGGTGGTGAGTAAAACTCAGCAGGTAATCAGAGAAAACATGTAAATATATGTATCAATATTACATGTCATTCAACAGTTTAATCTACTCATACAATAAGTATACATCAGCATAACAATAGATATGCATGCATATACTAAATAAACTGAACATCAACGATGCTGACATACCTGGCAGTCAGCTACTCTATCCTGATCCAACCTGGGCATATAATCACATCATAGGGTATAACAGTATAGTACTAACACAATATCCTAACCTGAGTCAAGGGTATCACTGTGAATATCCGATAGGTATACAAATATCAACCTACTACCATACAGGAATATGCAATAGCATGTATGAATATGTACAAACAAATGCAACAGGCATAGTACATACAAATGCATCATCATCAAAGTGAGTATACATATAGACTGTATCTGTATGTATACCAATCACCATCATCCATATATATATATATATACAAGCAGTTATGTATATATATATAACCACTAAGAATGTAAGATGCATGGTCATGCATGCTCGCCACCCTACCGCTACCACGACCCGGTGTGGCCTAGGTGGCATGACATGACAACTATCCCGACTCACCCGCCACCACTCTCGAGTGGCCGAGGTTGGGTAGTATGATCAAGTAGCATATGAGCGGTAAGTAGCTCGCTATAACGGGGGTCCCCGCCGTCACTCCGACTAACACTACTAATGAGTGGTCGAGTACCACGCACCTGTGACAATCGTGACGCAACTCCAACTACCATCGTCAATAATGGTAGAGTGCGGCACAACAAATGTTATGCCCTCACACCAGTTACTCCTCTGGAAGTAACCTGGGAGGCAGGATGACTGACAACTCTCTCTCAACCCCAAGGGGAGACGATGTCATCAGTATGCATGCAATGAAATGAGGGTACTGTCTCACATACAGAACATCTACCCTAGACTCTCTGTCCAACCAAGAGTCACACTTAATTAATTGACAAGACACTCTCTACCTCAGAGAGAGTCACTCATCCGATCATGACAAGCTAGGACCATCGGTCAGTAGCGACCTAATCGCCACGACTCACATGACCATTCACACAACCCGTGGTTGGTGAATAAATGTGCCACATACAGGTATGGAATAAGTCCTACATCTAGGGCCATACTTATCCACAGAGGATCATTTTGCCAAATTTACCATTTAGGTCATCCTCCGTACTCTAACATCTACACCCTACTAAACCCTTAGAACTACTTACATCACATCTGTAAGTTCTAGATCATGCTAGGGAATATGTGTTATCAATAATCGAGCACACATATATATCAACGGTAAGTTCAAGCATACGATAAACAGAGCATGATCAAGGTAATATGAACACCTAACATGTTCATATCTATATCTAAATCTGGAAATCATTACATCTACCCGACCAGTAGGAAAATTACCTACCTGCTTTGTAGACACCAATCGTCTTCACGTCCGCGAATATCTCGAACCGAAATCCTGCAAACAAAACATATATGATCAAATCATATACCAATTCTAATATTAGGATCAAATCATAATCCTACATCAACTTTATATCTAGATTCGTAGCCCAAACAAGACTACTACTTCACAGCCATTACAATGACACAACAGCCCATTTACTACACAACTTCTGCCTTACAACACAGTCGAAACATAGGTCAATACACATCTCACCCCAAGATCAATCAACACCTCGATCCACACCAATATAGGGGAAGATCAACAACACCCGCTGCCCACCATACACTCAATCATAGCTGTGAACAGAATTAAATCAAGCTCAACCATTACCCAACAAAGGAGACACTATCAAATAACTTACCTCATGAACACAGCCATCATCGGCTCCCGACGACAGTCACAAGATACCCAACTCACCTTCACAGCCAAGCAAACCCCATCATAGCACACCATCTGGCTTGCTCCACAGAAATTGAAGCTTCACCGATACTAGAAAATCCCTCGACAGCAACCTTCCCTTCTCCTCTGCTCATCGGCTCCGGATCACTGCCCAACCACCCAAAATTCCCTTCAACCAAGGAAAAATCAAATCCAAGATCCCAGTTGCCATCGGAATGCTCATCCCTGCTCAACTCTGATCTCCACGGCAGATTCAACAACCTCTACCCTCCATCAAATCCCTAAAGAACAATTAACTCTAAATCAAGCTGTAAACACATACCTTCTCGTTCCAACCTTAGCCATCGGATCACATTCTTGGCCTCATCGTCAGCGGATCAGAGTTAGCAATGAAGATCTCGGTGGCTGGTGGAGGCCGCTGCTAATCAGACGAAGAAATCGACACCGACGGTCTGCACAGCGTGCTCACAATGGAGATCGACAGAAATGGCCTAGCTCCAGATGCCGGCGAGCTCAGGTGGCGACGTTGGCTCACACCGATCCGCTAGGTTGGGCAAGTAGAAGGTTGGCGACGATTCGAGCGTGGCTGCTGCAAACGCTCGATGGACTGGCATTCACAGCGACAACCCGAGCCCGTGGCGTGCTGTCCGTGAGCGGCAAACGAAAGGGTGGCGGTGGCAGCAGTGGCTCTAATTTTTGCGATGGCAGCGGCGACCGGCGATCCTGTGCGCGCGACGAACAGGGCGGCGAGAAACCGAGAGGAAGCACAGTTGGCACCTGATGTGGTGCGCGATCGAGGGCGGGAGGGGACGGCGGTGGCGATTTAAGCTCGGGCGTCGGCGAGCGATGGCGAGCGGCGCGGCGTGGAGGCGGAGATCACCCGGCGAGAAGGTCCCTCGCGATTGGGAAGGAGAAGAGGAAGAAGAGAAGTCGGGAAAAAGGAACGGAAAGGGGATCGGCGGAAATAAACGCGTCCGTTAACCCATTTAATTCCTCAATATAAACAGGCTTTACAAAAGCCTGTTCGTTTTATCCCCATAAAATGTCCATAAGACCTCCGTTTAAATCCAGAAAATTTTCTAAAAATTTCTGAAAAATTCCACAAGATGTTTTATCAATTACCGAGGAATATATTTTTTTTCCTCGGTATTTTACAGTCTGCGCACTGAATACGAGAGGATTTGCATGAGTAAGATTCCCTATGCATCCGCAATAGGATCTATCATGTATGCTATGTTATGTACAAGGCCCGACGTATCGTACGCTCTGAGTGTCACGAGCAGATACCAGTCCGATCCGGGAATGGATCATTGGGCGGCTGTTAAGACGATCCTTAAGTACTTGAGAAGAACTAAGGATGTGTTCCTAATATATGGAGAAGGGGACATGGTGATACGCGGGTATACGGATGCCAGCTTCCAGACAGACAAGGATGATTCCAGGTCTCAGTCTGGATACGTGTTCACCTTGAATAGGGACGCAGTGAGTTGGAAAAGTTTCAAACAAGAGACTGTAGCGGATTCTACCACTGAGGCAGAATACATTGCAGCTTCGGAAGCAGCAAAGGAAGCGGTTTGGATCAAGAAGTTCGTTCATGAACTTGGTGTGATTCCGACCATTGTTGAAGCAATACCGGTCTACTGCGACAACAATGGAGCAATCGTGACGCGAAAGAGCCAAAGGTCTCATCAGCGATCAAACATGTAGCCGCGCTATCATCTTATCGGAGAGATCATCAGTAGGAACGAAATACAAATCGAGAAAATTCCCACTGAAAGGAACTTAGCGGATCCTTTGACTAAGGCATTACCTCAAAATAAGTTTGAGGGTCATGTTAGAGCTTATGGTATTGGATACCGTAGCGATTGGCATTAGGCCAAGTGGGAGTCTATTAGTAATATATGAGAGATGTCCTAAGGCAATCGCCTTATGTATGAACCATTTATATGATAAATGAAGATTCACTATTTGAGTATACATGTTTTATGTATTTGATTGGATCTTAAACTCATTTCTTGAATGTCACGATCGATTCACGGCATGAGAGAATTTGTGATTGGATCACAACTAGTGAGTATCTCTACATGTGTAATTGTGATGTATCGGAATTATCCTAGTCGATGAATTGATGGATTTGGACACCATCGATTCTATCGAGACTAACAGGTATACTCCTTGGTATATCCAAGCGGATGATTCTCCTTTGGTGGAGACATTGTGATGTCGGTTGATCGTGGATGCTAGTTATGGTAACTAGTTCATTGGAGTGACCGGTAGTAAGACTTCATATGGTTCTCTGCATATATAGATATGTCAATGAAGTTCTTCTTGTGGCTTAAGTCGATGTTCCTTTGACTTGCGGTATTCAAGTCATCTTGATCATAGAGACTTATGCTTTGACATCTTAAGCAAGCATCTCTAAGGAGATGTGGACCCGGGATGATTGGGTATAAGTCGAGTGATCGAAGGTGTTTGAATAGCCTATAAAGGATTCACCACTCCTTGCGAGGAGATGTATACCCATGGCCTCTCGTCGGATTGTTACTAAAGTCTTTGGCCAAAGCATTACATGTTTAGAGTAAGGTACTCTTCGATACATGTGGAGTAACTAGAATCCGTAGGACGAGGAAATGATACTTGGGCTAGGTGTGACGTAGTCAGCCTAGTGGGGACTGACACAATAGAATATGTCCTGAACCAAGTGGGTATAAGATGAGTGAAGGGAATGGGGCACGATTCATTCGAGCTACTGAAGGGTTTCAGAAATAGTTCTGGATCAACCGTTGATCTTTTCGGTTAATTGGGGATCATGATGTACTACTAGGTGCCACTCATGATCGTTCTATAATTAATGGTTAATTATAGGCGGCCAACATAAACCGAGAACCTATTTGGTCACACGCCTGAGCGTAATCCAAAGGATTTAAAGCGAGCTTGAGAATGGGATTCTCGGCCGAGAGAAACTAGGTTTGGTTGGACCAAACATAAGCGAGCATGAAATCGTTTGATCGCAATGGAGGCGTGGATGGGCGTGTCTTATGAAGACATAATGGATGGACCAAAATGGTTTGGTTCTAATCCAATGGAGGAGAATAAACCAAAGGGTTTGGTTTATTTTAAACGAATGAACCAAAAGTTGGTTCGGTTCGTTTTAACTTAAAATAAACCATAATGGTTTGGTTTATTTTAACTTATCTTAATGGAGCGGGTTAACGGGCCTAATGGTTATGATCCAATAACCATTAAGAGAATTAGTTCACTATAAAAGAGGGCTTAATGGATAATTAAGCCCTAATTGAAGAACCCTAAACCGAGTTGCCGCCCACCCCATTGAAGGAGGCGGCCAACTCCATTACCGCCGCCCATTGCTCCTCCAACGGCGTCCGGAAGAGCCTTCCTTCCCCCCGGCGTCGAGCTGCTGCCGGTTGGTGCTCGGTGATCTTCCTTGGGTGTGGCGATAAGGTGAGCGCCGGCTTGCTGTTTTGGCGGCGCCTACTCCTCCACCAAGCTGTCGGATTTTCTGACAGCTTCTTCTCCTCTCGTCGGGCGTCGTTTGGGCAGCGGTTAGAAACTCGGCGATGGCTAACTTACGGAGATTCAATCTCGGTAATCCTCTAGTGGAGGGCGAAGGATTCGTCAATTGGTTGACGAATACCTCTCCGGAGAAGCGAGTTTTGAGAACTCGTATTAGGATCCGAATTTGGATTCGGATCGTGATCATCTCTCGATCACGTCGTCTTCAACACGAGGCTAGTAACCCGTATGAAGATGAAGCTCGTGGCTTAGCGAAGTCATCCCGAGGAACTCGGCGTGGATACGGATAGAGATGATTCTAGCGAGGATCGTTCCAGTTGATGTCGTTCCCGCTACACGTCATACGAAAGGTATAACATAGATAAATTTCCTTTTATTGCAAATTTAAATTTACGGTTATGTCTACACTTATTGTAATATGCATGCGTGTGTTGTGTGTATTGTAATAAATATAGATTTATTATTTTTATTGCTTCCGCTGTGCTCATGTTTGCGAAACATGATCGAACACACACACGCCGCGGTGCCGGAAACCCAACATCCTTAGTGCCAAAGGGGATCATGCCCCGAGGGTGGAGGACTACCGACCAATTTCGTGTTGTAATATTTTCTACAAGGTGATTGCTAAGATATTGGCTGGCTGGTTATCCAAAGTAATGGGTTATTTGGTGGATGAGGCACAAGCGGCATTTGTGCAAGGGCGATATATTGGGGAGAACATTAACTTGACGCAAGAGTTGCTAAGGAAGTATGCGCGTAAGAGGATTTCGCCATGGTGTATGATTAAGGTTGATTTAAAAAAGGCATTTGATATGGTCAATTGAGATTTTCTTATGGAGGCATTGTTGGGTTTGGTTTTCCCCAACAATTCCAGAGCTGGATTAAGGAATGTGTTACGATGGCATCCTATTCCATTTCTCTCAATGGTGGTATCTATGGGTTCTTCAGTGGGAGGCGGGGCTTGAGGCAAGATGACCCGTTATCTTCTTTGCTCTTTGGTTTGTGTATGGAAGTTTTATCCGGAAGATTGAAGGTTATATCCTCGCCATCGTCATATCACTTTCATCCCATGTGCAAGGAGGTTGGAATCACTTATTTAATATATGCGGATGACTTGATGTTATTTGCCCGAGCAAATGAGACTTCCATCAGGGTGGTAGCGGACTGTTTGGAGCAGTTTGGGAATGATTCAGGGCTACGGGTTAATGCCAGTAAGTCGCACGTTTATATGGCCGAGGTTGATGATAGATGTAAGGAGCAGCTACTTGGGATCGTGGGGTTTCAAGAAAAGGTTTTCCATTTCAGTCTTTGGGCATCCCGTTGGCCGCGGAGAAATTGCGTATAGCCAATTATGGGCCCTTGCTTGAAGCCCTTACGAGAAGGATAAATTCTTGGTCGAAGCATTCATTGTCATATGTTGGGCGCTTGGAGCTTGTGAGGATGGTTCTTCAGGGTATGGAGTGTTATTGACTTTCTATGGTGCCTATTCTTGCTAGTGTTATTGAAAAGATCAAGGCAATATATCGTGCATTTGTGTGGTCATCCAAGCACCTCCCCCCCAATTGCATGGGCCACGCTATGTCTTCCAAAGGAGAATGGTGTGTATGGAATTAGGGATCTTTTGGCATGGAATGAGGCTCCCTTTAGCAAAATTCTATGGGCAATCAAATCTAAGGGGGACTCATTATGGGTGAAATGGGTGCACCAACATGCTATCAAAGGAGCAGATTTTTGGCAATGGGAAGCAAGGAGTTCAGATTCTCCACTTATTAAGTGGCTAGTGGATATCCGGAACAAAATCCAAAGGCTTGCTAATGGTGTAGGGGAAGCAAATATGAAGTTTATTGAGTGGTTTGCAAGGAAAGTAAATGGGGTTGCAGAGGCTTACTCTTTCTTTGCACCAAGGGGAGGATCGGTGGATTGGACATCGATGGTGTGGAGGCAGGAGATTATGCCAAAGCACCGATTTATATTGTGGTTGTTGGCACATGGGAAGCTCCAGACGGTGGATAGAATGCCCTATTTGGTGGGTAAAGAGTGTATGCTTTGTTGGAATCAAATGGAGACAAATGAGCACTTATTCTTTGAATGTGGCATCTCGGGTGCATTATGGGCGAAGGTAAGAGGCTGGGTGGAATTTCCATATGATGTACGCTCTGTGCCAAAGATATTTAGGATCCTTGGGCAGCATTATAAGGGGGATGGAAGGAGGATGAGGGCTTGCTACCTTGGAGTCTCTTCTATGGTCTATGTATTATGGGAAGCTCGCAATAGAAGCCACTATGAAGGGATAGTTCCAAATGTTGATTGGATGTTTCGCAAGGTGTAAATACATGTGTATCGCTTCATGGATGGGTAAGGGACGGTCTTGGTTGGTTCTAAATCCAGATTAGGCGGATATAGCATGTATGTATGCAAGTGTTATCTTGTGTGTGGTTGTTGGTGTGTTTTTGTATGTTTTGTGATGTGGGTTGGGTGTTTGTGTTGAAATGTGGGTTGTATGTGCGTGAGCCTCAAGGAGTGAGGGAGTTTTGGTGTGTTGGTTGTGAACCTCATGTTTGGTTTTGTTTTGTGATGTATAAGTGGGCAAACCTCATGTATAGGGGCTGCCGACACCTAGAATGATAGTGTGATGTGTGGTTGTAAGATTGGGGGGCTTCCTCGCAGTTATGTATTTACCAGTTCTATGAACAAGAGCGTAGAACGTCGAAAAAAGAAAGAAACAAACGAATAAGAAGAACAACAAAATTTTTAATGTAGTTGGGCAAAGATCGCCTACTCCACAAAATGACTAAGCGGAAACTATGAAAGAACCATAGGTTTAGGGTTACAATTATCCTATACATACATCTCTAGCTAAACATGATATTTTAGGTCTAAAATACCATAAATTTCTTAAATTTTTAGAACTCTCTGCCACCTTCAAAATGCGGCACGGCCCGATCGTGTCTCCTGGCACGACCCTATTTCATTTTCCTCCTGCGCGTAACATGGCCCGGTCGTGCCTCCTGACACGACCGTGTCTCGATCGTGCATTTTTCCTCCAGCGCATAGCACGACCATGTTTCGGTCGTGCATTGTTCCTCCAGCATGTAACATGGCCTGGTCGTGCCTCCTGGCATGATTGTGCCTCCTGCACAGTCGTGTCTCGGTTGCGCATTTTCCTCTAGTGCGTAGCATGGCTCGACCGTGCCTCTTGGCACGATCGTGTCTCGGTTGTGCATTTTTTCTACCTTCATATGAGCCATCTTCAATAATCTCCACCTTAGAGAATATCCACCCCTTTGGAGAAAATAAGCATACGAAGATAACACCTCCTGGAACGGCTGAGTTTGGGCTTTAATCCCTCTAGTAATTAGAGAAATTGATCAAGTTTAAACAATGCTTGAACTTCTATGTGGGAATTGACTTTGTCAACATATCTGTAATATTTTTCACAGTGTGAACCCTTTCAAGTTGATTTTCATTGGAAGAAATCAACTCTCTGATCTTGTTCAACCTCACATCTATATGCTTGGTTCTTGCATGATAAACATGATTCTTTGTCAAATATATAACTCTGACTGTCATAATTCAACTTTACTTTACCTTGTTGAACACCCAGTTCTCTGACCAATCTTGTAATTCATAATGCTTTCTTTACTGCCTCGACAATCGCCATGTATTTCAACTTAGTCGTGGACAATGCAATTATAGATTTTATTATGGACTTCCAACAAATAGGTCCTCTTGTCACAGTAAATACATACCTTGTAGTAGACCTCTTGTCATCCAAATCTCCTGTATAATATGCATTAACATATCTTACAACTGAAAGATCATCTCATTGTCTGTTGAATATGATGTCATAATCTGTAGTACCTCTCAAGTATCTAAAAATCCACTTAACTGCATCCCAATATTGTCTACTTGGATTTGAGAGAAACTTGCTCACTGTACTAACAGTATATGCCAAATCTGACCTTGTGCAAACCATGACATATATCAGACAATCAACTGCATTGGCATATAGAATACTTGACATATCATGAATCTCATCATCAGCCTTTGGACACTGTGTAATGAATAATTTGAAATGTTCCACCAGAGGTGTACTCATAGATTTCGCATTACCCATGTTAAATCCGTCCAACACCTTATCAATATAATTGCACTTAGATAACCATAATTTTCTAAAGCCTCTGTCTCTATAGATCTCCATTTCAAGAATCTTCTTGGCCGCACCCAAATCTTTCATGTCAAACTCCTTGCTCAGTAGCTTTTTCAACTTGTTGACTTCAGTCACACTTCTCGTAGCAATTAGCATATCATCCATATAAAGTAACAAGAAGATAAGAGAATCATCATTAAGGCTCTTCACATATATGCAACAATCATACTCATATCTCGTATACCCATTCTGAACAATGTATGAATCAAAATGCTTGTACTGTTGTCTTGGACATTGCTTCAATCCATAAAGTGGCTCTTCAATTTACAGACTAAATATTCATGTCCAAGTTGAATAAAACCTTCTGGTCGTGACCTATACATTTTCTCTTCCATGTTTCCATGAAGAAATGCAGTCTTCACATCTAGTTGTTCCAACTGCAGATCATGATGAGCCACCAAAGCTAACACTGCTCTGATAGATGTATGTCTGACCACCAGAAAAAATATCTCATCATAGTCAATCTCCACTACAAGAAAAATGGAAAATAGCGACGAATTATTAATTCGTCGATAAATCTAGGAGTTTACGATGAATATCTTCATTGTCGTAAACAATATTACTTTTGCAACGAAATAGAATATTTCATCGCTAATATAAAATATATTAGCGACGTATAATTTTATTTCGTCGCTAGACTAAGAATTAGCGATGAAATATATTTTACGTCGCTAATTAATAAATGAAATTGAGCGACGATATTTATAAATTCATCGCCAATAATAGCAGTCGAATTGGCGACTCGACTGATACTTAGCGATGAAATAAATAATTATTCGTCGCAAACTATTCAGTCGAGTGACCTCGATTATGTGGCCCGACATTTATGCGTTAGCAACGAAAATTTATAAATTCATCGCCAATAGAATCAGTCGAATTGGCGACTCGACTGATACATAGCGATGAAATAAATAATTATTCGTCGTAAACTATTCAGTCAAGCGGCCAATCGAGTGAACTCGATTCGGTGGCCCGACATTTTTTATTTAGCGACGAATATTTATAAATTTGTCGCCAATAATAGCAGCCGAATAGGCGACTCGACTGCTATTTAGCGATGAAATAAATAATTATTCGTCGCGAACTATTCAGTCGAGTGAACTCGATTTTGTGGCCCGACATTTTTTGTGTTAGCGACAAATATTTATATTTCGTCACTAAGATAATAAATATTAGCGACGAATAAATCATATTTCGTCGCTAAAATATGCGGAAAAACCCTACCCCGCGTCGATTCTCCCATTTTTTCCGCGCGACTTCCTCTCTTCCGGCAATTTTCTTATCTCCAACGATTCTCCGCGCGACTCTTCGACGACCAGCTCCGGTCCCCTAGCTTCCTCTCGCGCGCGACTTCTTCTCGGCACTTATCTCCCGCGATCGACTCCGGCGATAGCTCCGCCCTCCGGCCTCTGCTCTTTGTCCTCCTTCTCCAGCTCCGGCGACAGCTCGACCCTCTGCCCTCTGCCCTATGCCCTCTGCCCTCCTTCTCCAGCTCCAACCTCCTTCTCCAGCTCCGACGAAACAACTTCTCAACGTCCAGTGGAAAGTTTGATCGATAACAACTTTATTTTGATATATGTTTGTCACACATGAAATTGCATTTGTCAATTTGCTTTAGAAATTTGTTTAGTTTATAGGAAATTTTTATTTGCTGCATAATGAAAAAAATATTGATAATTGAATCATTACTTAATTCTCTTTGTTTGAACATGATTGTTCTATTTTTAGCCTAAGTGACTATACCACTGCTTGAACTTGGCTAGCCATAGGTTTTTTGAAGCACATTTGGAGTTCTATCATGCAATTAAGTAATAGTCATTGAAACTAAGTTTGTTGCATATATATCCATGTGTGATTATGATGTAGTGAATTTATCGTGCAATGGAATCTTAATGTTAGGAAATTCTTCGATTCGATAACGCTATCAACTAAAATAAGTGTTATTTATGCATGCCTAATTAATATCTCTTAGATACTATATTCAAGACCAATTAGGTGAACATGAAAATGAGAGAAAATAGTTTGAAATCTAATAACATGTCCATAGTAAATTCATAAAATTTGACCCTAAAGCATTTGGGACTAACACGTTGTAACATATTGTGTCCATGCTTATTTATGCATGTCCATAGTAATAACATGTTGTGTGAGGTTTAAATTATAAATTTTTAAATTATTTTATATGTGATAACTACATTTAAGTTGATAAATTCCTTTTATTAAAAATTAACATAAAAATTATTTTATATATGGTTAACCAGGGGTCAAAAATATGGATAAAAATTGGATAACGAATCAGAATCGGATTAGTCTTGAATATATAAATGGGTTGAATCAATTTATAAGTATGACATAAAATTACATGATCAGTCTAAATCTATCAAAAATTCATTGTCCATGTCGACAGTGTGGCAATTTGTTTCAATGTGAATTAGATTATGTACGAGGACATCTTTATAGGTGAGGATTCGATAGATTATATAAAGTCTGGAACTTTCATGGAGAAACTTCTACATCATCCGGTAGTATAAATATTATCAATTAAGATGGAAATGATTTTAATATTGAAGTAGATGATTTCGAAGATGATTTTGAAGAATGTTTACTAATTTAAGAAATGTGAAAAATATAAACAACAATGAGCCTCAATCAAATGATATCAATGTAAACACAAATGCAAATGATTGTAGACAAAGTTATACTTCAATGTTGGAAGAAGCACAAAAAGAATTGTATCCCAATTGTACTAATTTTTCAGTTTTCAATTTTGTGGTGAAGCTAATGCATGTAAAGGTGTTAAATGGTTGGAGCAATAAATCTTTTGATATGTTACTTCAGTTATTGCAAGAGACATTTCCTAAACCGAATGTGATTTCAAACTCTTATTATGAAGCCAAAAAATTATTGAAAGAGTTAGGATTGACATATGAGAAGATATATGTCTGTAAGAATGATTGTATATTATTTTAGGATGAGCACGAGAATAAGGATGCATGTCCAGTGTGCAAGGAGCCTAGATGCAAGTACGAAGGGATGAATAAGATAAAGAATCCTCACAAAATTCTTCGATATTTTCTTCTGAAACCGAGACTTAAGAGACTGATTATTTCGAAGCATACGGTTAAAGAGATGAAATGCATAAAGAAAAGCGAGTTGAAACAGAAGGTGTATTAAGACACCCAGCTTATAGTAAATCATGGAAAGAATTTGCCAATGCACATGAAATATTTGCAGGTGATCCACTAAATATTCGCTTAGGATTGGCTACTGACGGGTTTAATCCATTTGAAAACATATCAAATGCTTATAGTATGTGGTCTGTTATACTTGTGAATTATAATTTGCCACCATGGAAAATGATGAAGCCACCATATATGATTATGTATCTTTTAATTCCTAGGCCTAGATCACCTGGCAAAGAGATAGATGTATACCTACGACCTTTGATAAACGAACTGAAGGAGCTATGGGATGACGGGGTGGAAGCATATGATGCATCGACTGAACAAGTATTTCAATTATATGCCATTGTGATGTGGATCATTCATGACTTTCCAACATATGGAACCGTTTCTGGATGGAGCACAAAGGGCTATAAGACATGTCCAGTATGTCTGAATGAAATTAAATCTCAAAGATTGAGTAAAATATGCTACACATGCCACCGTCGATTCTTGAATGTGCAACACCCATGACATAGAAATAAAGATTTCAATGGAAAGGTTGAAAAATAAGGGCCATCACGAGTAATGAATGAATATGAGATTTTAGCGCAGTTAGACGCATTACCCCAAGTGACATTTAGTAAACATCCTTCATTCAGTAAAAAACGACAGCGATCTTTGGATGATACAAATTGGGTAAAGAAGTCTATATTTTTTGAGTTAACATATTAGTCAGATTTAAAGTTGAAACACAATTTAGATGTGATGCATATTGAAAAGAATATTTATGATGCTTTAATTGACACATTATTAAATATAGATGGAAAGTCAAAGGACACTCTCAAAGCAAAATTAGACTTGCAGGATATGAGGATAAGGAGTGAGTTGCATTTACAATCAATTGGAGACAAATTTAGGAAACTCATTGCAAGTTACACGTTGACATTGAAAGAAAGACATGAATTTTGTCGATTTTTGAAATCTATGAAGTTTCCAGATGGTTATGCTGCTAATATATCTAGACATGTGAATGCAAATGAAGAAAAGATATATAGACAAAAATCACATGATTGTCATGTATTGTTGCAAATAATCTTTCCAGTTGTTGTACGTAAATTTTTCTCAAAAGACATATGTAGCACACTAATTGAGTTATGTGATTTCTTCAAAAAGATCACTGCAAGATCTTTACACACAACGGACATATGTAAAATGGAGGAACAAATAATACTGATATTGTGTAAAATGGAACGAATATTTCTTTCGGCATTTTTTGACATTATGGTTCATTTGACAGTTCGTTTAACTCGTGAAGTCATGTTGGCTGGGCCAGTTTCATCACGATGGATATATCCCTTTAAGCGATATTTGGACAAACTAAAAAAATATGTTCATAATAAAGTACAACCTGAAGGATCTATTGCAGAGAGGTATATTATAAACGAGACATTGACTTTCAGTTCATTATATATGAGTCGAATTGAGACAAGCTTTTCTAGGCCGGAATATAATTAAGATGTTCAATCATCGATATGCAAATTAAGTATTTTCTCACAGCAAACAAGAGTCTTTAACAACCAACAAAGTCTGAAATTATCATTGTCGTTGTTTAAGAAAGTACATTGGTACATTCTGAACAATTGTAAAGGAATCGATCGATATCGAAAGTAAGTGTTTACATTAAGTTATTACTTTAATTCTATTTCATTCATAGAGTTTAAATTGATTAATTTTTAATCCAGTGAGCATCTACAATTTATCTTCCAAAGGGTTTATGGTGATCAAGTTATGCAATATCACGAGCGAGATTTTCCACTGTGATTTAGGGATAAAATTATAGCGTTAAAATTTTTTAAAATTCAGAGATCACAAATGAGTTGTATTATTTAGCAATGGACCTATGCTGAAGTTTAACTGTATGATGCATGCATTGTAAATGAGATTCGATATCATACGAGGTCCCGTGATTCACTCAGAATAGTGGGGTCAACGTATCATCCTTTGACGATGGGGACAATTTGGATTTTTTTGGTGAGTTGAAGGATGTGGTTCAAATATTTTACTCTTTTAGGTATAAAGTCCAATTATTTTAGTGCGAATGGTTCCAACGTAATCCAAATAAAAAAAATCGTTGGTGGAAGAGTATAATCTCTTGTGTATTGACACTTCTAAAACATGGTACAATGATGACCCATTTATTTTGGCAACCCAAGCAAATCAAGTGTATTATTTGAATGATATCAAACGTGGAGGTCATTGGAAGGTCGTGCAAAGGGTTCACCATCGAAAAATATACGAAGTAACTGAAGTTGATGAAGTATCAGACGATTTTGAGGGTGATAATATCTTGAATATGGAGCCAAACCAAGAGATTTCATCCAATGATTCAACTTCAGTAGTCGGTGAAGACTTAGCGATAACTCAACTGTGTCGAATAGATGTTGAGCATCAACAAATAAATATGACAAATGCACAAGTGGATCTGGATATGGGCGCTCAAAGTAATCGTATTGCTGAGGGTGAAAATAGTGAAATTGATAGTGAGGCGGATGATTATTTATCATTTTCATATGATGATAGTGATTAGATGTATTTACATGGTATTTATATTGTTCTTCATTTATAATTCATGTATTTAATATAATCTTTTATTATACATCGATCTGTATATAATGATTTATGTCACAGCTATGTTGCCTAAGAGAATTGAGCGCCTCCCAATTGTACCTACGCCTGACGATGATAGTGCTTCTGCTCCTACTGGTTAGTTATGTGGTTTTATATATGTATATTTTGTTTGCTATTTATTTAACTTATTAATTGTTAATATTCTTTGATTTACAGTTCATCCAACACATAGAGAGACACGAGGCACACACTCCGATCGCCTCAGACGATAAATCGAGGAACGGGGTAGATTACTTATTATCTTCCGTAAGAGCAATAGTCACCCTATCGGGACCAATGCAGCTACTTTTATGACAGAGTTAGGGCTGCCAATTAAAAAGTTCGCTCCCTTATAAGCTAAGAGCTAGAAGCATATCCCTGCAGACAATAAACAGATGATATATGACCGATTAGCAGTAAGTACAAGTAATTTGATATTTATATAATCAACTATCATTCGTTAATAAATTTAAATATTGGTATTTTTTCAGGCTGCTTTCGATATCAATTTTGCCGAGGAGGCAACATCGGTAAGAAAGGAGACCGACAGATTAATGAGTGCAAGGTATAGAGACAATAGAAATAAGATGCACACTCATTATAAGAGTCTACTGCATCTTCCCCTACCGAGCACCGACATCATATGTCGATCGAGTATTATGAGACACAGAAAGGTTGGAACTATATGTGCGATTTGTTTGAATCCGAGAAATTTCAGGTAAGTCAATCTATACAAATTAAAATATTTGTTTTATAACTCATGTTTTACGTTTTATCTTAACAAATTTTTATATTATAGACACGATCAACAACAAATGCCCAAAATTGAGCACAACTACCATTTACCCATCGAGGTGGCTCTAAATCATTCATCCAATACAGTTACGATGGTGTAAGTACAAACTTTATAGTTACAGTATATTATTTGATATTTTTAATATTAACACATTATAATATTTTTCAGACCGATTAGTCTCAGAGAAAAGATCGGATTAGTGTCTTTAATACAACCCACTATAACTCGTCAAAAGGGTAGAGTGGGGAGAGAGTCGAGGTTGCATATGTAAGATATAATCGATAAAATTTAGTAAAGTTATTTTTAAATTTGCATAATTATTTGTAAATATATTAATAATATGTTTGTTATTCTTAGGATGATATAGTGAGACTGTGAGATGAACACATCTAATCACAAAAAATCGGAGATGACATCGATGTTGTTCATATTGCAAATCAAATTTGTGATCAAGTCCTCGGTGTTCACTCTGGATATATTAGAACTTGGAAGTGAGCCAAAACTAGTTAAGTCCACTTCTTCATATGTCAGCTCCTCCTCCAGAACAACTAACGCAGCACTGCGTGAACAACTTCAATCCACCGAGCAAAGATTAAAAGGGACGCAAGAGGAGCTAGCAAACACTCGGGCTCAATTAGCTAGCACCCAAGATGAGTTGACATCGATGAGATCAAGACAAGATATGTTTAAAGCAATTCTGAATCGGCTTGCACCTGGAGCATTACAACCATTGATGCACAAGTCATCTTCAGCTCCACCTCCTCCTCTATCTTAGAGTTTGTAACATTTATATTTTGAGCTACTGAAATTGTGAATTTGAATACTATGAATTTGTGAAATTAAATGTTTTAGACTTTAAATTCGATGTTATATTAGTTGTTTTTAAATGTATATGTTGGTTGTATTGTTTGAGTTGTATGTTGTTATGTTAAATTGTGATTGGTATTGTATTACAGAATTTCGAATACAAATTAAATGAATTCTGGAAATCTGTATTTTCATGGTTAGCGATGATTTTTTCTCATTTCGTCACAAACTGTCGATATACAACATCAGAAATTTAAGGTTTAACGACAAAATTACTAATTTCGTCGCTAGAGTTTGGTGTATCAGTCGAGGCACCATTTGACGTGCTCGCCTGCTGCAGGACATTAGCGACGAAATTTATATATTTCGTCGCAAATAAGTTTCTAGTCGAGTCGTCAGTCGAGGGTCTCCCAATTTTGTGGCTGGTTAAAAAATAGACGGTCGAGTCATTTCTTGCGTCAGTTTACTGATATTTAACAACGAAATGAGTATTTTCGTCGTTAACATGTCAGTTGAGTCACTAGTCGAGTCTCTCCCGATTCTGTGGCCAAAAAAATAGACAGCCGACTGCTTTATTTGTGTCACTCGACTGATGGTTGGCAATAAATTTATGATATTTCATCGCTAATATCAGTGATTTTTCTCTTTCCGACATTCTAGATTTTGTGTTGAAAGTTTTATTTTTAGCGACGTTTTTTATTTCGTCGGTAATTTTAACGACGAAAAAGCCTTAATTCGTCGCTAATTTATCTTTGTGACAATCTTATTACGATGACCCTAGCGACGAAATTATTTCATCGTAAAATGTATTTAGCGGCGAATTTTTGGTATTAGCGACAAAAAAAATTCATCGCTATTTTCCATTTTTGTTGTAGTGCCCCTATCTCTATAAGTAACCCTTTGCTACTAGTCGAGCCTTGAACTTTCCTTCTTCTCCTTCTGAAATTGTTTCTTTCTTCCCGTATACCCATTTGCATTCTACAATCTTCCTTCCTTCATAAAGTTCCACCAAGTCCCATGTTTGATTCTTATACAAAGACCCTGTCTCTTCCGCCATAACACTCATCCAATTGTCCTTTTTAGAGCTATGAACTGCCTCTTGAAAAGTAGTAGGATCTTCGCTAGTAGTGATAAGTGCATAAGAAATCAAATTTTCAAAACCATATCTGATAGGTGATTTTATGGTGTGCCTGGCTCTGTTTGTAGATGTAATCTGATGCTCCATGTGCTCTAAGCTATCATCCTCAATCCCATGAGTTCCTAGCTACACTTGCACAACATCTTTGCTTCTGCTATCCGATGGTATTTGCTTCTCATCTCCTTGAGTGCACTGCAATATAGCCTTCTCATCAAACACTACATCTCGACTGATCACTATCTTGTTTGCCTTAGGATCCCAAAGCTTGAAGCATTTGACTCCTTTCTGATATCCCAGAAAAATACATTGAACAGATTTTGCATCAAGCTTTGACTTGTCTTCGCTAGAAATATGTGCATAAGCTAGACATCCAAAAACTCTTAGGCTAGAGTAATCAACTGGATTGTCTGTCCATACCTCCTCTAATACTCTCTCATCTAATGTTGTTCTTGGTGATCGATTTATCAGAAAATATGTCATGTTTACTATCTATGCCCAAAAGTTCTTTGTAAGTCCAACATTCAATCAGAGGCACCGAGCTTTCTCGATAAGAGACCTATTCATTCTTTTTGTCATACCATTTTATTATGGTGTCATGCATACTGTGTAATGTCTTTTGATAGCATGCTGCTCACAAAATTCCTGAAATTATGAATGTGTGTATTCAGTGTCATTTTCAGATCTAAGACACTTCAATTTTCTCCCAATCTGATTTTCTACTTCATTTTTTCACAATTTGAACTTCGAGAAAGTTTGTGACTTGTGCCGCATGAAATACACTCAGACATTCTGTGAGTAAACATTGATGAAACTTACAAAATACATATGCCCCCCATGTGATGCTACACTGATCAGACCCCAGATATATGTATGAACATAATCCAGAATCCCTTTTATTTTGTGTGTGATTGTCTTGAACTGTACTCTACTTTGTTTTCCAAGAACACAAAATTTATAGAAATTGAGTTTGCATGTCTTGATGCCCTTCAATAAATTCCTTTTATGAAGCTCCAACATCCCATGCCCACCCATATGATCCAGCCGTATGTGCCACAATATCATATCATCGAATTCTGATTCTACAGCAACAACTCCACCTACAACCATCATCCCTAGCAACTTATAAATGTTCCCTGTTAGTTTTTATTCTTTCATTACTGTTAAAGTACCCTTGCTAACTTTCATGGTTCCATTCACAGACTTATAACTGCAGTCGTTACCATCTAAAGTCCCCAAAGAGATCAGATTCTTCCTCAGATTTGGTACAAGTTTGACATCACATAATGTTTGAACTACACCATCAAATATCTTGATTCTGACATTCTCTATTTCAATGACTATGTAAGATAATTGACATGTTTGTATGTGTCAAACCAATCTTTGTTAGGTGTCATGTGATATGAGCATGCTGAATCTAGAATCTACGAATCTGTCAATTGCTCTGAACTTGATAAGACAGAAAGCATGTCGTCGTCACCACTCTCTGAATTTTCTTCTTCTATTATGTTAGCAGATTTCGATGAACCATCTTTCTCTACGTTAGTTTTATTTCTCTTTAGACAATCTCTCTTGATATGTCCCTTTACTCCGCACTTGTAACATGTGATCTCCTTCTTCTCTCTCGATTCAAATTGGGCCTTATTATTTCCCGTCCCATGTCGAGTATTGCTCCTTCCATGTTCCTGGTTACTTTTCACCACAAGTCCTTCACCTTGTGAAGTCTCATCGCTGATTTTCATCCATTGATGAAAACCCAAAAGAGCACTTAGCTTGTGACCTTTTCCAGATTTAGAGATTCTTTTCCCCACATCATCAGAGTTGTAATCAGATTTTCGTATGTCGGAGATGAAGATAAAGAGTTCAATAACATCAATGTCTTGTCTTCATCATCGATCTTCGCATCAGAGCACTAATAATCTGATTGAATAAGTTGATGTGTTGCATCATATCGGTACTCTCTGTCATCTTGAGCCCAAATAATTTCTGCTTGAGATAAAGCTTGTTTGTCAACGACTTGGACATGCATCGGCTTTCTAGTTTCTGCCAAACTGCCATCGGTGATTCCTCATCCATGACATGATACATTATGTTATCCGTTAGATAAAATTTGATAATTGTCACTGCCCTTGCATGCAATTCCTCCCAATCAGACTTCTTCATGCTCTCCGACTTCTTTTCTCCAAGCGCCTTCACCATGCCTTGTTGCACCAGTAGATTCTTAATCCTCCTCTGCCACAATCCAAATTTTTCAGTTCCATCGAATTTCACCATGTAGAATTTTGTAGAAGAGATCCCCACCATGATGAACCTTGGCTCTAATACCACTTCTTGCGCACACGTGATCACCAATCAACAAAGGCATAGAACGTCGAAAAAAGAAAGAACCAAACGAACAAGAAGAACAAAAAAAATTTTAACGTGGGTGGGTAAAGATCACCTATTCCACAAAACAGCTAAGAGAAAATTGTGAAAAAACCATAGGTTTAGGGTTACAATTATCCTATATATACATCTCTAGCCAAATATGATATTTTAGGTCTAAAATACCATAAATTTCTTAACTTTCCCGAACTCTCCGTCGCCTCCAGGACGCGATACAGTCAGTCGTGCCTCCTGGCACAATCGTGTCTCGACTATGCATTTTCCTCCAGTGCGTAGTATGTCCCGGTCGTGCCTCCTTGTACAACCGTGTCTCGGCTGTGTGTTTTTCCTCCAGTGCATAGCACGGCCTGGTCGTGCCTCTTAGCACAACCGTGTCTCGGCCATGCATTTTCCCATACGTAGCACAGCTTGATCGTGCCTCCTGGCACGATTGTGTCTCGGTCGAACATTTTTTCTACCTTCATATGAGTCATCTTCAACAATCCCCATAGGAGGGTGTTGCTGTCGCCCGACTCGATTCGACGACGACTTATACAAAAGGCGCACGGCGCAGTCAAAGAAGGGGAGGAAGAGGAAGGAAAGAATACGACTCCAATTCTATGGCTGGAAGTGTGAGAGTTCCACGGAGAAGTGAGCAGGAGTAGGAGAACCTGTCGGAGTTTGTAAGTTCCAATTCAAATATTTACGCAACGACTAAAGCCACGGTTTACGACATGACCGATAGCACGAGGTCAACTGTAGTCCAGTGGTTCGAGCGAACCGCTATTTTCTTGATCCAGAATTTTTCCTGTTGTTAATTGTTTTCAGAATTAATCTAATCGAATATCTAAATAATGGATATCACTTAAAAATAAATAAATAAAAGGGCGACAGTGAACAATAAAGTATTTTTTTTTCAATTCAGTAAGAATTTGAATTCGAAAGTTACTTTTCTAAAAAATTTTGAATTTGAATTTTCAGAAAAACTCGAAGACAGTGAACAGTAGAACAATTTTTTTTTAACTCAGTAAGAATTTCCATTTGAAAGTTACTTTTTGAAATGGTTTAAATTTGAATTAAAAACTTGAATTATATGTATTACCTTGGGACAATAGGTAATCTGTTCATCTAAAAGTTAATTGGTTCTATAACTAGATGAAAGAATTTAACACGACCAAAGAATAAATATTCTAAAAAAATTTATAATTATCAGAGATTGATCCTTATTTGTTGAGATAATTTTATTGTCTACTAATCACTTTATCCTATTTGTATTACCGAATCATCAATTGATCTCATTATTATTCGAATTTACCTTAATAATTAGTAAAAAAAATTCATAAAATAGTCAGATTAAAAATTTAGATTCCTTGAAAGAATAACATCGACCAAAGAAAGATCATTCTAAAAAATTTATAACTTCCATTTTCCACTAATCTGGATGACAAGATTTATATATACTGAATCAATTGATATATTATATATATATAAAGAAATAGATCAATTTAGATCTCTGAATTATTCTACACACTCTAAATTACCTAATAGTGAATACTAATAACTTACACCACAGTCCAAAGCGTGAAAAACATTGAGATTCCATTTTACCAAAAGCAAAATATATATATATATATGAGTATATATATGTACGAACTATAAAGCTAACAACGTAGGAGAAATACAAGAAACACAAGCTCACATTTCGACAAAACCATTAATTTAATGGAATTGGAATTGTGTTTTATGAGATGTGCAGCATTCGCAATCCTCTGATGTTGCTGATCGTCAAATTTTACTGCCACATTTTTAGCTACGCTCCATGAGATTTGGCACCAAGAACATAAAACCTAAAGGATGATACAAACACACACGACAGGCGAAACAGGCACCAAATTACGAAATGGGTGCTAATAAACTGAAACTAAAACATCTAGGTGTTTCCTCACACTCGGGTAATAATAACTAGTGTACACTGGCCAGCATACGATCCGCTGAACATAGAACCGACATCAAATAGCTGGAACATATTCTCGTCGAATAACTGACCAGGAATACAGGCGACATCACTTGGGCCCTTTTCTGCGAGCTCTTCCTCTTCTTCCTTTAACTATTGCTCTTTTCTTTGTGTCTCTACTGTTAGGCTGAGGCTCAGGCTCAGGCTCAGGCTCGATCAGAACATGCTCGATTGATTTTAATGTCGTGCCGTTCTGCAATTTAGTTGTGGCGTTGTCCATTCCTTGGGCAGCTGGTGGATTGACTGTCGGAGGCATGTAAATTGTTGCTTCAGTTGTGATTGCTGTTTGTTCGCCATTGCTACTTTGGGTAGCATTCTTGTTTACCTGGCATACAGGTTGTGGATTGGGATTGGACTCCGAGGACCCACTGAACAAAAACAGAGCAAGCAGTTAGATTAAGAAGGTTACGAAGAAGAACGGCCGCGAAGATATTGCGTGTATTTATTTACCCATTGGTGGAGAATTCATTTGCCGATCCATCTGTTCCATGCAGTGAAAGAGGAATCACATCGTTCGGGTTTGATTCTGCCGCATATCGTATAGTGCATACTGTTTTAAGAAATATTCAATAGGGTACACAGGTATCAAAGCATTCATGCATAAATATAACCACAATACAATGGGACATCTAAAGAGTAATAGGCACCTTTGGCACAAATATTTTTGCTCAGCTCGATTCCGTTCCATTTTAATACCAATACCGATATCTAACCTGAATGATCGATGTGTGATTATCACTGCCAGCGACTAAAAACTAACATGATCCAAGAAAGGATGGCCAGACGATATATGTCAAGTGATTGCCATATTGCTATGCAACAAAAGAATTGAATAACAAAACTGTAATTCTATTTTCTCGTGTACAAAAGGAAAAGAGCTGAGAACTTGAAACCTGAATCTAGGTTCAATTCTGTAGAGTTATTGGCCTTGATTGCCCCAGAAGTAGTTTTAGTTGTGCTAGAAGCGCGGACCATATTCTTGAGATATGTAGCATCATCAACACCACTGGAATCGAAAGAAAAAAAAAATTCACAAATAGTCATGGGTTAGTAAAACATACATGACTAAGTTGTGTTAACAAACCAAACAACCATAAACCATACAGATTCGAGAATTATTGACTGATTCTTAAATTAATAATTATGATGCCGGTAAAATTAATGTCTTGTGATCTTGAGATCATGGATTCGAGTTGTAGAACTAATCTTTTGCAATAGACTCAATGTGATTCGACTCTTTCTGGACCCTGCATTGGTGGGAGTTTCATGTACCGAGTTATCTTTTTTTTTTTAATTGATAATTATGATATTGTAGAAAAAGAGACCAAATCAACAATGTTGATGAAAACTCTTGTTTTGATTGAGTTAGAAGGTTTCGTGAAAAAGGAGTGAACATATTTCATCAAAACCATTCGACAAGTGGGAGTTTCTTATCAATAACAAAAGGCACACTGCCTATTTCCCAATAAACTGACTTTCCCTGCACTTGACCAGGTCAGTTGCAAGGTGGGGAGACAGGGTTCTTAGAAATTTGTAGCGGCAAAAACAAGATAACCTTCTGTTCGATCATCATATACTACTCATTCAGCAGATAGCTTGCAAGGGTATATGATTGACCAGTCCCTTTAACTTAACTGCCCAAATAAGGCACGACACCTCCAGGGTCTCAGCAGAGCAGTTGTTGCCACCACAATATCATACAAAACTGTGCTATTTTATTAGATTAGATATATCATTCATATCAGGCTGCAACAATGCAGTATCAGATGGTACTCCACTGGTAAATTCACTTCTAAGAGAGCCTCCAAATTTGGTAGGGCTCTTGACTGAGTGGTAGATAGTAGGGACCAAAATGTTTTCAGCAACCCCCTTGGAAATTTGTGCTAATCATCCCAATACATTGTTCCTTGAGCCTAGAAACCAGCATCTGACCATTCTTTAAGATGAACATGCATCTAGGATATGTCGACATGAACATCAATGAAGGTTTCTTCGGCCTTAGAGCTGGTGAGATGTCAGAGCAGAGGAAGAAGAATGTAGGAATAACTGTGATAGAATGTCTTGCACCGCTAATCCATTACAATGCCAGTAAATATGAATCTTATGCTCACTGTTTCAGCTTGAGAGAGTTTAAAAAGACTAAATGGCCTTAATCAGTGATATACCTATCATCTTAAAATAAAATTTGGCAAAAAATTATGAAGAAACTAGTAAAACATGTCATGCATGGCATAACTATACATAAATGTGTTGACTTACCGATCTGGTGTCTCAATTACTTTTTCAATATGAGGCATGGGGTATCTGGAATCTCCTGAATTCAAACAAAATTAAACAAAATTATATATTTATAAATAAACTGTCACTCATAGTGCTCCAAGAAAGATAGTTTTTTCTTCAACAAAGAAATTACCACCAGGCACCATTGATGTTGAAGCTGAAATGAAAGATTCATGAGGAGCATTATTCTCAACATTGTCTTCTTGCACAGTTGACAAGAAGTTGCTGCGATCCTGATGACAGAAGATTTTCATAGTTTATATTCTCAACTATAATGTTAAAGTATGTGTTAAAATACAAAGACATGCAATGACATAGAATATCCAAAAAAGAAAAATAAAATATAATGTTTAGTAAAAACAAGAAAAACATTGTTTACCGGATTTGCATCCAAGTAAATATACAAGTTAGTCCCTTTGGGTCCATCTGATACAGTGGAATCTAAAGTGCTCGTAGTTGGCAATGACAATGCAATTTCCTTTGGTGTCACCGCTTCCTTCAGTGTTTTCTTGGTTTCTGAAGTAAAGGTAGTGGAGGTGGATTTATCTGTGAGTGGTTGTGTTGACGGGTTGGCATAGTAAGTTTTATCAACTAAGTTATGAACGTCCTTCGAACAAAAACTTTCAACAAGCTCTGTTAATGATTTAGCAGGAGCACTGGCATTTTCCATAGATGACAAAGAAGATGAAAATTGCATTGTTCTTAAAAAGTCATGATCCCTCCTCTCATTTGCTGCTGATGAGATCTTTGAAGTTTTTCTCTCAAATAATTCCCGGGAATCAATTTGTTTGAAGGAACAACTCTCCAGCCAAGTATCTGCCAAACGGGGGTTCTTAGTATTAGTATTGTCTGGGCTTTCCCACAATCTGGCAGAGAGAAACTTCCTCTTAAATTCCTGCAGCAAGCATTATATTGTCAGGAAAGAAACATATAAGCATCAGCTTGGCTTCATAGCAACAACAACGATATGCCTTGAATTCAAACTTTCTGAGAGCATTCTTAAATTGCATGGTTAGAGAAATCTGTGGCAAGTTGCATGAGTAATTTTGCCACTAAAAAAACACATCATCAAGTGGTCATGCTATTCAGAATGGTGTGTGCCTTTAACATAGGCACTGGTGGGGTTGTAAACGAACCAAGCGTTCGTGAACAAGCTTGGTGTTCGACTCGGTAAAAGCTCGTTTACGTTCGTTCAATATACATCAAAGTTAATTAATAAACAAGCTTGAACAGCTTGATAAATTAAATAAACAAGCTTGAACACATATGTATTCGGCTTGTTAATGTTCGTGAACAATATCAGTGAACAGTATTCTTGAACATTAACAAGTCGATTTATGATTATACTCTTTTAAAAATTATTTTTGAATTTATTTATACTCATTTATAAACCAGGACTAAATTAGTAAAAATTTAAATAAACAAACAAGTTTGACTTAAGAACTTGATAACATTTAAATAAGTCAAATTTAAACAAGCTTGAATCAAGCTTGATTAGAGGCTCGATAACCATTAAACAAGTCAAGCTCAATTCAAGCTCAAGTTAAGCTCAAGCTCAAAAAAAAAAAAATACCAAGCCAGGTTAATTTTAGGCTTAGCTCGGCTCGGCTTGGTTTGGTTATCTTATCAAACAAGTTTGAACACTACAAAGCTTGGCTTGGCTCATTTACGGCCCTAGGCACTGGATGTGCTTGTCCATTACCTACTTCCAATTTTGCAATTGCATATGTTCTAATACTTTACCTTGAATGATGGCAAAGAATTGCTACTTGTTGCCTGGTTGCTCGGATCAGGGGAAAGATTCACCCTGCTATCCATAGTAGATTTCAGAGTAGTAGTATCAAAGCTTGGAGACTGAAAAGGAGGACGGCATTGCATATATGATTTCGCCAAATCCACTGGTGAGGCATCATCATGAGCATCCTGTAGAATGCGTGAACGGCAAGTAACTTCATAAAAAAAAACTTTCAAGCTGTGAACCGTGAAGATTTACTCAAAATGAATAGCAACACTTGATTTTTGGGGGGGATAAAAACAGAGTACTCAAAACACCTCTTATGGAAATGGAGACTCTTTATTTTTAATAAAAATGACTTAAGATAATGAACATCCAAATAGAAAATCCAGATGTAAAAGGCAACACTGTGCCCTACGCCACACTTCGTTAAAAACGTGTGCCAATGAGTTAGGAGCAATAAACAAGGGTGAGCCAGGGGCAACAAACAGAGATGCATACATCAACATGCAGATCAATGGCAATAGTGCTTTTTCAATCAAAACAAGTGTAAAAATGATCCATTTCTCTGATATGTTCTGTCACATGACCAAGCCCATGAAGCAAGGATCACTATAAATTGTACCAAAAATACCATTTCTAGCACCAGGAAGGATTGAAAAGATGTGTCAGTGAAAAAGACTACTGGTTACAAATCCAGACAAAGTAAGCGATGAGATCCATCAAGCAACAACCAAGGATACTAAAACAAAATATTTCACAAGTAAACACATAATACACTGATAGACGTGTTAAAGAAATTTTGGCAATTTGCTTTCACAAAAAAAAAAAAGAACATTGGCGACACTGTTGACATGGCACAATGAACCCAGGAACATAATCATAGTCAGCCTATGGGTAGGAGGTTTAAAAACTTTGGCTTTTGTAGCTGCACCAAGAATGGAAAACAACCAGTGTGCGACTTTGTTGGGTTTGAATAGATATGATAGCATTTCTACAGAGATATATTTATCAAAATTATTTAAAAGCAAAGACATTTCAAAGAGAAGAATGAGTAAATGAAAACTGAAGCAACAAAATACTTTTCAAAAGTTAATAATTTAAAATCAAGATTACACAATGGAGTATATCAGTATTCAAAGTGCAAGGTCCTAGAGCAAGATCAACCTTCGACTTCGGTGTTAGCTTCTTCTCGTCCAACCATTTCTTAGCTTCCATAACAGCCTCGTTGTGGACATCAGATGCACCAAAGGCAGGAGTCTTGGGAGAAGAATCACCAGGAGAGTATGGAATGGAGCCAATTAAGTTTGGACTCTGCTTTGAAGATAGCCAGGGTTGAGGAGAATCAACAATGTTGCCAAGAACCCTATTTGCTGATGGTAAATCGACCACTCGAGATTGTAATAACTTAGTTAATCTTTCACATTCATCCCTGGAATAGACAACCGAGAATCAAATAACAGTATGCAGGAAGCCTAAAAGAGTATAGGTGACCGAGAATGGAATAAATTGTTGACATTTTTGTTAAATATATGTCATATCATAAAAATGCAAAGACAATTTTTTTTGACATAGATAATGAGAAAATACACTCCTATATAGATGCTGAAAATTATTAATCACTCTCCTTGTTATTCTAACACTAACTACATTCTTATACATGACTTTTATCACATCAATCTAATTACTACATATTTCTTTCTCCTTTAAACCTCACCAAAATAATTGTCAAGGGAAAGTGTCCTAAAATTTTTTTATATCAACAAAAAAAATGCCCAAATCCTCTTTTATTGTATATTTTTCCATCGATGTCAAATTAAATAAAATTATAAATCTCATCAATAGTTGATCTTTCAGACATGAATTTAAAATGAGTTTATAAAGGATTCATCTCATTCTTATTCTCCTCTTAGAATGGCATGTGAACAATGTTACTTTGCCAATAAGAGACAACAAATTAGCATCTTTTTTACATTTGTCAAAGAGCTAGATAATTTCATAGTCTGCAACTTCACAGAAAATCTTGCATCCACATAAAAATGGATTAGGCAGAAGTGGAAAAGGAATGTAAATTCACTGTGTGCACAAGAGGAAATCTTACAATGATGTCAAGGAAATATCAACAAACCTACAAGATAAAAAAGGAAGAAGAAGAAGAAATGAAGAATTCTCAGCTACCTTGAGAAAGTCTCCTGTGAGAGCAACTTCTGAATAGCAAGTTTGGTTTCACTTATCGGAACAATAGCGCGCGATCCCTCCACGCAGTCAACAATCACATCTGAATTATCCAATCCCTGACCATAGATACAACTATTTCCTTCCATTACCTAACCAATTTTAAACTAAAACTTTGTATAGAAATGGAGAACTAATGGGTTCCAAAGGTATCAAGAGCACACAATTTTGAGAAGTATCATCTGTAATAATTCTCATGAATTTCAGTCAACATAAGTTGCTTACTAATAATATTAACAGCTGAATGGAAATGGTAATATCAATGCAATTACTTGTTTGGGTCCAGTAAGCATTTTAGGTGCATCCACATTCTCCTCTTCATCTGCGTATGAGGAAAACATCAGACATTTTTGTACAAATCAAAACCTTGTTACAAGCACAAGAAGATTCATGCAAGCCTACCAAACTGACACATCCTTTACAATAAAATATGCAGAAAATTTAAGAAATATATACAAATCTTAGAAAACATTAACGAAGTACAATGGATTAACACAAATTAGCATTTTCCAAAAAATATAAATAGACAGATGTTTCGTTCTTATAATAATAAGATGACTTTACCAACGCCAGCACACCCACTTACTATTCCTAGTAAGATCCTCCAGTACTCCTAATAAGACTGCTGGGGTTTACAATTTGTTGGAGCTAAATAAAACTTATGCTGAATCAATAGACACATTTCCTTGGCTAATTTTTGACACAACAAACTGTCATAGCACTTGGAATCAAGCCAAACCAACTCAATATATATTTTGGTTTGACCAATTTGATGTGAGATGAAAAAAACATCAACTACTATTATTTTGGTTAATTATTACTAAGACAGCTTCTGAAATTTGGTGCCCCTTAAGCTAAAAAAGAGTTTCATAAGATTGTTGTACAAGTATTCATAATTTATAGATCAGAATGTTGGGTTGGTTAAAACTAACACTTACTAAAAGTTAATGGAGATGTAGAAAAATAAAATAAAAAACATCTATCCCAAGATTTATGTGTAGCTCTACTAGATGATCGAATAAAAGAAAATGGATTAAGGTAATATGCATGTTCAAAGGTCATCAATAAATATATATAGTTAGACAAGTTAAATTAATTCTACTTTAGCTAAAGTAACTAAAAGTGAATTAGAAATTTTGAATTATTGGTGACGTAGTTTTTTATAGAATTAGATTGGGGATTAAGATCCATGTAATCCAACCATATATGAGCATGCAAAAGAACAACATTTTAAAAATCGAAAAATCATTGCAAATGGGAGAAAACTTGAAACTTTTTCACATGAGCCTGTCGGCACAAAGTACTAAAAAATGGCATTTCAGATAACATCAGAAAGTCATATTGCTCCTAATGATTTCTGACCAAGTTTTAAAAAACCATGTGAAGGCAATACGCAACCAACCCATTGCATAGTGCATATGCAGAGTCATATGCTTTCAGGATTGATATCTAATAAGTATTTATATTGGTATCAAAAAATTTATCACTTGCAAAGTAGTTCACTTCAAAGTTATCGGTTACTAAAAAGGGTAATTTAGGGTTTTAAATCAATTTGATTTAGTTTAAATTGTTTAAATGATTTTTTTAAATGCGTAGACAGACAGCATATGTCATATGCAGTTATATGTCGCTATGAAATCCCCACTGCTTATGCGAGTCAAGCGGAAACTTTTTAATCCCATGTTTTTCCGATTGTATATTTGAAAAAAGAGACAGTTAGACTAGCGCAGCATTAAGAACACTCCATTGAGACATGAACATGGGAGAAAAATATCATAGTCACTAAATGATCTTTGGCTACCAAAAAGTAACACAGCATGAGTTGACCCTACTAGGCACATTCAATGTGTAGTCCGTGCACTTTCTTTTTATGGAAATACATTCAATATTTACCCACGCAGTACTACTACTTGCAAATAGGAAAGAAAACTTCAATTGCTAAGTATAAGTTACAGACTCAGGACAGAAATATTCATACTAGACCTAGTATAACTTCAATTCCTACAGTAATAATTGTTATGATTATAAAATAATTGTTGTTCTTAATACAAAATTACAAATAAGTAACTTTACAAGACAATTAAAATTTCAGTATAAATGATCACTTAGCCTTATGTTATCAGAAGAGGTTTCTGGTCTAAATTCTGCACATTAAATAAGTTCAGCGAATCTGCATGTTGATCTTTGGCAATGAAAAGGAGTGTTATAAATGTAAAATTATATATAGGGCACACTCTAAATAGGCTATATTTTTTTGTTCAAGTAACCAGATAACCAAATTTAGCAGTTAAGATTACTAAAATTAATTTAAATCGTGTTTGAATCGGGACAAGAATAATTTAAGTTATCCGGTATGGAAATGCATGATGCACTAAACTAAACAGAACGCTAAAATAATGGACCAGTATCTCTTTCCTGAACCTGCGTCCAATACTACATACCAAATAGGATAAAGATAAACTGATAGTTGCAGCTATAGCAGTCCCATCACAAGGTGAGAAAGGCAGGAAAATCAACTCACCGGATCGAGAGCTGTAGTTCGTAGAGGAAGAAGATGACGCGAAAGAGTCGAGGGAGCTGCCGTCGGAGCGGAACACTGACGAGATGAGCTTCCCGGCCCCGGAGACGAGGCCAAGAAGCCACCCAGGGTTCCCGGCAGTAGGTGGAGGCGGCGGGAGGGCGGGAGGGGGAGGGCGCGCATAGGGGGAGGGCCGCGCCTCCCGGCCTCCTCGCCGGTCGCGGAGGATCTTCCCGCCCGATCCACCCTCCTCAGGCGCTGCACGGCGAACCCTAAACAAGGACGCCATGGCGGAGTGAGAGGGAGAGGGAGAGGGAGAGGCTGAGGCGGCTGAGAAGCGACCGGAGGGCGAAGCGCAGGCAGTCGCTCGATCTTATCGGAGGAGTGGCGGAATCGAAGCGGCGAATGGCCGCAGGGAGGAGAGAGAGAGAGAGAGAAGGAGAGGGAGAGAGATAGAGTGAGAGAGGGCTCTTTGCCAGTTTGCCTCTTTTAATTTTAACTATTCATGAAAGTTGAAAAAATAAAAATAAAAAAAGGTTTGTAAAGGGAACATATATCCGCACTCTATCAAATATTATGCCCATTTTAATTTTTATAAAAAATTTAAAATACTCTTTTTCCCTTTCCGCTTCTCACTTTCTCTTTATTCGAGCACCGTGATCTCGAGCACCCGTACTCGAGCATTCATTGATACTCGGCATGACCGTTGAATGATCAAATTTCGATCGCGATCTGATCGACATCGAAGTTCGATCGGACTATAGTCGGATTTCGATCGAATTACGATTGGAATCTGCTACGATTGTTGCTGCCAACGGTCGCAGTGTTGATAGTCGAAATTCGTTGTAATTGTGGTCGCTAGCGATCGCAGTATTGGTGGGCACAATTCGACCTGAATTCGATCACGGTCCAATTAGATTTCAACATCAGCCAGAATTGACCGTGGCTGTGGCGACCACAGTGGCTATGAATTTTGACCGTAATTCGATCAAAATTTGACCACAGTTCGATCAGACTCCGACGTCGACCAGATCACATTTGGATTTCTACCAGATCGCAGTTAGATTTTGATCATAATCTGACCACTTGGCGACGATGTCGAACGACAATGAGTGCTTGAGTACGGGTGCAGATGCTCGGGCATAGAGAAAACAAAAAGAGAAAAGGAGAAAGAGTATTTTAAAATTTTTATAAAAATTAGAATGTGTATAATCATTCTCTTTGTATAATTGTTCTTTTCCTTAAATTTTGAAATCTCGACGAATAAACATATTCTAAGAATATAAACGAGCTTCAATCCGTAAAAGATTAGAATTCGATAATCTAACAACTCCCATCGACTTGTTCCATAACCATTGTGAGGGAGCTAAATCATGAAGGGTCTTATAGGTCTTGATATAGTGGTCAAGACATGTGAAGGTCATCTGAATCCAAAAAAAAACTTTAGACCTCCTCTGAAATCGACTTTTGTCATATTCGCAAGCTCCGTCATATCTTAACAATCATGTCCCGTGGAAACACTTCAATCCATCAAGGTTTCAAAATTTTAATAATTTCATTAAGGTCAATCTTTTCGAGTCAAACCTTTGTTTATGGTTAAAAGGGAGAAGAGGGAAAAATAAAATAAAATTGCGAGATGGCATTTATATTATTAATTTTTTTTTCCGATTGATCTCCCATTATAAATTTAAGTTTGACCGATGAGAAATGAATTTAGAAGAATATATAAGATGATTAGAATTTGAATTTTAATAAAAATAAATATTTTAAAAATCGATCTTTAAATATATATAAATTATCTATCAAAGAAAGTCGGTATATCACTTCTAAATATTAGATTTTCAATCATAATATATTTATAAAAAAAAATTCAAATAAAATAATAAATCAAGAACATTATAATTTGAGATCCTCTACGCAAACACTTTCTATTATACTTTAATAACCAATGAAAAATTTGTATAGAACAAAATCAATCATTTTCAAAATTAATCAACTTATATCTGGTGCACGTAAAATAAAAAAAAATAAAAAAATAAAAAAACTACCTCTAGAAACCACAACAAACGAATAGCCAAGTCTATGGAAATATGGATAATGAGTAAATGCACAGCACAAAATGCAAAGTATTTTCATAATGATCGATAACATTACGAGACCACAACGTAATTTAATTAACAGATGTGTCTCAAGATCAAATGCCTTTGGGATTTTACGATGAAACAAGCTGAGTTTTCCACTTTGCTTCTCATTTGAATCCAATTAACGATCTGGGCTCTTCCCTCTTCGAGTATTGGCACAATTTGTATGCACTATGAAGCTAAAATGAACAGATTGATGGTCATGTCGATCGATGTACCTCTTGAAAAAGGAAGATCGTTACCTTGACCAAATTTCGTTCATCTTCGCAGGTAGCAATCCTCATGATCTGATGCGACAAAGGTCTTCGATCCTTCCACTTAATCGACCAGTAACTGAGCGAAGCTTGATCTGATAGAGCTTCGGCCATAACTTACCTGTCACTGGTACGACGATACAATAGAGACAAAGAATTACGTTAAACTTGACCTAAATTTAAATGAGAAAAGTAGTTTTCTTTCAGAGAAAAAAAAAGTCAAAGTAGAGGAAGAAAAAAAAGTCATACACAAACTTACCAAACAAACGCTTCTTTTCGTCGTCCCAAGCAATGCCATTCAGTACATCAATGCCCTGGGAAAGTTGTAAATTAGATTGAATAAAAAGGACAGAAGGAAGGTGCACCAAGAATTAGGTCTGAGAACACTGTATATAGTATTTGTGGCCTCCCTACGACTGTCCCACGTCTAAAGAGGGAGATAAATCGAGAAGTGTTCGTCGCACGGACAAATTCAGCAGTCCCAACTTCCCTAATTTATCACACTCTATTTGAAAGAAAATTCTATAAATTCATCATATCTAAAGATCGAACCATAGATGTCTAGAAGCCAAATTGAACGTCCTGCCGCTGCAATGATAGTATTTACAATGGGACACTATGTTGCTCACTGGATGATTTGATCAAGGAATGCTTCGCCGCCGAACCCTTGTGTTCGTTCGATTTTACAGATGCTTGAGCATTTTGCATTTTTGTTTGAATTGACATAAAATTGTGTTTGAACTGTCGTAGCTTCATTGTAGACTATAGTGACCAACCTGTACCACCCAGTAACTAGAGCTTTGTTTGATTAACAACTTGGGAACCCCTTCAAAGTGTCTCTGCTGTTGAGTCTAAAGATCTTGATTCAATATCGAAGTGGATTTTGATATTTGATCAATATCGAAGTGGTTTTGATATTTGATCAATATCGAAGTGGATTTTGATATTTGATCAATATGTTTGATGATTGGGTGAGATGTCAAGTCAAAAGGGAGATTGTTGGTTTGAGTTTGGATGATTGAGTAAGATGTCAAATAGGTCAAGATTGACTATATACTTGGTAAATGGAGAAGTCCAAGTAGATCGCAGTTGACTGGAAATTTGATAGTTGAAAATCAAATAGTGGGTTGGCAAGGATGAAGTCTAAATGGATCATGGTTGATCGGACTCTTGGTATGAAAAGAATGAAGCCATATGAAGAAAAATCCTAACAGACCATGGAAGACTAAATAAGTGTGAATGAGAAAATCTTAATAGGTCATGAAGAACCGAAGAGGCAAGTGTAGGAAATTCCTAACATGTCATAGAGGACGAGTGTTAGACATATCTGTGAAGTCCTGACAAGTTAGGGAGGATCGGATGTTAAGCATGAGAAGGAAAGTTCAAATAGGTCAAGGAGAACTTAATATTTGGCAATGATGAAGTCTCAGTAGGTTGAGGCAGCAGATGAAGTTTTGACAATCAAGGTTGACCAGATGCTAGATAAGGAAGCGTTGATAGGTTGAGGCTAATAGGATACTAGGCAAAGTGAGATTTCAGCCATGTTAAGGCTGAAACAGAGGTAGCAGTTGACTGCCATGGAAATAGCTCGACTGATAAACCTTAAACTACGAACTCAGGATTTGAGAGGGTTTAAGGGAGTTTCGACATGATCAATCGATTGTTGGATGTTAGTAGTACACTGTTGGTGCAAACAAAAAAATTTGAACTTGGTTGTGGCACTCGACTGATGATGCATCAATCGACTATTGCTGAGCTAGACGAAGTTGTTGGGTTGATAGAACAAAACAACATTCGAATTTTGACTAAAGCAATCAACTGATGGGAGCAAGCAATCGATTGTTAGGTAGATTTTAGCCACAAATAACAGCCTATAAAAGAAGGTTTTGTGGAAGATTTTCAATGTCGATTCTTGGAGGTTTTGAGGAAAAGTGTGTTGCATTCTTATCCTTCAGAAGGCAATCCAAAGCAACCTAAAATCATCATAACGGAAACAAAGCCAAGTTTTTGTGTAAACTTATTCTTTTCTTTTTCTTTCGATATCATTTGTATATTGACTTGTATTGTTTTATAAAAACATGTTGATAAAAGAATTCTTCATTTCTAGAAGGTATCCGATTAAAAAAAAGTATAGTGATGATAATGTTAGGACGCTAGATCATGAGTAGAAATCGAAGATTCCGAACCATGTAAAATTGAGGTATTGTACTTGTGTTCTATTTTTGTGTTTGTTTCTTTTATTTTCCGCTGCATGTTAAAATATTTTGTAGACAAACACACAATCAACGAACAACGAATGCAAGTTACTATTCAACCCCCTTCCCCCTAGCAACGTCAACGGTCCTAACAAAAAAAACTTTCATTCCTCCGAACCCTCAAGACCCAACCAGTTTTAGCTAATACCCCTTGGATGCGCAGTCAATCGAGCAATGTTTCACAAACTAGGCTGGAAAGTCGATACCTAGTCCCATAAAAGATCTTCAGAATTGGGGTTTGCCAAGTAAGAAAAAAAGTAAGTCTCTTTTAGGCTACCATTTACTTTTTCACAAAGTTATTTTGGGTTGTTGCAACGGTAATCGAGATTCTAGATGCTAAACCCAGAGTGACCTAAAACCAGGAAACATAGTAAAGCTTTTCACTCAGATGAATTTAAAGCTTGTTGAAAGGTAAAAATAAGTAGGTGTGACCTCCCAAACGCACAAAATGTAAATCTATAGTTCAAAGGTAGACATAAAGGGAAACGTAAATTAGGAACTCACAGTGTAACCGGATCTCATCAATCCTTGCCTGTTGAAAACAACATGGATTCAGATTCGATATGAAGTAACTAGAATAATGATGAATGTTAAGAATACACACACAAAATAAAAGGTATAATTGATCCCTTCCCGATAGGCTTAAAATAACATAGAGTTTATGACCCAATTAAACTTCGCCTTGACATAGGATCCATTAGGAGACTTGAGTTCATTTGCATGTTAGTAATTGAAACAATGAATCCTTTGGCAAGTTAATCCATGTATTAGGCTTGGGTTATCATAGTCTGCCTGATCACTTGGGAGATTTTAACAGATCAGGCTTTTTCACAAGTGATCGTCTGGTCAAACTTAACAATCTATGCCAATGTTTTCAAGTTTAAAATTTAAAAATCTAATAGAACAAATCATTTGATGAAATCGTGTACCTTAATTCATGGAGAGCAATCCAACTTAGTACCTTGCCATCTTCGTGTGATATTCTAGCTATGCAATCTGTCTGCACCATGTGGTAGTTAACATTTCTGTATACATTTAGTAGGACTCTGGACATGCTTAAGTAGCGTTTGAATGAGAATAAATGATTTTCAAATTAACAAAGAAATGAAAATGAAAGTCCAATCCTATAATTTCATGTAGTTGATGACAGAAATAAAAAAATTGTGAAAGAAATAACAGCTTGAAGATTAACACAAATGCCACAAAATACTAAAACTTTGTATGCCTAAAATGCTTAATTTAGAGTTGGTTCACAATATCTGTTGGAAGAATAATAATGTCGGTCATGTGGATTCATATGAACGAGTAATTTCAGAACTAATTAAAACAAAAGATTATCTACTACAATTATCTGAAGGGGAACAATTGCCACACCTGCCAAACATTTGCCCATACTTCCCCATCTACATATTCCAACTCATTAAGAAAAGGAATTTCATGATCATTATACTTCACAGTTACTCTTCTAATTTCTGCAAGAATTAAAAAAAAGGAATATCATAATCAATACGAAAATAACATAATTGTATAACTACTACAAACCTTTCAAAGTCTGGGGATCAAGATGAAACAGAGTGGAAGTTCCATCACTTGCATAAAGGATTTTGCCATCAGTCGCTAATCCCCAACCATCACTCATAGGATGAGTAAAACTATCCTTCTGCTCCATCAATTGTGTAAAATTAATTACTTTCAAAATTGATAGCTCATATATATACAATTCTACATGCAATAATCTATAGTCAAAATACAAATGATTGTTCACACAATAGAAATGATTCTTTTAACTTACTTTGGAACAACTATCTAATGGAATTTATGCACATGGATATGGGAATTTATGCACATGGGTGTAAGAATATATGCACAGTCATCAAATATAGTAATCAGTTGTGCACAAGGATGTTGTGCCGACCACAACCAATTGAGGAGTTCCAAAGATTGTCTACCACATTGACCAAAAGTTCTACTATTTCTTTCAACCAAATGCCCAAATACATCAAATTTGATGCTTCTCATAGAAATTTTGATTAGGGAAATGTTTGAACAGGGTATCTTGCTGGGATTGTGAAATATTGCTAGGCAAGAGTAAGTCTTTCGTCAGAATTTGGAAAACTCACACCTAAAGAGCAAATGGGTTGATGATTCATCATTCAAGTGGTTGAAGGTGCATAATAAAGTATGTTAAAGTATGTCCAACATTAAATCTTGCGTAGGAGAACTTTTAAATGTGGAGCCTAACCTTTCAAGATGATCCAAGTGAAAATTGGCATATATAAGCTATGAACTAAGAAGCATTAGTTCGTCTTAGGATTCTCCCTTACTAGACAAATCAGGTTGAATAGCCAATAAGAGAAAAGGAAAGATCAAGTGATCACAGGACATTCTGCTGAAAAGCAGGATGATTATGGTTGTAAGAGAAGCAGTGTTGGAACTTTGTGAAAGAATGTAGCACGTGCCAAATTGATGGAAAGGTGGAAGAGGCTTTGATATTATAGTTGTATATCTATCCACTTATTAAATCAGAAGGGAAATTGATTTACAGGAAAAATACAATGTCGCATTTTCTTAAAATGCAATACAGGGTCTAGCATATTTGGTAAGTTACTGATGCTAATACTATCCTTCATCTTATGTTGTTCTCATGAAGTTGAATTCATATGCATATGGTCAATCTTACTCAGGCAAAGTCAGTATGTTCAATCACCTAGAACAATTCTAATAGTACTGGTCAAAAAGTGAATAAGAATGCAGAATTATGGCTCTATATCACTTAGTTGGATTCATTTGGATTGTTTATTTTGCAGGTTCTTTTCAGTACACAGTTAAGAAAAATACACTTTTACAATGATAGTCTCAACCAGTGGGTCATTTCAACAACCTAAAGTAATAGGGACAATAACAAAGGATAAAGACAATTCATCTATGGGTTCATTTGTTTCATGTAAAACGCATATACATAAAATATTCTTTAGCTTTTCTAGTGTTTAGACTTTAGCATAATGTAAAATCATGGCCAATGAATTTTTTAGTGTCAGTTAACAAAAAAGTAAAGTGTGGACTTTTTGAGGGAAAAAGGCTTCCAATCAAAATGAGCAGAAGTTATTTTCCCTCGCACAAGTCATCATCTCCACTCTCCCCTCAAGCCTCATCCACTACCTCCAACCCTTGTTTGAATGCCATGTCAATTCTTGTTGCCTGTTGCCTCCATTCAATTTGTCCCCATCAAGCACAAGCTTGTGGCCCTAGTTCCACCTCCCACTTGCCCTCGCCACCTCTTCATCTCACACGCTCCCACCAACCATGACATCAATGCTCCCACCTCAACCTCACTTATGTCCAAGTTTCATCTCTCTAAGCCCAACATCTTTGCCGCCTTTAGATTCTAGAAATAGATCCCTTCCTCTGACGTTGAGCAACGTCCATGATAAAAAAAAATGTTCATTTTTCCAATTTTAGTCATGGAAGGAAATGGACCAAAGCAAGGGAAAATATTTTCTTTATATCATAGTTAAACACAAAAGCCGGGTAAAGAAGGGAAGCCTTTGTGTAACGGTAAAATTACTACCGTATGATCTAGAGGTCACGAGTTCGAGTCTTAGAAACAACCTCTTACAAAAGTAAGATAAGGTTGCATAAAATAGTCCCTTCCCAGAAACCCTGTATTGGCGGGAGCTTCGTGCACTGGGTTGCCCTTTATTTTTTATAGCTAAACATAAAAAAAAAAAACAATTTCTCCTATAGTTCTTAGAAAATATTTTACACAAAACAACCATACATTAGATATATATACATCATGCCTTTTGCTTACATGTGTCCATAGATCTACAAAACATGTTGGAACCTCTCGAGTGCCCTTGTACGTGTATCAAAGAAGTTCTACAATTTTGCAAGTTGAACCAAGGTAACTATAGTTTCTGAAACATGTACCAATTATATAATGTCCATATGTGATTGTATAAAACATATATTTCCAAAACGGAAAAAGAAAATAAAAACTTCATATGTCATAAGCTACCATAAATGTTTACTGAAAATTATCTTGGAAAAATGAAGGAAGAATATATGAAAAGATCTAATTAGTGAAGAACAAACCTTGTTAAAGTTATGTCGATCATAGATGAAACCTGTTCTTGTTAACCAGGTAACTTGGTACAACCTGTGTAGCAAGAAAATAAAAACAAATTAGCAGGATTCTTTGGAATAAAATAAGAAAATTGAAATGAGAATCAAAGAATTACTTGACTATGAGCTTTGTCATTTAACCAACAACAGATACACTATCAACTTATGCCTATTTGAGAGGGAAATATGCTTAGTTAAGAGGGAAATATATCGTATTGTATTGTTGTAGTGTATCCTTCACCAGAGGAAACTACAATCCATGTATAGATAGGCTAGAGGCCTAATAAATTATCTGAAAATATAGCCACGATTTCTAATAATACTACAAGTTAATTAACAAAATAGCCTATTAGTTCAATCACTATCCCCCCAAGATGTAACATAAATAGGAGTAGCTGAGAAAATTGATTTGTAACCTTTCGCCAAAAAGAGTGAGGCCTTCCCCAAAGAACGACCCATCCATTTGATGAGAAACCATAACCTGAAAAACATGAAATAATAGATATTCTGTCACTTATTAATTAAAAAAAAAAAACAGTTGATCACATGACTACTAAATTTACTTTTATTTGCAAAAAAAAAAAACACAGATTTAATATGGACATTGCACACTGTTGATAAACAAACCTAATGCATAAGTGTCCATCCAGCTATGCATAAGCATTTCACAGACCAACAGTAAGGATGATTATGTTATATCTAGCTGTCTATGGCTTCATCCAACAAAATTAATCTACATTATACAAATAATTGCACCTCTTGCAATTCATCCTATTATATGAAAAACTGGAGACCGTAAATCATCATGAAATGAGAAAGTTGATTTGTTAAAGAAAACACACACATGCATATCTAATGCAATTAACCACACTGAATGAAAAAGTTGAGTATAATTCATCATAAAATGAAAAGTTTGTGTTGTTAAAAAAAAAATAACACTGACATGCATATCTAATTCAATAAAAATTGACCATCAATAATATAAGCCCAATAATAATTGAAGGAAGACATCAATAAGTGCAGCGGTTAAAAAAGACGTTCAAGGAATCATGGAATTAGACAGATTAGATTCCATTGCCAAAAAATACTAAAATAAATGCAATAGAAATTTAAATAATGAAAATTCATGGATAGTGTAATAGAGGATTACCTTCCCAGTTTGCAAAAGAACTTGTCTGATTGATGACTGGTCACCACAAAATATAAAAAAGGAGTCACTAACAAATAAGAATTAAACAAGTATATATAATAGTCAGTTGTATTCAATTGATATCAGCATAACATTTCATAAATGGCATAAAAAAAATGAATCCACGTAATTATAAGTTTTATATTTTCTCCACAATGGCTCAAAACAAGGTAAATAGGTTATAAATAACAGATAACATCAAATTAAACACAGCAACAATTCCTATAATTGTCAATATTAACTAATTCCTATAATGGCACAGGATTCTGTTCTATAGAAACTAAGAATTAAGCTTGTAAGCTTTTTGAAAATGTTGGTGGTTATTTTTTGACAAATAAGTTCAACAACTTAGTATATTAACCAATTATAAGACACTATTTTTTTTTTAATAACGCTATAACTTTTTTTAGCTTTTTCAGACTAGGTTTTTTAGCATTTAAACTCAAACACTCAAGGTAAAATCTTCAAGGGATATCATAAATTACAGAGTGTAGCACAAAGAAGAATGAGGCTTGTGGCATCTTTTGGGATAGAAACAAAGTTTATATGGTCCATTTAGCAAATAACAATGTAGAGAAGATAAAAAGGAAGGCAAATGCAAGGACAACTTAAGCTCTATTATGTAGGACTCATAATGAAATATAGCTTACTTTGTAATAGAGGCCAGTGGACTCAAACAATGTTTCATTGCCTCCATAAACAAGACCCTGTGAAGATTTAGAAAATATTTTCACATCAAGTCCATATAAAAATTTGAATGTAAATATGAAAAACAAAACGTCATAGAACAATGAATAAGAAAGAAAATGAGCTAAAAACAATAACTGAAAAGTAGTTTATTGTTATCACCAGTTAAGTTTTGAAAATCAAATAAATCAATATAACACCACACAACAAAATGATGGTAGGAAACATAATATTTACAATGAACACATACTAGACAGAACAAAAATAGCACACCATGCACATCCATAATAGCTACTGATGAAATCATATGTGTTACTTTTTCATCCTATCTTATGGAAATACCACTCAGTTTACGTTGAAAGATGAGCTTAAATTTGGAAGGGAAAAAAAAATGCAAACTTAAATTTCCAGGAATTGGTACAATTTAAGTCAAGAGTAAAATAATTTCAAACAATTGAAGAATTTCTAATGTTATCGGAAATTTCAAGTTGAATTGCAGAATGTATGATCCGGCTTTGAAACAAAACAAAAATCTGGAGTTTCTAATATCACAAAATTATAGGAATAACTAAGACAAAAATTCAATCTCCGATAATTTATTATTGGCAGTCTTTATTTATCTTTCTTCAATAGCATACAAACTTTGTCAGAATTACATTCTCGCTGCCTCTTCTATAATAATGTAGCCGCCGACCATTGCATTGTCTTATTAATGTAAACTACAGACTGAAGGAATAAGTTCCTGGCACCCAGCAAAATCAATCGAACTTCATGTTCTAATTATGATCTGAACTTTATCTAGAGATATTCCCACCAGTCAGCGGATGCCAAGCATAAAATCACGAGTGAGCCAATCAAAATTCTAAATTATAAGTGAAACTATACTAAGAACAGCATCAGAGAAAGAGGATGAAGGCGACCCGGATCTTGCCTGGGTGAAGGCATCCGGGTCGTGAGGGAACTCATTGACGACATCAAAAGTATAAAGCCGAGCAGAAGGCAGAGGCGGAGGCGCGACGGGAATGCGCATCCACTTCCATGTGATATAGAGGAAAAAGAGGGCGGAGATGGCGACGATGGCGGCAGGAAGCGAAGATCCTCCACTCCTGCAACAGAAGCGTTTGCTGCTCTTGGATCGATCGTCGGTGGCGGCGGAGACCGACCGAGGAGCCATCGGATTCGAGGCGGAGAGATGGGCCGTTGGCAGCGGGCGCTTCGGCCGCTTCCGGGTCATCCCCTTGTTCTTCCGAGTCAATTCCCAACTCTTAATTAAATAATTAATTAAAAGTGATTTATAAAATATATTTTTTATAATTAAAAAATAAATTTTATGATTTTTTTCCCGCTGATATCAAATTGTTCAATTTTCTATTTTTAATTAAAAAATATAAAATAAGATGGTCAATTTGAGTGAAATATAATATCCAATTAAGATGTTAAATATATTATTATAAAAAAATATATTATATTATACAATTTATTCATGAATATTTAAAATATTTCTATTATTTATCGTTATAATTTAATCTTTAAATCATAAAAAATCGAAAAATAAATAATAAAATATTAACAGATGCTCTGAATAAATTGTATAGTATATCATTTTTAATTATTATAATATCTTAAAATGTGTTAAATTAGATGATTTAATTTATATTGTAACTTAATTTGAGTTAAATATAATGCTCAAATTATAAGAAATTATTTTATGATGCTCAAAATATTAAATATTTACTAAATAAAATATTATTTCAATTTAATGTGTCTTTTTTATTTTTAAATCTCCCCTCTCATCCTACAAAGTTTTCAACATGTCTCCCAAAGTTTGATTTTAGAAGGTACTATATAGCGATTACAAATCTTTGAAGCACATTTTGACAAAAATAGTGAAATCTTGGGGCGTCTTGTAAAATTCCCTTATCTGCGTCTGAAACGCCTCCCTCTGTCTCTGCTCTGTTTGTAGTTCCGGAACTCAAACGTGAGGCGAGATCCAGCGATCGAAGACTTCACTGGCATTAATTTGCCAGTCGACAGAACCTAGGGTTTCCGCGTCGGCGCTCCACTCACTGGGAACCGCCCTCCGTCGGCGGCCAGGGAGTAGGCAGAGAGGATGGACTTGAATGTGGCTCTTTTTCGGTATCTACGGTGATAATGGCGCCCGGTGGTATGCTTCTCTTGGTCGTCTTTTCACGCGGGAAGATGCATCTGCTGGCGATCCTTGCGCTTTCCCTCCACTTGTGCCCACTTTGTTTCGGTATTCTTCTCGAACTCTTCATTTGTCGGTCTTTGTTTATCTGTTGGAAATAGTGGAAATTTTGGCGCTTGATGCGCAGTGGTCGGATTCCCACATGGCCCCTTTCTGTTAGCTTCGTGTTTTCATTAAAAGTATGAGAAAGTCGCCAACTTGTTGGAATTCTAGGTTTTCCCGACCTGTTTGTTTGAGCGTTCTACTCTGTACTCGCTTATTATTCGTTAGGGTTTCAAAATCCAAAATTTGGAATGTAAACGTGACTGGAGAAACGTAACAGCATGGTGTAAAGACATCTCATTGACCACCCATTTGATGAGAACAAGAGGCCCCTCACATGAAAGAGATAGTTAACCAGCCGATGATCAACCCGTATTGGTTTAGGAAAGTACCTGAACTCTACTGAGATTATTCAGTTACCAACATGAATAATTGAATAAACCCATTTCACTCTTTAACCTGTTTCATTGTTGTAGTACTAGGAAATTCTTGCATGCAGAGATTTTCTCTGACCTGTGTATGTATCTTCATTAGTTCCAGAAATAAAGCCAACGATATCTGATTTTGAGCTGGTAATCTACAGTTTTAGTTGTACATCCTCATTATTCAAATTTTCCATATCAATGTACAGCAATGAACTACTTGGGCCAGGGTTAAGCTTGACCGACCCACCAGAAAACAGAAAGGGGACAATTAAACCAGGACCTGTCCCGGATTTTCCTCCAAATCCTCATGGTACTCCAGCTGATTTATTTTAACTTTTTTTTAAACTTCCTTGTCGTATCAAATATCTAATTGGATTTTCCTACACCAGTAAACTCTCAGAATCCTATTCCAAAACATCACCACAGTGTTTCTCTCACATCATCACCAACATTATCTACTCCTTGGAGAGGTCAGGGTTTTTGATCTATTCACTTATCATTGTTTCTCATAGTAACTCAGTCTTATGCACAGACACATGGAAGGTTCTTTTTTTCAGCTAAAGCTCGCGTCAGTTTATACTTCAGCCAAAATACCAATTCTACTGTGACTCTCGGAATAACTTGTATGCCATTGTTTGGCAGATTGTGATGAAGTAATATGTTCTGAACTGCGCATGTCAACTGCAATTGGTTCACCCTGTGATTGTGTGCTGCATGTTCGAGTAACTATTGATTTAGAGGTGCCTCCGTATATATTTTTTACACATTACAGAATTTGAAGTTGAGATGGCAGCAGGAACATTCTTGAAGCTGAATCAGATAAAGATTATAGCTGCTGTTGGTCTGAAAGAGAAGGAAGGAACAACTCGTGTCCCAATATTCTTGGTGCCGCTTGGTTAGAAATTTGATACTACGATAGTTATGCTTATTTATGAGAGGCTTTGGTAGAAAAAGGTGCCCTTCAATAAATCTATATTTGGTGATTATGAAGTAATATATGTTCGTTATTCAGATGCAACATTTTTCTTTCTTGGTGAATATCAAATCACTAATAATATCACATTTCTTCTCTTTCAAACATTGTTTTAGGACTTCATTCTTCCCCACCGTCTATGCCTAGGGGATCTACCGTTCTAGATCCTGATAATGATGGCAGCAACCAATATCCCCTGATAGCAGTTGTAATAACAAGCAAGTCAAAGAAATTAAATGCTGCGACCATTGCTGTAATTGTAGTATCCTCGTTCATTCTTATACTAGCTTGTTCTGGTATTATCCTTTTTATCCTAAAGTGGAAAAATCTTGGACGACAACCTGCTCATCTGGGCTCTACAATCCCTCAATCAGTAACTAGAACATCTTGTAAGAAAATATTTGAACGTGTCTTGCTGTATCCCTCTTTTATCTCCTCTGTACATGCCTGAAACAGAGAGTATTATTTGTAAACCGTCTTGACCTGCAAATGGGCGTCATCCTTATATTGCAGACAACTTTCTATAGTTTCTTTCAAATTTTCTTCAATATACCTATTCCACGTCCTGATGTTAAGAATGTATTCTTCTTTACTTAATCTTGATCCACTTATGCTAGAGTATTAAATTCATAATGCAGGCATTAAATGCTTGGGACCAAATAGCATGAATAACTCGCCTTCTGATTCCATCGTTTTGGCTATGGCTTCTTGCCCACCTACATTGAAGGTATTTTCGTTATCTGAGATTGAGAAGGCTACAGAAAAGTTCTGTTCAAATAAAATATTAGGGGAAGGAGGTTTTGGATGTGTTTACCATGGGACTCTGGACGATGGAAGTGAAGTTGCTGTTAAGCTGCTTAGCAAAAGGAATCAAAATGGAGAACATTTTCAGAAGTAGAGATGCTTAGTCGCTTGCATCACCAAAATCTTGTAAAGTTAATTGGTATTTGCACTGAAGGCAATAAAAGCTGTCTGGTTTATGAGCTTCTACGAAATGGAAGTGTTGAACCCCATCTCCATGGTATGTAACTGAAGACCTGCTCTTAAACTTGTGCTTATTTTGCTCTCTTGTCTTTAATAAATTGGCCACAAGAACATCTTAATGTCCGCCTTATGACTTCCTTCGGATGCTGATACAAGGAAGTGAAAAGAATAGGATGTGCACATCTCCCTTTACTAAAAGTGTAATTGCGCAGTGAATGAATGCACAGATCATGATAATTATTAACTAAAAACAATAGCTATTTGATTTCAAACAATAAGGTGAAAAGTGCATCTAGATGCTAAGGTATTTTTTATGAAAAAGAGTTGATCTTCCCTTTAGAGGTAAAGGTAGGCTTTATTGCACATTCTATGAACTAAAAATCATTTTTTATGAGAGAGTTTGTCTCTAATCAGAAAATATTTGCAATTTCTTATCAATGCTGATGCCTACTTCAAGGGAAATCCACAATTAAAAAAATTACGTTCGCTGACTCTTACCCAATGAATATTATAAGTATCCAACGTGCATAGTTATGGAGAACTTGTATTATTGTTTTTAAAAGGGAATTCCTACTCCTTTAGTTTGCTCCAATACACTTTTTGTTGGATGATTGACATTTCAATTAAAGAATATGCAAAGACTGAATCTGCATATTATAATTTTTATTGCATGTTCCACATTGAGGGTATTACTTGTCAGAAATTTCTCCTGTTTTGTTAGAATCATGGCAGCTTAGCAAAAGCAGAGAAATCCTAAAAAAACTACTGAAAGATTGTAGTTTTTTGTGTTTTTAATGAGTTCAACATTAAAGGTATTGGCTTAATATTTTCAGAAAGTTTGATATCCTTCACATGGTGACAAGCATTTGCCTTTGAGCTAGTTTAAAATCACACTTTAGTTTTCTGAATCAATTGTCAATATCTCTACCATCCTATTTATGTAATAGTTCCATGAAGAACATGGTCGTTGACTGCTGTTATTGCAGGTGCTGACAAGAAGAAAGGACCCCTAGAATGGGATATTCGGGTCAAGATTGCACTTGGTGCAGCTAGAGGCCTTGCGTACCTACATGAGGGTGCCAACCCTCATATCATAAACCGAAACTTCAAAGCTAGTAATGTACTACTAGCAGAAGATTCCACAGCCAAGGTGACAAATTTTGGTTTGGCTAGAGAAGTATCAGAAGGTAGCCAACGTGTTTCAACTAGAGTCATGGGAACATTTGGGTGAGAATTATCCCTAATCTCTTATTTAGCATTCTTTTTCTCAATCGCAAGAGATGACCTTGTGAGTTTGCGCACATCTAAATCACTTCTCTTCTCTTGGTTTCTATTTGCTTAACCAGACTTGCATTAGAGAAAACAAAAACAAAGGAACTGAACTATTGTGCAGTGTTTTCTGTCCACCATTAACCATGACTACTGTTTTTGCAACAATTTTTGCACTACTCTTTTAGGTTTTCCATGACTTAGGATGGTCACCTGTTCTAATCCGTATACGGACATTTCATGTGATTTACTTTTGGCTAGTTTGGTCCCCTTTTCTTTTCTTGCAGCAGCTATGAACTTTTCCTGATTTGGGATTGTGAGCTTTCAGGTGTGTTGCGCCCGAGTATGCAATGACAGGGCATTTGCTTGTCAGTAGTGATGTATACAGCTATGGGGTTGTGTTGCTGGAGCTTTTAACTGGTCGTCGGTCTGTCTACTATTCCTCATATCGGGAGCTGGAGAATCTTGCGAGATGGGCACACGCCCTCTCCTTGCCGCGAGGGAAGGAGTGGTTCGAGTCATTGATGCATCCTTGCATGGAAGATGTAACTTAGACGACATTGTCTAAGTTGCAGCCATAGCATCAAAGGCCATCCATCAGGCCCTGAAGCTGATACGCCATGACATGGATGATGCTGATTCACAAAGCCAGAAAAGCGTCGTCTTCTAGCCGGAAGCATGACTACAGAGGAGATTTGGAAGCCAAGAGCAGCTGCTGGAGCCAGTCTTCGCCGCTGTCCTACAGGCATGGCTCTCCCTTTGTCACCATGGAGCATGACAATGGACACGATTGAATCAATTGTGGAGGATACGACCGGCTTCAACGTTGGGATCGTTGTTACAGATCAAGTTTTTGAAAGGCAATGATTCTCATTCTTACCCTTTTTTTCGTATTTTCTATCAACTTGTACAGATTTGTGATAGAGATGGCTAAAGCCAACCATGTCCTAAAGAAGAGGTTGAGCTTTAGGCCATGGACTTCTCGACCTTTCCTCTCGAGTACATGTGAATATTAGTCTACTTGGATGATGGACGGCGACGATGACAAGAAGACCAAGTTTTAATTTCAACCGGTCTGAATCAGCTACACGGATATACTGCATCATATTATCGATATAACATCTGAATCATCTTATGCTATTCTCCATTTTATACCGAGAGTTGTAGTCTTCTTCTTGTTACTTAGAATTCTCAAGCTCTGCTTCAAGATGTCGATCTCTCGGTCTCGTTTTGATGCCTCCTGTTCCATTGCCTCGATGCGCAACTTCCATGTCTCCATTGTGTCTTCCTTTGCCTTCAGTTCCTTTTGGAGTCGCTCGATTATGTCTCGTTCCGATCCAAAATAAAATCTCTCCCCTGCAATATAGCGACCAAACTACAACGATAAGTTTCTAAATAAATATGCTATTGTTACCTTACTTTTATTTCGATTTCTTGGTGATCCATTAGCATCGAAAGAGGTAGTCTTGGCACGACAATGGAAATAGAAAACGACCAAAAGTTTTCAAATAGAAGTGTAACTCTACTCTTATTACTTGAGCCGAAAGGAGGGGATTTTAAAATATACTAAATTATTGCGGGTGAAATGAAAATTCTAAAATTTGAGGGGCAAATGGAAATTTTGTTAGTTTGATCGTCACCTAGTGGGGTCCTTTGGATGAGCTCGTCGAGCTCGGTCTTGATGGCGACGTAGAGCTGCTTCCACTTCCCCGCCACCTCCTCGGGCCGCGCCGCCGCTTCCTCCTCCTCCTCTTCGCCGCAGATCGCTGTCGCCTTCTCCTCCTCCGCCTCCTTCAGACGCCTCCGCAGCCGCGCGGCCTCCTCGTCTCGCTCCCGCCGCTCCGCCTCCCACGCCTCCTCCCTCGCCGCCGCCGCCCTGCGCGCCTCCCGCGCCGCGACCTCCGCGCGCAGCAGCTCCCGCTCCCCAGCCACCCCGCGCTGCCGCTGGTCCGACTCGCCACTGAGCACACTTCCCATGGCCTCTCTCCCGCCGTTCCGCCTCGTCCCTCGCCGCCGCCGCCGCCGCCCTGCACGCCTCCTTCAGCTCCTCCTCCTCGCCGCCACCTTCGCCCGCAACATCTCCCGTTCCCCCGCCTACCGCCCCGGTCCGACTCGCCGCCCAGCACACCTCTCTCTCTCTCTCTCTCTCTCTGAGCACGACAAGGAAGAAGGATCAGAGAAGAAACGATCGACAAGGTCCACGAGATGTCGCCCTCCAACTCCCTGTTTTTATATCCAAAGTGATCAATTTAAGGCCTCAGCAGTGCCAGTGTTAAAATACTTGAGAAACATTGCGGAAGAGCCGTACCCGTTCGATGAGGTCCTGAGCTAATAATAAAAAATGAACTTTTTTTATTATAATAAATAATTATAAAATTCAACTTACAAATAATAAATAAACTAAATACATTTAATACGGCTCGAATTTTTCTTCATCGATCTTGTGTCACCAAGAAAGAGTTCCCTCCGACTGTAACAGTAAATATCCTGAAAAAATTAACACACATCAAACTACCTTTGGCTTATCCGACGATGGTCCTCCGATATTTAAATATAATAATAAAAAAAAAGAAAAGTAATATTGGTCAGAAGCGGAAACGAAGGAGAACCCCCCCCCCTCTCTCTCTCTCTCTGATTGGGGGTTTTTTTGTTGATAACCTTGTTAGATTATCAATAAAAATTTTATTTGGTTTAGGTTATGAACAATTACCTGGTAATTGTTCATTACCAGGTTATGAACAAAAATCATTTTAGGGGGAATCGAAAAACCTTGAAGAACTAAGATTTTTGTTGATTCTCGGGGTTAAGGAAACTTTTTTTCAATATTACTCCTAACAATATATTAAATGTCAATTTATCATAACTCAATCGATTTGCCACCCGTCGTTGATCGCCGTCGATCGTCGACCGCCGTCGCCGCCGTCGTCATCGCCACCCATTGTCGCCACCGCTTATCGTCACCGTCGCCCGTCGCCAGTCGCCGCCGCCATCATCGCCGCCACTGCTTGTCGTCGTCGTCGTCGCCCATCACCCGTCGCCGCTCGCCATCGCTCATCGCCCTCCACCGCCACCGCCACTCGCCGCTGACGGCCGATCGCGCCGCTGCCGTCGCCTGACGGCCGCCATCATTAAATCGCCGGCCGATCGATCGTGCCGTCATTCGCTGCCGTCGATTGACCACCGTGCGTCGTCGTCGATCATAAAAGACAAAGGATAATTTAGTAAATATTAAACTAAGTTATATATTAAAACCTCCAATCAAACAAGGTTTTTATCAAAGATTATACTTTATTCCAAGGTTATGTTTTATTCTCTGGTAATCACATAATCAAGATTATGTATAATTACTTGAACCAAATGCACCCTGGGAAGCGTTTTTATACCCTCTTCTATGGGTTAAGCCTTTGCTTTTTATACATGAGCTCATATTCCCTCGTATCAACAATAGTAAACAGGAAACAATATATAACATCAATAAAATAAAAAGTTAAGAAATATTTAAAATAATTACATAAATATTACTCGTCTAGTTGTTTTAGAAGTAAAAATATTTATCAAATCTACATAATCCAATTGTTAGACTATTTCTTTTTCAATCAATAATATTGCTAGCTCATTTAATCTATCATGTGACATTGTTAATCAAAGATAATTCTTGATTAACTTCAACTTCGAAAAACTTCTTTCTACTGATACAATTATTATTGGTATGGTTAACAAAATCTTATAAGCAATATAAGTATTCGAGAATAACTCATTCAATTTTGTCAGACATGGTAGCATATCAATTATTCTTTTTTCAAATAGCATCTCACCACCATCAACTCCGAACACAACTCATCACCAATAATATTTGAATGTCCATTGTAACTCAAAAATTGTTGAAGTTTCATGCAAGACTTCATCAAGCTAGTTAAAGGCTCATTCTTTAACTTCTCCAAATTCAATAAAAATTCAAAAATCTCTTAATATTGTTTAAATTGTTCAAACCGAACTTGAAGAGAAGATCGAGCTTCATCAATTATAAATAGAAAATATTCAACTCTAAAAGATTCTTCACCTGATTGTGTCACATTATCATTGTCATTTTCATCAAATTGTTTCTTTCTTCGAACGATGTATTTTTCTCAAAATTTAAGTTCAATTATCATTTCACTTGTCATTTGTATAACTTCATTCATGACACTGGCAAATCCCTCTTCTCTAAACTCATTAAAAAATTGATCAAGTCTTTGTATGAGGTTGATCGCAATATTAATATCCATATCTTCAGATTGAAGAAACTTACTCACAATATTTATTGCTCATAACAAATTATATCAGATTACCATTCCAAGCAAGAACTCAAAACTCTCAAGATCATATAGTGCTAAGGTCTCAGTATCACTTTTTATTTTAGAATCTTCAGCAACTTCCGTCAAGTCAAGTAAAACATCTCTTATATGTACAATTTGCTCTTTTATGACTTTTACACTTTCAATATGACTTTTTCAACGGATATGTGACAATAGCTTAACAGTCAAACCAGACACCTTATCTTTAAAAAAATTTCATTTCTTTGTAGAAGAAGAAAACAATGTGTAGATGCATTGAACCACTCCAAAGAATGACTTAGCTTTAGGACAACATTCTACCATCTCAACTAAAGTCAAATTAAGACTATGACAACTATGTAGTGTGTAAAAAAATTCTAAGATTTATTTCAAGCAATCTTCTTTTATATCTTTGTGTCTTCCACTCATATTAAACCTGTTGTCGTACCCCTGTCCTCTTATATCATCAACGTCAAGCCCAATTCTAGTTATTGCATTCAGAAGTTCACTTAATAACCCAAGGTCTGATGTGTCACCTTAAAAAACTCAACTCAATATTCTTCTATTTTTTGTGTGTCCGTCGAATCAACAAAGCATCGGAGTATTAGAGACATTTGTTCTTGATGGCTCGCATCTGGAGTACAATCAAGTATTACTGAAAAATATTTTGCATGTTTAACTTTTACAATAATTGTCCTTTTCACTTTGTTTTTTAAAGTCTCTATCAATTCATTCTGAATTTTGGGACTAAAATATATATACTGAGATTCTCTTGCTTTACAATGTCGAACATGCTCTTCTATCACTGGATCAAACTCAGCAATCATTTCTATCATTTGCAAAAATAACTCGTTGTTCTCAACATAAAGTTTCTCATCATCTTCTCAAAAGGTCAAAGTATTTTTGACAAGTGTTTTCACAATGGAGATTAGTCTTATTAACACTTGCCTCTGATATTGTATTTCTTTGTTAATTTGAAGTTGCATACTGTAATCAATTGTTTGATTTTTTTCAATCTCTTTTCTAATTCAACCTAAGGGATCATGCAATCTATATGGTCTCTACTAGCTTCATGATATTTAAGACTTCTATGCATGTTACACCAGTCTTTGTATTCATCATTACCCAAATTCTCTATTTTACTCATCATTTGTTCAGTCTTGAACAACTTGCAACAGAAGCAAAATATTTTATCCAATGAAATAGAATATACAAACCATCTTCTATCTAATGTTTGTTCATTTGTCATAATCCGTGTATAATGCGATGAATCAAAATGTCTACTGTTACTATCCTTAAGAAACTAAAAATCATCAACTTTTGTTGGACTCATTTCTACTAAGTAATCTCTCAATTTTTGACTGATACTATTCCAATTTCCATGACCCTCCAAATTCAAATTTGAATTTAATTTTTCATATTGAGAGCCTTGTTATAAGTTCTCATTCGACTCAACCAAATTGGTCGTCTCAGTTAATTCTTCATTTTCATAGTGACTTTGTTCTTCAATCATCAAATTATCCTCTAATTCTTCTTTTTCTATTCTGCTACTTCTTCTAAAATATTTATTAATATCACTGACTTGACTTTGAATTAATATCTCCTCCATTTGTTTCATTTTTCTCTTTTTGAGCTCCAGAGATATATTTAGGAGACATTTTAAATGTTGTTTAATTATACCTCCAAGTTATTAAAAGTGAATATCAAATTCAAGTGTTATATTCCTACAAGCTTATGTACTTCAAAAGCAAACAAAGAACAAATCAGTACAAAAGATCATACGGAAGAGAAGACTACAATTATAAGAATACCGAAATCAAAAAATTTGACTCTAGTATCTTACACAATTTCTATTATTAAAAGTGATGTATCATGTTATTTAAAAAAATCCTACAAACAATTAACATATCTTAAATCTTAATCAACTTCGGATAAAATTTTGTTTTATGAGATAAGCACACAAATTGTTATCATGAAAAAAAAATTGCTTATATAAATTTAGTTGAATGTAACCCGAGAGTTGGACAAGAAAAAAAAAAATAAAGAACTAACATTTGTTTACATTTACAAGTCAAGTTAATATTCACAGTATAACATTCAAGCTAGACATTAGACAACATTTAAAAAAACAATCTATGTAATCTGAAATAATCTTTGTATTCAAAGAACACAAATATAATTTATGAACTAAACACTGAATCACCTATAAATTAAAACGAAATAGATATCAAAATATAGAAAAAAATCTACCTCGATATCTCAATAATCAATTTTATCTAGTGCGATAGGTGTTGTGAGTAACGACGATAATTGGCGACAGACGACAGTCGGACAGTGATGATGCTGAAGATGACGAAAAGAAAAGTCATCAACGCTTTGACGAAAGAATAGCCAGCGACGGAACTCGGAAACAAAAGATGAAAAGAAAAGTCGACGATGAAATTGCGAATATGAAATTGTGAAAAAGACTGAATAAGTCACGTCACGGGCAAAAGAGGAATCGATTGTGCTGTGCACTTTAATTTTTTTTTTTTTTTTGAAAATATTATAAAACCCCAAATGTTTCATAAATTGCAATTAGATAATTAAAAAATTTTCCAACGGTAAATTAAAAAAAATTATGGGCCTTCATAAAGTGACCTTGAAGCGACTACTTCTCTCGTCTAGTGAAAGTTCCAACCCTGCATTGCGGTTCTTGAGATTTTGATAAAAAAATTTAAAAAATATTATTAATAAATTAACTAACTTTTAAATTCATGGTACTAATTTTTAGTTCTTTCTAAAACATAATTTAAATCTTTTTAAAAAGTGAACACCATGAGACCGCCTCCTAGACCTCACCTCAAGTCTGAGCAGATAGATAAAGAAATAAATTTCAAATAGGATAAATATTTTGGAGATAGATCTTTAGAAATCTATTTCTGGATATGCATAAATTATATTTCAGTAAAAAAAAATCTCCTACCTTTCTATTAGTCAGATTATGCCTAATATAAGAACAGTAAGTCAAAAAATTAGCATGTTATATGCCATGAAGTTTCAACTGAATTGATCGATCTAAAATACGAAAGATCGATCATTATAAAGAATTGACTTTACTTGCTCTTGGTTTAGGTATTTCCCTTTCGATGTCTCCTTAGGACTCCTACAGTGATAGGGACTCAAGTTTGTCCTATCATTTAAGGACCACCATCGTTGCAAGACCTAGAAAGAGGGCTTCAACATTCCTCTCTTTCAAAATTTCACATTACATAATCTGATCATGATATTGTAATGTCTTTCGAAAAATTAGTTCGTCCTTCTTCGAACAGAGTCAATATGAAACTTGATTTCGGCATGAGAGCTTCTTCCGATGATCCGATTCGATCCAATAAGAGAAGCCTTCGACCGAAGATACATAACCTTCTAGGGTTTCATCGCGTTTTCACCAAAAGCAAATTTATACCAAGCTCAAGTTTGGCATTTAGTTCATGTTTTTGTTCTCTTTGGCCATGAAGGTTGCACAAGTTTGTCTTTGTTATTCCACATTGCCTCCTTTTCTATTTCGATTAAGTTTAGGACTAGCAATGGATGTGATACAAATGCATGTCAAAAGTGATAGATGTTTACATTAGGTTATGGGATTGATCGACTTATACTTTTTTTTTAATGTTTTACAGATAATTTAGCATTAGTAAAATATATATTTTTAGACTTGTCGATGATTTTTGGAATATATTTTTTTCAATTATCTCAATAATAATTGTATAGATCTGAAGGACAAATATGTGACAATAGTCATGGCCCATTGTGTAGACCAACCATATGCATATGAGTTAATTCAATGATTATTTTGTGCAAAATGCAATACGTGGATTGGCATGTGTTCAAACATTTCACTGTGACAGGCGATCTAAATGCCTGAGACGAGTTGTTTCCGATAAGGCTCAGGAGGATTAATAGCACTCGAGAAAGCTAATGGTATTCGGAGGAATTGACAGTGCTCGAGAGAATTGATAGCACTCGGAAAAGCTGATGAAATTCAAAGGAATCGATAGTGTATGAAAGAACTGATAATATTCAGGAAAAACTAACGGTATTCGAGGAAATCGATAATGTTAGGGAAAATTGGTTGTGCTCGGGAGAATTGATAGTGCTTAGAAAAACTGATGAAATTCAATGGAATCAATAGTGCCCGGAAGAATTGATAGTACTCGAAAAAACTAACAATATTCAAGGAAATTGATAATGTTCGAGAGAACTGATAACATTCGGAAAAAGGCCATGGTATTCGAGGAGACAGATAGTGTGCTCAGGAAAATCAAAAGATAGCCATCATGAATAATTATTTAATAAAATAAATTTGTATAAAATGAGGAAAAGTGATATGAGCAATTTATCATTTACTATCCTAAAGTTTCATTTTCAGTCTCAAAATAATTTATCACTACTATAGTGTAAGGTGTTTAGTCGATTAGAATCACATCCAATCCACTACAATTATTTTCAATTGACAGGAAGTATTTCCAGTCAATTTGAATCACTTTCACTGAAAGTCACTGACAATCAAGTGTATACTGTTAGTTTTTTTTAACGACCAATCAATGAACACTGACTCAGTAACTTGATCTATAACGCTAACAAGATACCAAAAGCACTTCCATAACAAAAACTCAACATTCTTGTGATAGAAAAGGAAAAAAAAAAAAGAGTTAAAAAGAGATTAAAAGTCTAGAAAAGTTGTAGCCTTGTTATGTCACCTGAAGCAAACTGATGAAGTCGCTTCATCCTCCTGTCAGTAGATCCACTGCTTGGCGGCAAGATGTTCGTCGGCAATGTGTTGCTTGCATTAAGGTTCAACCATTGGTAGCACAGGATTTTTTCAAAGACTTCAACCAGACAATCGCAGATCTACCTCCGTACTATTACATCAGAAAAACAAAGGAAACAATGAGATTATTGTGAATCCAAACATGAGATATGAGTTTGTGTCTGTGTCTGTGTGTGTGATCAATAAAAATATCGAGTCTCCAATCAAGGTGTTAGTGTCCGAGTGTCGGAAGTTGACACACAGGTACAAAAAAGTAGATGAAGAAGAGTTCAAGTATCAAAGAAAGAGAGGCTTGTGATCAATTTCCCAAACAATTTTAGTCGGAGACAGATGCTAGCAAGATAAAAGCGAATTTGAGATCAAAAGACGATAACAACACTGCAAGATATGGTAAAAAGCGAGACAAATAAAGAAGAGGTATACCTTCTAGAAATAACATTCACGGTCATTTGTTTTCAGAGCTCAGTTGTCTTCCGAGTAACACAAGCCCTATTGTTGCAAATGCCGATAGAATGGTCGATGAATAGAATAACACTAGAAGAGCTCCTCTCAGTGACTGATCATAAAAGTCATCAAACAAATTGATCATCAGGACCAATTCTTACCCAAAAATCCAAATTCAAACTAAATCACCTTTGCCAACAGCAATGCATTATCATTTGCATATTCTAGAGAGCTTTCTGGTATGTTTTGGATGCCTTGACTTAGCTGCCATGAAATAACCCTAAAATTGAATCCATAGAAGTCAGGAAAACTAGTTAGAATCCTGCTGACTACAATTCATAATCACTCTTTAATGGTAGAAAATGAAAGGAGTTCACACAAGGAGCATCATTGATGTTATATACTGTACCCAAAAATAAGAGCAATTCCAGCACCAATATAAGCCTTTTCAGGAGTCAATGCAACCTGTAATTCACCAAACTGCAAAAACAAAGACAGAACAATAGATTGGCAGTCTTCGCCAATTGATACATATATACTAGATAGTTATATTAGCAACATATAAGTTACCTTAAAAGTCCTGGTTTCTGATTTAGATTTTTCAGCTGTTTTGATGACAGGAAATCTAGCTAGCCGTTTGCCGGTCTTAATCATCACTGTGGCTATCTACAGAAATTCATCATGAGATGTATCAGTTTGAAAGGTATACCACAATTCTTATCTTCAACTTTAACAACTAGAAAAACACAAACAGTGTATCCATTTGCTTCAGATAATATCAGAGAAGGATAACCATGAACTTTTTTCTCCTTGATTCACTGAAACACATCAGGAGTTTTGCCCAAAAAAAAAACCTACTCCTGATTCCATCAAAGAGCTTGTTTCTTACTTTCAAATGGACATATGGACCAATTATGGGCTCAAGAAACAGAATCTTGATAAACAGTTCATGTTTTTAATGCTAAAGGTACGAAAACCTCATTAGATTGATCAGTGATCGACCTTTTGCGGCTCTCCATCACCGTATTGCCCCATTTCCTGAAATCTCCTTCCAGCCGCTACCAACCGTTTGCCAAATGCTGTATCCAACAGAAGACAAAATTGGCAAAGGTTGATCGAAGCGTAAACAATGACTAAAGTCCATACATGCTTTGGCTTTCTCTGTCAAGAAGCTCTCCATTGATGGAAACTGCCTGGCGAGGCGATTGGACGTCGAAGTATCAGCTTGTTCCCATGCTCTTGAAATATTCAAAAGCAAATTCCCCAACTCTTCGCCACACTGAATCAAAGTTGGATTGAATCGAGTTACAATGTGATGGATAACAAAAGCACAAGACATCCACCAACCATTTACTCACCTCATCCAAGATTGGTCCGTTCGAGAGATCAAAGGCCGCATCATTCAACTGAAAAGAGATAAAAGTGTTGCAGAAATCCCCACATTATGGTGAACGAAGCTAAATTGGGCGATCTTACATCGAGACGGAGATCTCGAGGGAGCTTCGACAGGTAATCCGAAGGGAGAACGAAGCTATCCTGATTTAGGGCACCGACCATCACAAAAAGGCGAAAGATTCCATCTTTCTGAAAACTGAAATCCCGATTGAATCAAAATGGAAAATCATTCGTTACAGCTAGGCCTCGGAGGAGGGGGAGTAGATCCTCATCGTCGCCTCCTCCTTGTCCATCTCCGCTGCTGTCACCACCGCCCGATTTAGCGAAATCGGACTCCGCGACGGCGAAGCGAGCGAAAGTTCCACGCCTCGTAGGATCGTTGCGCCAAGGGAAGGATTGGGCGAGGGCGCGGTGGGGAATTGGGAAGTATGAGGACAGCACGAGAGTGGAGCGGAGCGTGGAGGAAAGAGGAGGAGAGACGAGCAAAGACGCCATTTTTACTCGTCGCTTCTGTTTCTGTTGTGGTGCGAAGCAGTAGCGGTCGTCAGTCTGTAATCTGAAGCCCTATCCATTCCCTTTTATAGTGTTCATTTGAATTTTGTTTATTTTTATTTTGTTCACATGATTTTTTTTTAATGCAAAGTTTTTTAAAAAAAAATCAAATATTCAAATTTCATCGTATTAATTTTAGAAATAAGAAACGGATTGTATAGTTCTCTGATCTAAGATAAAACATTTGCTCCCGTAGATACAATACAATGATAGGACGTCTAACTCCCTCTCATATATTTATAATTTGATTTCTAATTATAATATATTTATATTTTTTTTTAAAATTGAGTGATAAATCAAAAATATTGCAGTTGTTGAGACGGTCCACGAGCACTTTTTGATTTATCCTAATAATCGATGGAGTATATTTCACATAAGATTATTTAGCATTGCATTAGAGATTCATGAGATAATCAATCATTTTCAGAATTAGTCGGATCGAAAACTTAAATACTTTAAACTAGTCTCGCCAATCTTGTAACATTAAAATTAGTCGGATCGAAAACTTAAATACTTTAAACTAGTCTCGCCAATCTTGTAACATTATATGATAGATTATTTTATTTGATATAATTTTAAAATTATAATTTAATATAATTTGGATTACCAAGTATAATAAAATATTGGAATCTGTATTACAAGATAAAATCAATGTAATTCGATTACAGGTCAAAAATTTAAAAGTCAAATTCTTTCGATCAAATCAATGATCGATTTAATCGACGATCAATCTGCTGATGATCATCGATGGTCAAGACTATCTTGGCCTCGAGTCCCTTAATCGATCGACAACCAAGGATTGACAATAACGATGACGGTCACAGAAAATCAATTATGATTTTGATTATATTCGAATGAAACTATAAAAAGGAATTTAACCTTTTCTAATAATATGAATTACATTCATTATAAAAAATAACGAATAATAAATAATTTTATAATAAAAATTAACTGTCGTAAGAGACAATAATTAATATAAATTACATTACATTATAAAATTTATACATTATAAACTTATTACATTATTATATATACACACACGTTGCGTAATGTATGTCACGTCTTGTGCGCTCCACGCGAGACCCATGTGCAGTGTCGACATCGTCGCAGCGTCGTCCGACCATCATCGGTCGTCGGACTGGGCGCGATCGACGCGCAACTCGTTGGTGGTCCGGCGTGGCTCGAATTTCGATCGGTTAGCGCTCGGAATCCGATGCAACCGGCTAGAAATGATCGAAACACACGGGTCGACAGTGGCGCGGCCACTGCCGACGCGATCGGGCCGGATTCTGACTGAATCGTGACCTAAATTCGACGCCGGACGAACTGACAACCGATGTCGGTCCGTCCGGTATACTCGGCCGGCTACGATTCGACCATCGACCGATCGAATCGCGGTCGAAATCAACCGCCAGAATCGGGCGCTTGATTTTGATCGCGATCAGGTCGGATTCCAGTCGAATTGTGATCGGAATCCAGTGGAGGACGAACTGGCAGCCGACGTCGACCCGTCCGACGTCGAATTTCGACCGCAATTCGATTGGAATCCGGCCTGATCGCGGCTGGCAGTGGCGTATTTCGATTATTTTCGATCGGTTTGTGTCGGATTTCGAGCGCTAACCAATCGGAATCCGAGCTCTGTCAGACCGTCGACGAGTTGCGTGTCGATCGCGTCCGGTCCGATAGTCGATGATGCTCGGACGGTGCAACTGCGACAACGACAACGTGCATTGGTCGACGTGGAGCGCACGGACACGCAACGTAAGTCCCCAAGCAGAATATATATATATATATATATATATATATATATATATCGCGAGTTAAGGTATCGAATGAACATTTGGATATTGAACTTTCCTCGACAATAGAGTTTAATGTCTCTATACATTTCCCTACAAACCTTTAATGTTAGAATTAAAAAATTACACACATATATAATGTTAGAATTACTAATAATATTAAATTATTCACCGAGATCCATTTACATTTTCAAATTTATTTTGATTCGTATTTAATGCAAAGGGGAATGCATTCATTTGGTTGTCTTTGATGGTCGATTTCATATTTAAATGAAAAAAAAAAATCACGATTTTAACCATATCAATGCTACAAACATTCATATAGACTTTCCATTACAAATTTATTTAAATTTTTTTTAAGATTCAGATAATTTTTAAGTATCTTAATTGTCATATTAAAATTTATAAAATTTTCTATAATTTATTTCTCTCGTAAGATTTCAATCTTTACCTAATTTAAAATTTAGTCATTCCTGAATAATAAAAAAATTTGAATTCTATTCCTCCTCCTTTTTTTTCTTTCTCCACCTTGAGGTCGTTGTCAGCTTGCAGTAGGTCCCAACGTGAAGCCCCTTCCTCAACAGCCAACGCCGTCCCATGCCTTCCACCTCGGACGGCTCCCATGCATGGGCGGCGGCGCTGGCCAGCTCATGGAGGCGGGTGCAAAGGAACAACTCCAGCTCCGAAGCCAGCGCCGAGGTGGAAGAGATCGAGCAAGCACGAAGTGCTCATCGGACCAAACCCTGTCTCGAACGGGTAGACAGAGAGACTATATATGCTCATCCATCGGTGTAAAAAAGGGTAGGATCCGTCAATTTAGCGGTCTCTATCAATTCGTCTTCGAAACATCGTAAGGAAGATAAATCACGGTAAATCTTTGGCCCTTGAACCTAGTAATTAGCGCATGAAGGGACGACACTCTCGCATTTACGAGGAATTGATCCATTGTCCTCTGGTACAACATCTGCATGCGCTAGCCATTAAACCCTTTCCGCAAGGATAATATATATGCTCACCCACTCTTCTTGTTATGGTGGCTAAGATACATCGATATTTATAGAAAATTATAGAAGTGACATGGATCAATTTCGGAAGAGATCTAAAATCTTTGTCTGGATTCAGATAATCTCTACGTATTTTGATTACCATATTAAAGTCCATAAAATTTTCTATGATTTATTTCTTTCACAATAATTATAAAATAAATCGATAGAAATCGTTAGATTTACGATTTAAAGTTTGACGAAGTATACCCGACGGAGCAAATTATGTCTCCGTCCATTGTTCTTGTTCTCTGATCGATGAACAAATACTTATGAGTGTTCTCTGATCGATGAACAAATACTTTGGGGTTTACGATTTGCGGTTAAAGGTTTAGTATTTAATTAGGCTTAAAGTTTAGGGTCCAACAGAGCAAGCACGAAGTACCTTGCTCACTGAACCGGTCTCATAGGTAAAACAATTATTACTCGTACAAAATTAAAATCGTCAATCTAATCATTCTTATGTCATTGTGAGGGCCCTTATCCGGACAGAAACATGAAACATCGATTTCTCTCTCACTTGAAACGCCAGACACCGACCCGTCTGTGGTCCCCGCAAGAGTCTTAGTGGATGAATTCGTGTTCGGTGTTCCAGAAGTAACACAGAGGTCAGGGGAGACGCACCAACGGGCGATAGCAGCCATGCAAAGGGATTTTGTTGCATGCATTTGAATTATATATAAAATGATATAATTTAATTCTTGCCGTGTTTTCATTTTGAATCATTTCCATACTTTCCAACTTAACAAAAGGAAGATTCTTAATTGATGAATAATCAAGTGTTGAGTGGCATTTCATAAAAATATGAACCGTTATATTAGCGATCCTCTTCGATTGTTTTTATCAGTGGAGAAAATAAATCAGGAACTTAAATGACAAGTATAAAGGAGGAGATCCGTCGATAACTCATAGTCATGACCTATTCGGGAATTGACCCATGTTCACTTAAAAATTATTCTTTTGTACTTATCAACTAGGTTAATTCTAAGGGCTACTTAGTGGCATTTCATGGTTCTACAAAAGGTGGTAAATGTTCATCTCGAACGTCAAAGCCCACCCTGAGGGAGGGTTGCTGAGGCCCTCATCTAAGGCTCAAAATTTGATCTTTTATTAAAAGGATCCAAATTTTATAAAGCTACCTTTGATACGAGGTAATATAATCAACCTTGTAATGTAATCAAGTTTGTAATGTAATGTAATATAATGTGTATTACATTACTGTGTTTGGTTAGCGATTGATATGTAATCTTTAATTACAAAAGTGATTACATTCGTTTATTTGGTGTCCATTATTTTGTTATAAGGAATGTAATTCATATTATTATAAAATGACAAAAATATCTTTATAATTTCATTCGAAGATAATTAAATTCTTAGTTAATTCCTTATGGCGGTGGTCGTCGGTTGGTCGTCGATCGATCGCCGATTGCCGTCGGTCATCGATCATCGATCGTCGATCGCCGGCCGACTGGTCGTCGGTCGATCGGTCATCGGTATCGTCGAGGCCCGATCGTCGATCGCAGTCGATCGATCACCCGGCCGGCCATCGATCCACATCGGATCGTCATCATCGATCGATCGGTGCGTCGATCGGTCGATTAAATGGTCATCGTCGATCGTCGGTGCGTCGATCGCCGATCGTCGATCATCGATCGCCGATGTAAAGCCGCCGATCGTCGGCGTCGGCGATTGTATTTGTCATAATAAATATTGAATTCGTAATGTAATCAGATTATATAGTTTTTCTTTTATAATCCAGATTACAAATCTTGCCTCCTCTTTTGTAATCCGATTACATTACATTACGTCTTTAAAATTGTGTCAAACAAATTAATTCATCTTGTAATGTAATCTTGATTGCATTACAAGGTTGATTACCCCTCACCAAATATAACCTAAAAATATAAATTTTCACCATTAAAGTGTTTCATTTTTATTATTTTGCTCGTGAACTATTAAAATTTGTTGTCATTTCAGGGTCACCTCCGTCGAACGTCCTTTGATATCATCAACTCCATAGTCATGCGAAATCACAAAGTCAATTTATAACCACATGACAATTCGGATGTGAATGCACACTTGATTTCTTGTTCGACTCACACAATTATGTTCGCATCCTTACTTCTACTACATGAATTTGGCTTGTCGAATGGGGAATACATGGATGTGCAATATATCTACATCTGCAAATGTTAGAATTGTCAACCTAGCAGCCCTCATTGGTTTGTCACACAATCATTGTGAGGAAGATAAATCACAGACGGTCCTATGAACCTTGACGTGATGACCAAGATGCATGGAGATCATCTAAATCTAAAAAAAAGTCTTAGACCTCCTCCGGAATCGATCCATGTCACTTCTGCAAGTACCATCGTGTCTTAGTCACCACGTCATCCCCATGGAGACGATGTGTAATATACCGATGTTACACTTTGTTGTGCTTACATAGATAGGTGTTATCCATCAAATAGCTTGTTCGAACATAAACTCGAACCGTGATCGGTTGGGATCTAACACATGGACCTCGTGCTTGCAAGCAAAAAAGAAAGTCGATATCAAGGGTTTCTAGGATCGTAATAGTTAATGTAGTGTCGTGTGTATTTGTCGATGATTTGCGATGAGATCGAGCATCGTGTATCATTATTTCAGTAATATATTGTTCGCTTACATTAGTGTGTCGATATAATCGCGAGTGCATGGTGAGATTATGTTTTGTGATCTGATATGAGATCAAAGGATGGAGAGCTTCAAAGTATTCACAATTGAACTCTTTTGATCGGCTGAGTACAAATCAGATTTGTCTTTGGTGTGTCGAGCTAGTCAGATCGACCTTCTTCAAGGCTCTGTCATGTTGAGCATGTGCGTGAATTCAAGAGGTCGGAGGTCGTGTGTCTATAGATTGGCCTTTGCAAGGTTGACCTTCCTCAAATTGATTATCAGAATGGAAAATACTTCGGATCTGAAAAACTTTAAAGTGGATGAAAACGAATCCAAGACGTACCTCGCCGAAGCCGTTCTGACGCTCAAGTCAGAAACGGAAGAAACGTGGATAACATACATAAAGTAGAGAATGATAGTAGATCGTGCATTCCCTTCCTCTTAGTTTTATATAGGAGGAGAAGATTTTTTTTTTTTTTTTGAGACATGACACGGAGATATAACGGGGAGATGTGGTTTTTTAGTGAAGAACGTAGAGATGTGACTTCCTAAAAAAAATCATGAATATATGACTTTCTGAAAAAAATCATGGAGACATGACGTTTTGGAGAATATCGTGAAGGCATGCTGATCAAACTGTCGAATCCGATCTCGGGTGGTCATCTATCGAGCTCAGTTCGGTTGGTCGTTTGTCAAATTTAACTCGGGTAAGTGATCTTTCCGATCTGAGCTAAAGATATCAAGACGATCTAAACGCCAAACTGAGCTCGTAAAATCTAAGCTTAGGAGACTGAGCCAATCTAATTATCGAACCGACTTCGAATACACTTCGGATGGACTTAAATTGACTTTCGCTTTAATCGGATTTCAATTTCAATTCCATATCAATTTTACCATCTAGTGGGGGATAATTCCGCCCCATCATGTCACAATAAGATATTGCTCCTCTGAGAGCGATGCTTTGTTTTTAAAGCGATGCCTTCGCGATCTTGTCCCATTGTCAAAAGACACTTCGAAGGATGAAGATCCTTTTCGAGTTATACATTGTCAAAAGACAACAACAAAGTGTTTATAAAGACAATTTGTAAAAAGTTGTATGAGAACGACGACTCTCGTTTCCAATGGTTACATACGAAGAAGGTTAGTTTAATTTGCATGATCTCCCTCAATAATTAATCTTTCATTGTCACCGGCACCATCTTATCGTCATCTTTTCGATCTGATACTAGCTAACCTTGCAATGGCAAAAGATCTAACTGAATTACAAGTTTATATCTCTTAACATTTTCAGATCTTCGACAATTCCTCAAAGTCCCCAGCTGCCTCCATGAACACTTGCAACCAAAATTCTATTCCATCCTCCGTGCCACTCGACGAGCAAAAGGTGTCATATTCGGCAAAGGATGCATCTAGCCATAGACTGTCGTCGATATCGGAAAAGGATGCATCTGCACTACTAGTTTCGCCCGACTTATCGAACAAGTTGGCACAAGGTATCGAGGCCTCATTGAAGGACTGACTCGGGGACACGGGACCATGACTCGGGCAATCGAATTCTGGCTTCCTCATTGCTTGGTGCCCGATGGGTTTAGCTTCGAAACCGGACTCAATTGCATTGGCACGGCACCTCGGTCTAGAGCTTTGGACAGTTTGGTTCGGTTTGGCACGCCTCTTCAAGTGAGTGTGCCATACATTCTTGATCTCGTTGTCTGTTCTTCCGGGGAGCTTTGATGCTATGGCCGACCACCTGAGAACAAAATGACAGAATCATACTCAGAATACTGATCGATCCATGCTGCTAAATCAGATGCTGTGATTAAAATAACACTTAATTTTTTTAAAAAAATTTTTGTTTCAGGATGTCGAACAGTGTGCTGTGTGTTTTAAATCAACTTGAAAGACTACAAATTCTCGGTAAATCCAAACAAGAAAGAATCTTTTGGATGCTTTCAGTATCCTATTACTCGATTCGACTTCGCAATATCGCATCCATTTTCGATCATCGAGCAATATCTGTCTAGACTATTTGAGGTCTATAGTAATACTCACTTGTTGCCGAGAACCTCATGCAACTTGATTATGATCTCTTCCTCCTCCTTGGTAAAGTTCCCTCTTTTGATATCCGGTCGAAGGTAATTCGTCCATCGAAGCCGACAACTCTTCCCGCACCTCGACAGCCCTGGAATTATCAGAATCAATCATGCCACAAACTTTATTCATCAGACTCAGAAACATTTTCACTTTACCAAACCAACTGAATCTGAAACTGAAACTGAAATGCTTTAGTAACATAAACTTTGGAAGTTAAAACCTTGTATTGATTTTCAAATTCAGAATCACTTTCACTTTACGAAACTGAAATGCTTTAGTATCATAAACTTTCGAAGTTAAAACCTTGTATTGATCTTCAAATTCAGTATCACTTTCACTTTACCAAACCAACCAACTGAAACTGAAACTGAAACTAAATCGTTGATTGATCTTCATATTCAGAAACACTTTCACTTTACCAAACCAACTGAAATGTTTTCATATCTTAAACTTTTAAAGTTAAAACCTTGCATGAATCTTCAAACACACTGAAACTGAAACTTAATTGTTTTTATCTCAGAAACTCAAGAATACTGAAACTGAACCGAAAGAAATCGTGTATCGATTGATCTTCAAATTCAGAAACACTTTCAGTTTGGCAAACCAGCTGAAACTGAAATGTTTTCATCTCGGAGACAAAAGAGCAAGCAAACAGAAGGCACATATAGAATAAGTACCAGCTTGTTTAGGGAGAGCTCTCCAGTTGTCATGGCCATGCTTCTCTATGTAAGAGACGAGCAGCCGGTCTTCCTCCGGCATCCATGGCCCCTTCCTCAGTCCCATCTTCTCACAGCAAGGAGCCCTCACCATGTTGCAGGAAACAATTAACAAGCTGAACCTCACTGTAAACTTCACCAACAAGAGAAAGGATATGCTGCATATATATATACAAACACTTAGGAATCAATTGGCCAGGGCTGTGATCTAGATCAGTCGTTTTTAAAAATACATGTTTTTTTTGTTTTTGTTTTTCTCTTGGGAAGGAAGAAGAGTCTTGGAATTGGGTGGAGCTCAGTCAAAGTGACGAGAGGCCAATCCCCTGACAAGGAGTCTTTGGTTGGTAACAGTGGAGGAGAACGACCGAGTGCAACGTAGTTAGTAAGGAAGGAAGTTGACGAGGAGAATTGTGGATCCTTCTTTTGTTTGATTTTCAAAAGGATAATAGTTTGTTTTTAGGTAATCGATATTTATTGAAACTTTTCGTATGTGATAGAACACCACTGTGATGGATCCAATGACAAAGGAACTTTTGATTAGTTTAAAAAGAAAGATTTTTTTTTCCCCTTCTTCTTTGACCGAAAAGATGCTTGGAAAAGAATGATCGATCGAACGGTAAAGTTATGGAAATACTTTCTATTTTTACAAAATAATATGAGTCTCTCCGGGGGATGGAGTGATGATTAAGATACGACGAAATTTGCGGATAAGATAATGGTCTATTTCGGAGGAGATTTAAAATTCTTTTTTAAATTTAGATGATCTTTACGTGTCTTGATCATCACGTCAAGACTCATGCGATCCTCTGTAATTTACCTCCCTTGTAATGACCATAAAATAAATCGATAAAGATCGCTAGATTGATGGATTCTAATCTTTCGTGGAGTAGCTAAGAGAATGGACGACCGTTGAATTGGATAAGTACTTGAGAGAGTCAATTTTATTAGGCGAGTACAATCGACTAACAAAGTTAGTCAAGCCATATGGAAAATAAGCTAATCGAGTTAAATTAGTTGAATGGAATAAGTCAATCAAGTCTGTCGAGCCAATCATACTTAGTCGAGCTAAACAAGGCGCCCCCAGTGTATACGAGTAATACTAGACAAGTCAAACTAAGAAGATTATCGAAATAAATGAACCAATCATAAAAGTAGTTAGACCGGCAACTATATCTAATTCATTTGACTTATAATGACATTTCTTTTATATATATATATATAAAATAATTGGATAGGAGCATGCGATAAAAATGATATGCAACCAAATAAATAGATTTCGAAGGTCAACGAATTAAAAGGTGGAAGGTGGTGTTTGCTTTGTCAAATTAAGTGTGCTTCTTTAGAAAAAGTCACGTTTACTTGCTTTAATTATTCGTTTGAAAATGATTTAGTATATATTTTTTAAAAAATATAACAAAATAAAATTAATTTTTTGAAATAATTATATTTGTCCAATCGTAAGAAATAATAACTAGAAACGTAAACTATTTTTTTAAATATAAATTAATATGTAGTATATGCTACGTCGCATATAGATATCTTCCCTTTTTTTTTTTACATATTAAACGCACTCTCTCTTGTGATATTTTGTTTTTATTTAATTAGTATAATACATGTATATTATAAAGTTGTTGCTGATCATAAATTCAAGTCATATAATAAATTCGATTCAATGTGATCTGATTTTCTTCTGAATTCTATATTGACGAAATATGGTGCACGAAATTATTCTTAAGTACAATATATAAGTATTTCATACTAAAATCTAACATATATTGATCGGTTAGTATTAGTCGGTTGAGTTCGGAGATGATTTGGTGCGCCGCTCCTCGTCGTCCACCGTTCCTTCGCCTATGGGATAAGGGCTAAAACGGGTCAAAACGCAACTCACAGTTTTATTGGGCCTTTAATGGGTCGACAGATTCGGGCCCACAACTGGGCTGAGCCTGGGCCCACAGTCTGACGCGAGTCGTACAAGATCAATTAATTATTTCTTTTATCCTGAAAAATAAAAATTAATATATTTTTTTATAAATATTTCTATTGATTACTAAATAACATCGACCAATTTTATAATACAAAATATGAACCAAAAATATTATATATATATATATATATATATATATATATATATATATATATATATATAGGTTATATTTGCTGCGCGCCGAGTCAATGCGCGATCCTGCGCGCACAACATTGATTAACAGTGATTTCACTGTTCATCATGTGATGATGAACAGTGAAACCACTGTTCACCATAACTACGTGTGCATAGTCGCGCATTGACTGTGCGTGCAACCGATATATATATAATTTTTATCAACTGTGCATCGAAGTCAAACGCGCTTGTGCACGAAAAACTTTGATGAACAATGTTTTCATTGTTCATCACATTGCGATGAACAATGAAATCACTATTCATCGCAGTGTTTCGCGTATAGACACGCATGACTTTATTGCGTAGCTGAAAACTAATATATATATATATATATATATATATATATATACTGTCCTTTTTTTATTATTTTAAGAACATTTCAATATTATTTTAATAATTTTATTCAAAATTACTAAATTATTCAATTGTAATAACTTTAACTAAAATTTATTATATATGTAATAATTTTACTCAAATTTAAAAGATAATAATTTTAATATACTAAACCAAATTTAAAATTCTAACAATAATTAATTATTATATTAATAGGATGGAAAATGGGAAAATTATTAGAATAATTAATTATCATTTTCACTGATTAACAAAATTAAATCATGGAGTTCGGCACCGGTCGGTCAAAATTTCTCTATCCCTTCTCGAGTTGTTTCTCTTTAGAGTTGTCAGCTGAGTTGAGTTGAATCTATCACGTTGGTTTATCTCATCAAATAATTTAAATGAGTTAGATTGAAATTTATCAATCTGTCATTTTAACGGACCTAAACAGATCAATCTATACAGATTATAGGTCTATACGGATCAGCCCGTGATGGACTCGGATTGACCTGCGAATTGTCAAAAGATGGAACGTATGAAAATAAAATTGTATAAATTTTTTGACTAATATTCTAATATTAACCAGATAAATTTTTCACCATCATAATTTTCTTTTATCACACATACACGTTAAAAAAAGTATAAAATAAATTAAAAAGAAAGAACAAAAGAATATTTGATGAAATACTTTATTTTTTTATATACTCTAATTATTTTATGTTATCTTGTCACTACTATTCTAATCAACGTAGGAAATAATAATATATAAAAATTAAATAATTACAAGGGCTCATTTCAATTGAATTTCTATTTGCAAGAACAAAAATTTACATATATATATTATCAAAATTTAAATATTTTAAAATATTTAAAAAATAAAAAATATCAATACTTAATTTTGTATGTTGATAATTAAATCTCAATTATAAAATTTTAATTATTTCAAATATTTAATTTTTTAATCATGATATTCTATCTATTTTACTGATAATTATCTCAGGTATTTGACATTAATCATTTTAGATATATATTTTTTTAAATTTTTATGGCTCGTGCATTCCGTTTAATTTATAATTTATTGTGAATTGGATTGAAATTTCTTAATCCGCTAAGATTGACCGATCCATTCCTTCCTGTTAAACGTCGGATTTACGATGAGTTGGCCCGCGGGTCGATCGAGCCACAGCTCTATTTTTCTATTGATTCCTTTACTTTTCCGTCCGCCTCGTTTCGTCTTCTCCTCCGGCCACCGGAAGAGGAGAAGGCGAAACCTCCCGCAAGCATCTCGCCCGGATCTGTGTAGCGCATATCATCGCTTGCTTAGGAGGTTCGCCTCGTCAGGTGCCCTCTTGTTCTATTACCCTTTTCAGTTGTTTTGATATATGTTTTAGCAGTTTTTATTTGAATTCATGCATTTGTTGGTTTCCATCTGCGATTATGTGTCAAGGGATTTGAAGATTGAGGCGAAAGCTTTCATTTTGTTAGAAAGTAGTAGACAATGCATCTAGAGTCGGCCTTTATATTCGTGCTTTTTTTTCTTGTTTTTATCAAATCTATGCCTTTTCAATTGGGTTTTTCTTATAATCGGATCCAGTGCCGCCTACGATGAATTTGAGCTCGAACTTATCGGATTGGATAACTGTAGGTAAAATCATTATGGCAGGTATTCTGATGAACGTAATGGCAGAGATGGTGGTTATAAGGATGATGAGTATAGAGGAGCTTAAGGGAATAATGACTATCAGTATAGTTCAAGAAATACCAGCTTCAGTAGAGGCCGCTCCTTTGATGATGATGATCGCTCAGTTAGGTTAGTTTTAAGCACTTATCACAATGGAATTTGTTTTTATTTTGCAAAGAGAGAAGGTTGTTTAGTACTTTTGCTGATAAAATAGAAAATCCTTTAAATTTTTATTGCATCGTTCTACTTTTTATGTTTTACTAGTTGATCTGTATCTCTTGCACCATCCAGTTTAATCCTTTCATCTTTTTTTATTTGCTCCTGGAATTCCATATTTCATGCTCAATTATGCTCTTGTTTTGCTGCAGAAATGGCGGTAGCAGAGTCGATGATCTTCCTCAGGATGATAGGTGAGGAATTTGAATTTCATTGTTTTTTTTTTTAAATAAATCCTATATCTCTATGTAACTGCTGCTTACAACTTCTTGATTAATAAGTATAAAATCATAGGCATCTAGACTGCCGGCTTCCAGAGCAGAGTATTGGTGCACCACCAAGCTATGAAGAAGCTACAAAAGATGTCCATAACCATGTGCAAGAAGATAGGTATGGCTATCATCATCATCGTTGTGTTTGTCACAACTATTTGGGGTCGGTTATATTCTTTTATTGAGCTCTTCGAATGAGCTCTATGCAATTGCAATATCAGTAATATTCATATTCAAAATTATTTTTTATCCCTTGTATCTTCCATTTGGATAAATTTAACTATAGGATCTATTCGTCATATTTGAACATCTCCATACTATTTCATCCTATTTTCTTTCGTTTTATTACTTTTGAATATTGGATCGGTATAGCTATGCATATATATGGAAATATTTTCTGAAAACAACTCGGGTAGAAATGCAAGGGAAGTTAAAGCGACTCTCTGCACCTACAGCAAGCTCTCCTCAAGAAACTGTAAACCGTGATTTTCGAGACCAACACAGGAAGCAATGGTTTTGATGAGTTTGACCCACGTGGCTCTGTATCAGGTATTTGCATATTGTGACTTTTTCTCAGAATAAGAATGACACATTTCTAGTCTTCCTTGTTGAAATGTTGTTTGCCATATCTGAATTATGCAACCCTTTTATTTTTACAGCTGAAAGAATAATTAATCAATAAAAGAGAATGCACATGATGTAAATATTGTTTATCTTAATAAATAAAACCACCATGACTAAGTTAACATGTGAAAGTGTGATCTGGAACCTTAGTATCTGTATTCAAAGTTTCTTAGTTTTGAAAATAAAAGAATTTATTAGCCAGATCAGATGTATTCAGTTGCTTTGGTGCCAATTACTATGACTGACACTGGACTTGAGACAGATCTTTCCGAAAATTCAGGTTTTGGAGCTAGGCTCGCTGCCAATTCATAAGCATCTGCTGGATCGAGTCAGGTATGTGTAGTCAATGGTCATCTTGATATTAACTAAACACAACTGCATTACTTGTCATCTGCAACTTTGACTTCTGAAGTGCCTATGGCTCGGCCAAACAATGATGTACAAAGTATATTTAGCTCCCAGACAGGAGCAGCAACCTTTGTTCCTATGCAGCAGGGTCAACCCATCGCACCGAGTAATGTACGAGGCAGCTTCCTTCGACCATCTGCTTACAATCCTACACACACTGTTCCGCTTGCTGCTCCTGTGAATATGCAGACCGACCAGTCGAACCTTCTTTCAGAGCCTGGCTTACAGGTCCCAGTTAATATGGAATTCAACGCTCCTACGTCCTCTTTATCATCCGTGAAATCTGCTCCATCCAAGGACAAGGTCGAAATGAAATCGACAGTCTGGGCTGACACACTGAGTACGTAGGGGATTAGTCAATCTGAATATCTCTGGACATGAGTTCGTCTATTTATCTTCTGATACATACATGCGTGCATACATGTAAATGTTGCTTTAATTCTGCAAATGCATGTAGTTTTCATCGACTATTATAAGCCCAAACTTTTCTTAAAATATGATTAGCAAATGGTACAAATATTCCACTTGTATTTCACACCAGATCAACATATCAATATTTACATAATGCTCCTGAGTTCCCATATCTTGTTCTGCACCCATACTCGGAAGCTTTCTTTGTTGTGCCTCATTTATATTTGATTTTTTCTGCAGCTAAGACCAATCCTCATGCGGATATCGGTGTAGACTTCGATTCTATAAACCGTAAAGACAAATGGAAAGGAGAGATGAAGCTTTCGACTGCTCCAATGTCCACCACCACCATGGGCAAAGCCATGGGATCTGGTTCTGGTATCGGGCGTGCCGGTGCAAGCATTCTGTCAGCCTCTTTGAATCCCATGGTCGGTTCCGGTGTGGGCATGGGAATGGGCATGATGGGCGGTGGTGCCATAGCTCAGGGGATCAGAGTGGGAGGCTATAGTCGACCCATGGGGATGAATGATGATGATGGGCTTGAACCGGGGAATGCCCCACAAGGCATGGGATACAACCTACCACGACCACAGGAAATAACAGCTCTCAGTCGTAGCAGAGCCCCTCCTCTGCTGGTACCAGTCCGTCAAAGGCCATAGGCTCAGCCTATGCGGGGTAACATCCCCGGTTAGATCGCTCCGTGATTAATCCCTTTGCACATTCCCCTTGAGACGGGGGCCGGAGGCTCCTAGGTTGGGAGTTCCAATCGTTTTGCAGAGGAAATAACAGCTCTCAGCAACAACATATATAATGGAGGATACAAGTAAAAGAATTAAAAGTTTATAGCGTTGGAGAACCATCAAAATCTTATATCGGATATACTAAAAAGATCATTATGGACTTATAAGATGGAAATATATTTTTATTGATATTAGATTTTTTTAGTGTAATTCAAAAATAAAATAATGAGAATTTAGGTCCAAAAGTAAACTATATTATATGATTATCAAGATATATGAATTTTATTTACATCAATAACTGATATCAGAATTAGTGGTTCATGTTGAATCATGAGTTTCGAACGAAGGAAGTATGAGTTTGCATGTCCAGATCAATAAAAGCAAATACCAGATAAAAAATCCAGCTAAATTAAGAGGACTGGACGATTGATAGAAAGTCTAATTGGATCAAGATGTAATATACTAAAAAAATAATAATGATAATAAAATAAATGTATTTAATTTATTAAAACGAGATTTAGTTATTAATATTTATTAGAAAATTTTGGAATAATTTTAATAGACTTTGATTAAGTCTAATTAGTCTTATCCAATGAAGTTTATTGTTTCAATCAACTTAGGTTAATTATAAATAAAATCCTAAGTTGGAAATTAAAATCTAAGTTTATTTCTTTTCTCCCTTTCAGCCGCCGCTCTTCTATGTCGCGCGCTCGCTGTTGCGGTTCGTCATCGAGCGCCAATGATCTCCGACCAGCCTCTACCGTCGTAGATTTCCTTGCATGTACGGCCGGCTTCTGTCGTCGCAACCTGTCGCACTGCGGTCAATCTCCTCCGTCGCGGCTTGCTCCACACCGTGGTTGGTTTCCATTGTCGCCGATGACCTTGCCTTGCCTCCAAGCATTGTCGGTCAGACTCGCTCGATGCTTGTAGACGTCGTCATGATATATCACAACGGCAATCTGTGCATGCACCGCCGACGCATGCCCACACTGCGCCGCAGCAATCCGGTGCCACTAGGGATCGATTTCGCCTCGACTGCAATCAGAGCTCATCGGCCACTAGAGTTCGTTTCCGGCAACGAGGTAAGGGAATTTTGATTAAATCGATATTTGATTAATCGATGCGGGATTAATCGATTAATTAATGAAGTTAATTTGATTAATATGTTATTGGAAATAATTGTATTAATTATACGTAATGATTAAATGGGTTATTTAGATTAGTTAATTTGATGGTTAATTAGGTTAAGGATTAATTAATAGGATTTTGGGATTTAATAGATTTTTTTTACGGGTTAATTAAATCCATTTTGGTTTAATTGAATTGGGTAATTAAACGGTTCATTTGATTAATTAGATTTTATTAATATGTCAATGTGATTAGATTAGTATAATTAATTTGATTAATTAACTTAATTAAAATTGTTGAAATTAATCGGTTAAGTTAATTAAACTAAGTGATTGGGTTTTAATTAATCTGTTAGTTTGATTAATTAATTAAGTTGATTAATATAATTTATCTGATTATTTAGTTAAGGTTAGAATTAATTAATTAAGTTGGTATACTTATTAATTATGTTAATTGAATAGGTTTTGATTAGTCTATTAATTGGATTAATTACTTAATCAAATAATTGATCTTATCAATTAAGTTATGTTGGTTTAATTGTACCATGGATTGATTGATTAAGTTTAGTTAATTTAGTGTGAAATTAATCATTTATGAAACAAAATAATTAAATAATAAGACTCATAGATTAATTAGATAATTAGTTGAGTTATTGATAGTCGAGTTAATAATAAATTAATTATAACAGAGTTGAGAGCTGAAGTAAATCCTTAGATTTAGAGATAGTTGGAATTCGACAGTCATAAGTGGATGGTTCCTTCTTTAATCTCTTTAGATCTTTTGATCTTAGTGCATGATTATTTTGGTTATATTATTTATTTAGGTAAATTATCTTTCCACTCTATGTTCTTTTTAACATTTTTTTTATCTTATATTTGCTTGACCTATTTATACTCTATTTGACTTTTGGCTATTTGATTTTCATTAGTATATGAATGTTTATGCTATTATTTAATGGATATTATTGTTATATGCAAGGTTCTAAAAGTCGACTCGTACCGGGCGAAACCGACGAAATATTTCGTTCCAATGTGGGACTGAAACGGAACGTGCATGAGATTTCGATAAAACGCGCACACCGACGGTGGAGGAGAAGGAAAGAAGCATACCTAAAAGCAACGGCGAAGGTAGAGGAGGTGACGACGCAGAAGCGACGATTGCGCGATCCCGAACGCACACGGGATTGCGATCGCAGATCGTGATCACCGCGTACGTTCGGGATCACGATCGCTATCATCGAGTGCACTCGGGATCCCGAACGCGCACGGGATCACGATCGCGATCATTGTGCGTGCTCGGGATCCGCGATCCCGCATTAATTAAAAATTGAATTTTATATATTTAACTAATATAGAAATTATAATTAAATAAATTATTAATTAAAATTTTATATATAATATAAATTAATTAAACCGTAAATTTAATTAACTAAATTATTAATTAAAATTTTATATAATATAAATTAATTAAACCGTAAATTTAATTAAATAAATTATTAATTAATTTATATTATCGAAACAGTATCGGCACACACAATACGATACCGAAATCGTATCGTTTCGATCACTGACCGAAACTTCGGTACGGCTCTGTATTTAAAAGCTTGATTATATGTACTTATTTGTTTATTTACTGTTTTGGTTGATACCATAATTGAATGGGTAGGAATAGTAAAATTTAGGCTTAATCACTCTGACGTGCTTATTAGTAGATTGATGATCTTTATTGACCTTGATAGACGTTTCATGCTAGATGTATTGGATAACCCTATGCTTAATAACCTGGGATAATCGACTGTCCACGAGACCCATTCGTGGTAGCATATTGTTGTGTGCAGTCGATAACTAGATAGTTATATACACTGACTGCCCACAAGACCCATTCGTGGTAGCATGTTGTTGCATGTAGTCAATAGCTAGATAGTTATATACTTTGTCTTTCCATGAGATCCGTTCGTGGTAGCATATCGTTGCCCGTAAATATTGAGTCTTTATATTGTCTGTCTACCCATGAGATTCATTCGTGGTAGCATATTGTTGCGTGTAGACAGTGCTATGTATATTGCTTATCTGTCCACGACTCCCATTTGTGGTAGCATGTTGTTGCCCGCAGATAGTGCCCCTTTGCATTACCTCGAGAACTACGAGGTTTTGTCACGGTATCTTGATGTGTATTACTTTCAGGTTTACAGTTCGTTGTGTATGTCAGATGCATTTATTGTATGACTGACCAAGTTAATTGCAGATTGATACTAGTACTATGAGGTTTGAGTTACTTGAGTTTATTTTCTTTGACCTTCATTTTATTTTTATTATCATGCACTATCTTTCTATACACCCACTGAGTGATTTGTATTCACTTCCTCTTTTCTTTGACCTCCAAATTAGTTGATAGAGGACGTGCCCTATTGATCTACCTTTGCATCGCTCAAAGAGTCCATTGTCGTGTTGATTCCACTTCATCATCAAGATGTCTATTTATTTTCTTTATTGTTATCGTATTTTGTTTACGTACTTTGAATTTTATCACAATTTGATTTGGATATCGTAAACGTATTTTACTTTTATTGACTTATGTTTCGGTCATGCATGCATACAGTTAATAAAATATTTATATTTTATATTTTGATTATTTCAAAATTTTATCATATCTGGTTCTAGTAATGTATTTCAGAATATTGTCACTAAGGGGTTCCTCTATCATTTGGATGACAAATATGCCCTCAGGGCGTGACACAGGAAGATCAGACAACTGACAAGAAGTTCAGTTGAGTCAAAAGGATTAGACAATTAATAGAAAATTTTATTGGATTGAGGATCAGACATCAAGCAGAGAAAATCCTTCGAAGACGGATGAACTTGAGGGGGAGATTCAATGTGATTCTCCATTTGAGGGAGAGATTATTGAGATTGTTGAGAAAACAATCAAAATTTCACATCGAAAAGATATAAAAAATATCATAAATTTATAAGATAAAAAAATATCTTCGTTACTACGAAATCGAAAGATGTGATTCTCCATCTGTTCGGGTTCTGTGTTATCATATGAACAGAGGTCGAGAGACTATAACTATAACTTATCTGTACAAGGAGTTATTCAAAGATTTTATTTTTCTCAGAAAATATGTTTATGTCTGATTTCAACAAATTTTTATATTCCATATCACGCGCAAATATTAGCGAAGATTTAAAAGTTTTTTTTAAAAATAAAATAAAATAAAATAAATTTGTTTGCAGGGAAATTATTGATGATGTGATATATCTGTTGCTGTGCACTGAAATTAGTCATGTTTGTTTTCATTTTGCTGCCAACCTTATTGATGTTATCTTTCTTCATTGAAGCATGAAATTAATAATCAGTTGGATGATAAGTCGTCGTCGGACAGTTGAATAATTAATCAGCATTCATCCTCGCAGTGAATGCCCCCCTATATGCGATTCAATGGATTTTAATTCCATAATATTTACTGTTCATCCATTTATTTAAAAGTTTCAATTTACTGAAATTAGGAACCAAAATACTTTCATATTTTAATAATTTTTTTCCCTCAAACTATTTTTTTTTTTTAATTGGTTACGCAACCAATTCTAACTTTAGTAACTAATGTCCGAGCGAGATTATGTTAAGATATTTTTTTTAATTAATTTGGTGAATATTGATTAAATTTGAATGAGATTTGACTAATTTAATAGATAATATTTTATTATAAATAGTATTTTATGTGTATTAAATTTAGTAAAATTGATGCAATTTTTCTACATAACTACCGCAATAAAGAACCATCCTTTCAATTTTTGACCTGAATACTTTTAAAAAAAGAAAAAGAAAAATTCAGAATTAAATTAAACTGACGTCTGTGCAGAAAAGGAAATTACATTTAACAATTTATTTCTAGTTTTTAAAAATAAATAAAAATTTTATTTTTAAAAAATTTGAATTGGCCAACTGCTTGCCGTACCAGCTCGCCTTCGCCTCGCGACTTCTCCCTCGTCGTCTTCCACCTCTTTCGCCTCCTCCTGCTCCTTTTCGACGCCGACCAACTACTCGTCGCGTTCCCATTCGGGAAAGAAAGAGAAGGCCACGAAGCCACGCCTTCGCTTCCCTTTCGTCCCCACGACGCCAACGAATTTGACTCCTGGGAGCCGTCCGTCGTCAGCGTCCAGCGATGGGGAGCAGAGAGGGCGGGGGCGAGGAGGAGAAGGGCCAGAAGGTGGAGGGTTGGCTCTACCTCTTCCGGTCCAAGCGATTCGGCCTGCACTACCCCCGCAAGCGCTACTTCGTCCTCGACCGCCACCGCAACGCCCTCGATTGCTACCGGGACGTGCCCGACGACCAGGCCCAGGTAGGGTTTCTCTGCGATCCTATGCGATCGCAATCACTTCTCGGACTTCGTCGCATTGTGAATGGATTAATGGGCATGGCAGTAGGAGTTTGGAGAGGAATCGGGGAGGGAAGGGGTAGGATCTTGGATGTCGATGGTTAGTAGTTTGCTTATTCTTGCTTGGGCTGTGTGAAATCTAAATGGATTAGGTACGAGGAGAAAGGATCAATTTTCTTTTAGGTTTGGGATGTTGATTGCTTAGAACCAGCTAGTTTTTTTTTTTTTTTTGGTATACAGTTTTTAGGATAATTACTAAATTTAAGCATGAACTTTGACGTTTTAACGAATCTAGAACAAACATATACTTTCAATTGTGCAACAAATTTAGCAGATTGTTAGTTTAATTATTTGGTTAAATGTTAATATTCTTGTTTACCCTAACAATCAAACAATTTGTGCACTAGTATATTAAATGAGTAACAAGATATTTGAAAATTTGTGTAATGTGCTGAGTTGATACTATGATAGATTTGTTGCAAAATTGAAAGGATGCGCATGCATTTATTATAATTGAAAATTTTCGTGTTAGATTTGGTAAAGAATAAAGTTCATGCTAGATTTATTTATTTTTTTCTTTTTCTTGCTCGAAGAAAACCTATTTGAGTTCTCCTCCCAGAGCTTTGTTACTGTATGCAAAAAGAAGAAGATGAATAGAATCTTCGAGGTTGCTTTGGGATAAACTGGACTTAGTCACTTGTGAAAAGAATTTCCTTTTACTATGTTCCTTGAGTTCCATTTAGTATTTGATTTTTCCTTGCATGAATAGACTTCAATAGAGGAATAATATACTTGTCGTCGGCGCCAAATAGTCTGGTCTAACATGGTTTGATTTTGATGTTGATGTTTTTTCAGTGCTCACTAAATCCTAAAACCCTAAACCCAAATGATGATGAAAATTGGATGCACAGTAAATTTATTTTGGCAACTAAATTAATATAGATATTAAAAGTGAGGTGAATTACTATCTGTTGAAGTTCATCTTTTATTGCCTTTTCAGGTTCCTCTAAAATCTGCAAATATTGATTCATGTATCCGTGTAAATGACAATGGAAGAGAAAACATCATGGGGAATGTGAGAATATTACGAGAATGTGGAAAAAGATTGCAAGATAGATTTCATGTTGTTATTTTTTTCTTTGCAATCTTGTAATTCATGTTGTCATACAGGTTTTCTTTCTTTTTACGCTGCACAACACTTCAAATGACAGAAAGCTCAAGGTAAAAGTATCATTACAGAATTCATCTTGAACTGAGTTCTGCCAGTACATTTAAAAATATTCAATCTGAGATTCTCTGATCCAGTTGGGTACTAGAAGTTCTGAAGAAGCAGCTAAGTGGATAAATACATTGATGGGAGCAAAATTCAAGGTCGATAATGGTTCCTCAATACTTGGCATAGTTTTATCAGGATAAAACTAATTGAGAATGTCGATTCCTATAGGAATGTGGCACGGAGGAACCAAATGTTGCGATTTTCTCAAAAAGAAGATGCACATCTCTTAGGTACACTAGCTGTTTCTTGCATATTCAATATCTGACCAGTCATTTGGATTTTTCTTTATGACAAAGCATATAAATACATTCAACTGATTATAGCAGGTTTAAAAGTGAACATTTTATTAACCCATGAATACATTTAACTGATTGTTAGGAACAGTGCAAATGTGTTTGCTTAGTATTCCCATGTTTTGCTTGTGGTATACAATGGCATTTTATTTTGTTTTCGTGATTGTATATCTATGGCATTGTAAATACTATTATTTTGTGGACTTTAGCTCATCTAATTTTAACCAAATGGACGAATAGTGTTTGTAATTAATATCGTCTAAAACTACAATCTTTGGCCTAACTAATTATTCAATATATTACCTACAAGACAAGGACTATTATGTCTATTAGAAATGTCAACAACCTATTCTCTGCAGGAAATGTATATTGTGTCAATCATCTTGAACATAAAAACATCTCAGGTGGAGTGACAGTCATGTTTTGTATGTTTATTTTAGTTGATGAAAAAATGGATTACATTAATTTAGATGACTGATTGATCACCACAATGCATATTCATTGGCTTATTGCTTCTTAAATTAACATTCTAAAATTGCACTTGACATTTATAATATACGTGTTTATTTTCAATTTAGTACTGTTGCAAACATTTTAAGCTTACTTTATTCTAATGCCATACCTAATTACTAATTACAATTATCCATATAACTATTAAGTAGTTGTGCTTTTGTATAGCAAGTTGCCACTTTCACAAAATGGATTACAATGTAGTTGGAAAATTTTCTTAGTTGGTGCATTATGATCTCCCTTCTGATACATGTCAAGATTTAAAATGTCTTTGTGAATGTGGTTCAAGATTCAATCTAGGAACACCGAGGGAATATAGGATCATCTTGTTTTTTCATGGGAATCCAGTCCAAGTTGAATCCTAACTGGTATTTAGATCCATAAGGATGATTCTAGGTTGTAGTGTTGTAAGCTACTGAAGCCCTAATCACAATTTTAACAATCATGGATAAATCCATCATCAATCAGTCATAGGCAATCAATCATCAAGCCATCCAATTGATGGAACTAATCCAGGATCACCAAATACATCAAACAATCAGACCCACAAATAGATACCACTTGAAACCTTACATTAAGCAATTATTTCACCAATATCTGATAACAAAAAACTAATGTAAGCTAATTATTCAACACAATATATTAATTATTAGCATAATGATTTTTTTTTTAAATTACAGGTTGTGTAGAAGTAGTCTTGCACATTCAGCTGGTGAGCAATTTTTTCTCTTCTTCTCCAGATGATATTAGTAGTGTTGTACTCTTAAATGATTATAAGCAGATGGTTTCAAGATTAGACAGGTTTCGTTAGTCCGATAAATAGTCATTTCTTTGGCTATTCATACTCTTTTTTTATTTTTTTGACATATTTCTCTGTAATTGTTTCTAGATTGGAATTTCTTCTCTTCATCACAAAGGGATAGGATAATATCTGATGTTATAGAACCTTCTCCGTGGACAATATTTGGTTGTGATAATGGTAAATATATTTTAGATACTTATGCCATCCGCTAAAGCTTCATATTTAGCTCATAGAGCTTGTGCAGGCCTACGGTTGTTCAAAGAAGGAAGGAAGGGCAATCTTTATAGCAAGGTAATTAGTGGATGACTGAGACAATTTGCACAAAAGATTTCAACTTGCTGATTACACTTTTTTTGCAGCATCATGATAATAATTCGGCCATAATGGCAGTAGGTGTAGTTGGTGCAAGTCCTGAAGTCATTTTCCATGAAGTTATTTCTCTTGGTCCGTCGAGATCAGAGTAAGAGTAGTGATTCATTCTTCTCTACATTTTCTTTTTCTAGCACCTATTAGTTGGGCAGTTGTCATTCATAAGAAAACTTTTGCAGTTCTAAACATTTCTTTTAAAGATGTGCAATTAAAATTGCAAACATAAAGTGAAGTTGCAGTAGGTTTCACCATCATATTCTCTACTTTTGTTGAGTTGTCTGTATGAATTTTCTTGCAGATGGGACTACTGTTTTGATCAAGCCACTATAATAGAACATTTAGATGGTCACACAGATATTATCCATGTGAAATTCCGTCATGATTGGTTGCCTAGGTGAGGTTTTTTGGTCAGACTTACCGAAATAAAGTGCTCTTTCTATTTTGTTTTGCATTGTTTATTTTAGTTCCTAGAGAATCTTAACAGGATGAAATCTACCTTATAGGGGTATGAAACCAAGGGATGTGTTAATAAGGCGTTATTGGAGGAGGGAAGAAGATGGAACTTATGGTAATGTGGAGAACTTGTTTAGTTTTATTTTGCCAATGATCTTCACAATAACTAACTCTTAGTTTGCCTCTTCTGTCCAGTAATCCTCTTCCATTCTGTTTTCCACCAAAAATGCCAACCTCATAAAGGATGCAAACGTGCCTATTTTAAAGGTAAGTTCCTTAAATGGAGCCTAAATAACTATTTTTCGAATTTCATTGATAAATTTTATTATGTCTTAGTTAGGTGAGTGAGATTTATGATTTCTGTATACTTCCATCTGCAGGTGGTGGATATGTTATAACTCCTATAAACCAAGGAAAAGAATCTGTAGTTAAGCACATGCTTGCTATTGATTGGAAACTATGGGTGCCTTGGCTTTTCACCTCTGCCAGAGAACACATTACCATTAGAATGCTAGAGCGAGTTGCAGGTACACATCTAGAAAAGTTAGCCTTTAACATTTCGCCGACTTCTGTCACTTTTGTTCTATTACCAATAAGCAAGTGGTATTGCTAATTTGCAGCACTGAGGGAGATGTTCCAAGCTAAAATAGGAAAATACCCTGGTTCAGATGTAATGTTTTCCCTACGAGAAGAGGCAGGAGTAGATCTACAATCGTCAGTTCAGAAAGGAATTCAAGAACATACAGAAGGTTCTCGGAAGTCTGATGCAGGAGCTGTCGGGAATGGCTCATTCATTGAAACCAATGACACGGATGATGAATTTTTTGATTTCCTGGACGAATCAGAATATGAACAAATGGAAGATATGTGGACTTCATATTCACCCTTTCAGGTTAATTCAGTCATATCATTTCCTGGTATTTCTAAGATTTCCTCAACTTAGGGAACCCTAACATTAACTGTTCAAGATTTTCTTTACTTAGAGAAAGTACTATGGGTCTCGGCTAACAGATGCTTAAATGCCATGATGTTAAATTATATTTTTAGTAAGAGAGTAAATTGAGAATATGGAAAGGATTTGTAGTATCGAATAATTTCATTGTGTTTGTAATTTCAGCCATGTTAGATATTCATCTTAGCATCCTTTGAACTCTTTTTTTTGTGTGTGTGTGTGTGTTTGTTTCTTTGTTATCAATCTGACCAATGCAGAACCTATATCAGGCCAGGCGGTCTCCTGCAGCTGCTCTTATGAAAAGATTGCACGGACTTGCAGGTAATTTTAACAAATACTTCTCTCCATTGCCAGCATCTAATAAATTTCTGAGCAAGCTCATGTGCAACTCCTGTGCTTTTATACCTAATCAGTTTCAACTTGTTGCTTTGCAGTTCAAAAGAGAAGTTGCATAGGCGAGGCCTCACTATCCGATGATGCACCCTCCTGTAGTTACGGTTCCACCCTACTAAAGGACTCAAGCTTTTCACTTGCTTCCACTTGGGCAACAGCAGATCCATCAACATTCTTGATTCGGGGTAAAACCTACTTACGAGACCGTAAAAAGGTACTAAATCATATATGTTTCATACGAGTTGCCATAATTGCATATCCACAGGGCAAAGGAAGTGGGTTCCTTTCCTTTCATTTCGTGAAACAAGTCTTGGTGTTCAATCTGAAAATTCTGTAAACTTCCATGAAGCTAAAATAAGAGGCATTACTCCTTGATTATCTAACTAATTCTTGAGAATTCTTGGTGTTCAATCTCAAAATTCTGTAAATTTTGATGAAGCATTATACTTGCTTGATTACCTAACTCATTCATTCTTGAGATCCTCTTCCTCCCTAGTGTTAAATCCCTGAGATAGAATTGTTTTTTCTTATCATTCCAGTGCAATTTCCTTTGGTTCCTAACTCCTCAATCTAGCCTCATTGCTAATCTGTTTTAATAGCATTGGGTGAACTTTCATCGTACAGATTGCAGCCAGTGGTACACTAATGGAGCTGGTCGCAGCTGACTGGTTAAAATCTGATAAGCGCGAGGATGATCTCAGTGGTCGCTCAGGCGGTATCGTACAGGTGAGTCATATATCTCAACATGATCTTGAATCTGAAAATTGTCTTTTTTCAAATGGCACATTCAGAAGAGTTTCAAAACTTACAGAAACATGTGGCACAATTCAGCGATGAGTTCTTCTTCGTCGTTAACTTACAGGTAAACATAGTAGCGGTTCATTTCCTCGCCTCTGTTTGCATCTAGTTTCTCAACCAAAACATGTACTCATTCTCTAAAGCCGCATTTATCTTAACTCGAAAATAGGTTCCCGGTTCAACCACATACAGCCTTGCTTTGTACTATATGCTGAATATGCCAGTGGAAAGCATTCCACTGCTCAAAAGATTTGTCGAAGGAGACGATGCTTATCGGAACTCAAGGTTTAAGCTCATCCCACATATAGCAGAGGTGTCTTTCATGATAAATCTTCATTAGTTTCTAAAAGGAATGTTGCTTGCTTTCTTCATTGTCTTACTTTTTTTTCTCATCCCAATCGGTATGCCTTCTTCAGGGATCATGGATAGTTAAGCAAAGTGTCGGTAAGAAAGCATGTCTGATAGGCCGTGCACTCAAAGTGAATTATTTCCGTGGGACAAACTACTTGGAGGTAATCACAAACCATGTGTAAGATGAATAGGCATATCAGTAGACAAAATATCTTTGGAACTTCGATTGTTGTCGTTTGATCACACTTCGATTGCGTTATGATTCCTCATTTTGCTCATAAACTCCCAGCTCGACGTCGACATCGGTTTCTCCACGGTCGCGAAGGGCGTTGTGAGTCTTGTACTTGGATACTTAACCAACCTGGTAATAGAGATGGCATTCCTAATACAGGTAATTTGCACATCCATTATCCTTAACAATGAAATCCTCTAGCTTAACACTATAAAACTGCTACAACACAGGGGAATTCCGACGAAGAATTACCTGAGTTCCTCCTCGGAACTTGCCGGTTGAATCACGTCGACCCTTCCAAAGCAGTCTCTTTACGATCACACTGACAAGAGGCAGATCGCAAACATAGATTTCGATATGCTGCAAAAACCCCCAATTGAGGTGCAAAGGTACTCATTTTGATTTTCTTCCTCCATTTTTTTCTTCAATATAAGAAATAAACCAATATTTGTATTGCTAAGATCACCGAAGGAACTCTAATTTAAGCAAAATGGAAGTTATAGTGGCTATATTATATATCGAAAGTCTTCTACATGTATAATGATGTGCAAATTACACATCGAGAAGGCAATATTAATTACTTGTGAAATTTCTTCTATTTACCAAAACATTTGGTAAGTTTTTTGCTCGATATTGTTTGAGCCGAGTTGCCTCGAAAGCTCTAAATTCTACTTAGTTTTCAATCTATGTCGATTCCATGTAGAGTTAAAATAACTTTTACAGTTGCATATCGAGAACAAAATAGTATTCAGAGCTCAAAGTAAGTCATCATAGAATTTGAAATTATTTTTTAGATTAATTAATACGATGTGAGATTCTTTGTTAATTCTTACATACCATCGCCTTCTTTTTTTTCACATAAATAAATAATATAATAAATAATAGTTAAAAAATAATAGGGCATAAACTTGAATAGAATACCAAAATTACTTTTAGAAAATAATTTTATATATATAGCAAGAGGAGGAAGGAGAAAAAAAAAAGAATTATGATGTCATCATCGAATGTTCATTAATTTAATTCAACCTAGAATAATTTTTTAATTGATTATTTGATTCAATTGATATGAATTTAAAAATTAGATATTTAGGAATGAAATAGAATTGCAAATTCATAATTTTAAAATCACAGTTTAAAAAGATCAATGGATTATTTATACAAATCAATCGATTGTTAGGACATATGAGTTCGATTTAATTGATTAAATCTATCTAAGCTGAATCGAATAAATTGAACAAAATCAATATTTAAAAAAACGATAAATTTTCAAACAGACTGAATCGAATTTTTAAATTCGAATGATTCAATGGATTTAATCAATTTAATTAAACTTTTACACAATCCTACCCTTACCTTCTCTGTCAAGTTGGATTTTTTTTTTTTTAGACTGGATAAAACATCTACTGGTATCCTGACTTAGTTAAAATGACACGCAATGACCGCGCTTGAACCAGAAATATGATGATGTCCGGTGACCGGCTCGAGTTGGAAAAAAAGGTCCGAAAATTTTTTAAACGTTCAAAATAAATAATTTCCGGTACGTCTGCCTGCCTGCCCACAATAATATGTGAAATGTTTCAGTGATTTATAGAGTCGACTGATAGAGAAAGGCGTCGCATGGTGATCTGCAGGCGGCAGCGTAGGTACTTCACTTCCCCGGTCAAGTTGAAGAAAAGGTCCGAAATTGGAGAGCCCCCCTATTGCATTACAAGGCTTCTTCTCCATTACTAACGCCGCCGCTCTCTCTTCTTCCTCCTCAGACAAATCGAGCAAGGCGTCGATCGTTCATTCCCTTCTCCACGAGGTTGGTCGAGATCGATCGATCGATCGATCATGTTCGGAACATAACAGAACAGTATGATAGGACGTCAGATTATGTAACACAGATGTGTAAAAATTTATTTTCAATGTGAGAGTTAAATTTTTCCTTCGGATTAAAAACGCCCGTAATTTAATTCAAACTATTAATAATTAAAACTCATCTGTACTTTTTAAAATTTATCATCCTAAATGACTGATAAAATATTTTAGTAGGATCAAACTCAAATAAATTATCAAAAAATTGATTAATTTGTCACGGAGGCAATTATTATTGCGAAAAAGATATGATTAGTCTCCTGCGAATTTTAAATTCGATTTAATTACTTTCATTATGAAATAAACTGCCAATAATGCACTGCTCCATGAAAAAGAAACATAAATAAAAAAAGATCCGTTCATCCAACTAATTCTAAAAATAAATATTCTTCCCCGATTATAACTATTGCTCCAATTTTTATAGAGAGACTTTGGTAACAATGAAGTGCAGTCTTTTTATAAAAGCATACCATCTACAGATCCGCTGTTGATACTTAGCATCCTTGAATTTGTTGGAGTTCACCCACCCTACCTCCCACCAAATGTATGAAGTTTCTGTAACAAGTAGTTAAAACTACCTTGAGGGGCAGAACCTACACGCACTGATTATTAGTCTCAAAAATCAAAGATCTATCGTAATTTATCTCTCATACGATGATCCAGAAATAGGCTGATAGAGACCGCTAAATTGACAGATTCCAACCTTTGCACCACCTTGAGGGACAGAGCCATTGATCTTTGGAAGAATTATGATCGGAAAAGACCTAGAAGCAAGCAAATATAGCAAGCAATTATGCTTACCGGTAATCCTCCAAGCCTGGCTCATCTCGAACCACGAGAGTCGGCGGCATAGCTGGGAAAAAGTCTGGCAGTTTTGCTAACCCTGCAAATTACTAGAGCTCAAATGGACTGCTGCAATGAGATCATGGAACTCGAGCAAGCAACAAGTATGATGCAACCAAGGAACACTAGTGGACAAAATATGAAACTGGCACAAAGTTGCTTTTAAGTATAAGAAACGATATGCGAGTAAAGGTTAGCAGACAGTTCGATACACAAGTCAAAGAAGCATGAGGACACATCGAAACTGGAATGTGCCAGCAGAACTAGAGATCGGGTCGTCTCAATTATACAAAAAGGAAACAGTTAACGGCGATTATGAAGATGATAATACAGAGTTATGTGGGACGAAGACGATAAAAATACATGGGAGACTCACCTGTCTAGAGACAAAAATATAATATGGAACAGTATGTGTACACCTGCTACGAGATATGCGTCTGGATAAATGCCGCTGTACATGGAGCCCTTTTGCGCGATCAATATGGTTAGACATAAGTGCTACTCCTGAACGATGCCTACCTCAGGTTCCATACGCCAATTGCTGAACTTGATAGCCGTTCCATCTTCATGGGGCTTAGGAAGTTCCGGAACCTGACGAACAAAGTTCCTATTTGTTACACCAACCTCACCATTTATGGATCTCACTTCCTCAAAATCCACGCCGACAAACTCTGCGTCCTCGAACAATGAAGTGGAAGTTTCTTCTGCATTTGCTGACTCGCCACATTCTAATGCGTGCACAGTACTTTCACCTGATGCACCAGCTGTGATAACTGATGCAGAACTTGCAGTGCCTTGCATGGAGTTTGACTGGCTTGGAGCATCGCTGGATCCATCCACATGAATGTCCGAAGTTTCACGCCAGCCTACCCATTCAGGTAGCTGTTGGTCGTTAAAGAGGTCCTCATTCTCACCAGTATCCAACCGGAAAAGGCTCACATCATCCGTGACGTTCAGCTTCGTCACGTTCATAGACAGCTCATTGAGGGATTGATCTACACTAGAAGCATCCTGAGACATGAAATCTGAGCCTGAATACTTGTGTTCAGGCATCCCAGCCTTTGTAAGCTCCTCAACTCCAACCACTACCTCATCATCGCTGCTGTCATCGCCACTCGATGTCTCATTTAGGTTAACATCATCCATCTTATCAAGGGTTGTGATGCTCATAGGCTCCATCGAACTCTCATCCTCAAAAGTGAACCAGTTGGAGTTCATGAAAAGACTACAGTACACATGGAGGGGAAACGATAAACAGGAGCCATGCTTTAAAAGAATTAAAGGAATTAAAAGAGCTTCTACCTCTGGTTATCACCCCCAAGCCTCAAAGAAGAGATGACAACCCCAGTAGATCCATCATCCAAGTATACATCCTGCAATATGAGCAGATCGGAACTGCATGAATAAGACAGCAATTGTTTTCATCTGACAAGTTTGTACCGACATGACCTATTCATTCATTTGAGTGATACACAAGATTACAACTTACAACACGATCATATTTCCTCTGAGATAAACATGCATGAACACGTTATTTTTGTTCAGCAAAAGTAACACATTACTACAGATAAGTAGTGCGTCAGTGGCTCCCAAAAACTTACCAAGTGAACTTTAGAAATACTTTAACTTACCAAATTTTGTGAACTGTTCTTTGACAATGAACAAAATGGAGATTGAATCGAGAGGAGTGTATGGAACATTCCCAAACTTCAGGCAGTACATACTAGTTAGGAAAATGTCATTTTGCTTCTATACTTTACCCAATACCAATTTATGCAAACACCACTAAAGTAAAAAGAAATCAACATCCCTATTTCACCCCACCCCCCTCTTCCCTCTCCCTCTCATCACATTTTTATTTGCCCTTTGAAATTTCACAAGAAAAAAAAAACGAGTATGTATTTTGATTTATCATATTCATCAACAGTTACAAATGGGGAAAACTTGATTTAGATAAAATAGTGAAATAAGAAGTACTGCTGCTCAAATGAATGATGATAGGGTAATTGAATTGACAGAATACCTCATCCATGTCATCATTCTCATAAACTCGATATTGAAATGGTTGGAGAGGATTGTTTGATAAAGCTACATCATAATCTCTAACATGAAGTTCTTCTTCATCACTATCTCTTGCCCTTTCTTGTAAAGATGTTGGACGGCTGCATAAAGAAAACAAATGTAGAAGAAAGTTATACAGTGACGCATAACAAACTTTAGCAGATTTAAGATATCTCGCAATTCTATTCTCTTAATTCAGTAATAAAGCTACTACCAAAAACAATGCAAACCCCAAAGCATGCAAACATGTTCAAAGTTCACCATGAGACAGATTATGTACTGACGATACAAATCAATTTTAATGCTCAAATCACCATAAGAATAGCATATCCATTTAAGGATGCTCACCCACAGGCCCAGTGATATACACTCTCTACTGCATTTCGTTCACGCAGCACATTTGTTTGCCAATTGGCCCAGTCAACTGATTCCTACAAAAGCAATCAAACAAGTGGGGGAAAAGTTAGGAACAAGCACAAAGCTTATACATGACAAAGAACAGTACGGAAAGTGACAGACGATGAAAAATACCAATTAGTTTATCTGAAACAAAAAAAAAAGTTAAAAATTGGACGAGTGAACTATTCATATGTGGGACATTCATATGACCCATTGCCACGCCACTATTCCAATCTAACTTCAAATCATATGGCTCAGTAAATCCTCAGTTTTAAGCAGAAAATGACGACGCCTTTAAAAGAGATTAAACTTACATTAAACAAACTGGGACGGTTTTCAGCAGCTTCACATACTTCAATGGATACTCTGTTCGGCTTTTTTTGACTATGCAGTTTAATTAACTTTCATCGACTTGTTATGAGGACAATATCAACTATACCGTAAACAATGAAGTGTTTCTACATGAGAAAAACCAGGGCTTCTATGTATCTTGTAGCAAAAAGCTATTTGTAGTAATTGCAGGAAATTGAACTATGGGGAGGATTGACAAATAATTTTGTTGTTATCAAAGATAGACATCAATTTAATTTGTTAATCTCTAATCTACAACAAAAATATGATCAGCATGCAACCTTAAACACTGATTTCCAGTTTGATGTGTTATTTTAATTTGATTAATTCTGTCAGAGTTAAGATAGAGGCTTGCAGCATGAAGCTTTTAGTTAAACTTCCTTATAAATGCAATGAAATGCCAAGACCTTAATTTCCAAGAGATAACCTCCGGTTGCATGACTAACCTCAATACCTTTGAAATCCTAAATTATGAAGTAGTGCCTGATTATTTAGGAAACAAATTAACTGCAATCATTGCATATAGTGTTCCTGCTGCAAATAATGCGATCACAAGCAGCTTTCTGCCTTTCAGAGAGCTAAAGTCTCAACCAACAATCCAATCACAATTGACCAAGAATGGTAATTGCACAGTCCAGGTTCCTAAGTTTTAGTTCATCAGTCTTTTCAATGATAAGTTGAGAATTTCCATGTATATGAAATATTTAATCGAATAGAGAACTGTAAACAGCACAAAGTTTCATCATGACCAATGTGTGTCCATATAGGAACCTAGTGCTCTTTCCAATTCCATCCTTCACAAAAGCTCGCTGTAGATGATCATTGAATCCATGCAGATAGCTTACTGTATTTTTACCAGCAAGCATGGATTCCAATATTTTGGACTGACAGATTTGCTTGCAGCGGTAGGATATTAGCATAATTGTCTAGATGAACAGATCTTTGTTGTTCAAAGCTGGAATTTTGATTAACAGCAGTATTCAGCCTTGTCAAACTACCATCAAAATCTTTTTTTTTCTTCATTATGTTTATACTCAGAGTATAAGAAACTTTCTGAAATAACCTTCAACCTCCAAAAAAAACTTGTGTTTCATAAGCAATCCTCTATTTGTCTACTTTTTAGAATGAGTTACACAAACAATGCAATGCTGCGCTTTTCAAATTCATGAAAATAGTGCCATTGGCTGACAATAAATATTTGAAGCATAAACTACCAAGCACAGATGAAATGAAAGATTCAGACAAATGAAACTGGCTTAAATAAAATGAAACATATTGATCTGGAAAGAGATGCATGATTAAATCATAAAGGTGATCCTAGTATGACTACCTGATATGCAAGGTCTTGAAACGTGTGGGAATTCCTAAGTATACAGATTTTGTAAATTGAAGACCCAGAAGATTTCACAACAATGTCACAACAAATTGTAGATTACAACTATGTTCTCTCCATTGAGGCTTCATACAACTGATAGTTTCTAAGTTTCCATTGCTAGATTTACAGTAGAACAGAAAAACCATGTCATTTTACATAGGAATAACAATTTTAAAAGTCCCAATTCCCATGCCAGTGGACCTTGGTGTCAAAACTTTTTGCAATCACCATAATAAGTTAAGAATAATATGCAAGTAATTCATTAAATGATAAAGACAAGAAACATATAGCCAAGATTTTGAAAATGGCATGGAACCATCAATTTATGTGGAGGCATGAGGATGTGCTCTGAAGAAATTCAAGTTAATGACACCTAAAAGTAGTTTAGATGGGCTTGGAAAGTGTAAGATTAGCATGCAGTAGTTACAAATGAACTAGTTTGAAGCATACTAAGATATTTTTTTGTAACTCCCCGACTATTGTTTATGCTTCTGTTCTACTTTACCTAATTTACCAGCGCATCAAAAGCTTCTCCACAACCAGAAAAACACTGGATCAGCTTCAAACGCCCTCTGCTTATCCGCCTTGCTCTCTGCTTCTCCTCCTCGTTAGTCCTCTGCAATGTTTCCTTTCATTTTCTGTCAATTTCTGCTAATTTTTTTATGTGGCCTTCACCTTTTCTATAAAATATATTGGCATTGTGCGAGTTTGCATGGAATATCACTTGAATTGAATTCAATCAATCCTACTCCTATCTGGATCCACAATTGATGATTTTTCCATTTAGTGTTGGCGCACTTAAAATCCTCTCAAGTGCACCCATAATGTATCAGTAATTTTAGCCCATGCTACTGGTGAAGAACAGAAAAACAATACATCGGACAACAAACTCCCTTATGCCAAGCTTCAAAGCAATCGCTCAAGGAAGTTCATTGTACAGTTATGACTTCATGTTAATACATGTCATGCAGGAAGAATTGTCGTCATAGCAAATAAATACTCAGATAGAACTAGTCTGAGCTTGAGCCTTTGAGTGTAGCTTCACAACATATATTATATCAGTGAATGTAGGCTTCATTTGTCTTCAGTTTCCATTTGGCTCACTTCCTAAAACACTGTTTAATAAACTACATTAAATACATGCACAATGAGTAGCTGCGAAGAGGCATATGATGCTCAAGTCTAATTAGTCTCTCAGAAAAGAAACCATTTCCTATTTGCAAAATAAGAAGGGAAAATAATTATTAGCAACATGATCGAGGATCCATCATCACAAGTTAAAACATACAATATCAAAATGATGGGAAAATGCAGCCTGTCCACCCATGCCAAACATTCCAAGATGGTTAGTGAAGTTTTTGGTTTGAATGACTAATACAAGGGGGACATGTCAACTGAACATCATTAAGACAGAACAGTAGTATCAATCCTTGATAAAATAATCAAAATCCTGTTAATAGCTATAGCCAAACAAAGAATAAATTCACATCATCAAATGCAACTTCCAACAGAAATCACAGTGGAATTGCAGTCTATTATACTGTATAAGTCAAAAACAACTGATGCAGACAAAATTTAGTTTCATGTCTGTGCAATAAATGATCAAACCTTCGATAGAAGTATTAAAATATACATCAGCATCTCAATCAGAAACTCACCTGTAGGTAAGACCGAATATGATCATTGCTGATTCCGAGTTGGACAAGTTTGTTACAGATTCGTGTTATGTGTCCAATGTTTCCAGCCCGAATTGGTTTTCTTCCAGATGATGGTACAGTTGTCTACAAAGCCAAAAGGGAGGGGAAAAATTAAGCTGCAAACTGCAATATGAACAACCGTGGTCCTTGATATCCAAACTTCTTACCACACTGGATTCACCAGAAAGAAAAGGATTTTTATCTGTCTGTAGAAACTTAGCAATGATACCACATTCACAAAAGAGATAATCAACAACTGCAGTGTTCTTGCTTTCAAGGCAAGAAACTACTAAATTTTCCACATGATGGTGTAGTGAGTTGTTGAAAGGATACCTGTATTATTATCATAATTAGGGCCATTGCAAAAGCAATGAATACAACAGGACCTAAAACCATAAAATATGTTGCTTACGTAAAAAATAGATCTAGGATTATCTGAATGGCACTAGATTGAATCAATTCCTTCTCAGCAGCTTCACCGCCAACTTCTAGTAATACTGTAATGAACTCCACTACCTGAGAATTCAAACCAAAATAATCTCAGATGGGAAACTGAGATAAGAGATGCTCATAAATACATAACATTGAAAACATGTGTGAAGCATACATCTATAAGAATCATACTGAACGAGGAAAAAAGTGATTCACACTGGTATATGAGTTACTAAGCAGTTGATAAACTACTGTATAAACTAACTGAAAATTTTGTTCCAATTTTGCAGAAAGAAAATTCTTAAGACAACTCATACTGACCATTTTCTATGATTAATTAATAATTAGAGCAAATAATGCTCCAAATTTTACCCGTCATTTAAATCAATCAAGAAATCTGCTCCAACATGTACATACTTTAAGACGATGCTTCCCAAGTGGAGGATGCAGTTCACCATATGTTGTTGGAAGGGTATTAATCTCAGATGTTACATTCAGAAATTTAAGCAAGTCATCTGCATAAAGTAAAGACGAAAAAATTGAGAACTGACAGCTTAAACAAGATGGCAAAAGTTAACCAAAATATTATGGTGAGAGCATGCTAAAATATTTGACCAATACAGTTACAAAAGAGATTACCAGAGCCTTACCGATATAAGAAATCAAAAGTGGTACAGATAGTGATGACATGATAAGTTACGTCTCATAAAGAACACAATTAGAGGTACTAAAGAATTACGATGAAAAGAATCAAAGATTATTGCTGTCTGACGGATTTTGTAAGAAAATTTATACATGGTACCATGTTTATTAAGTCATATTAGTGCTATATAATAAGTGGCATGTGAGGACGGCACCATGCTTACTATTAGGTCTTATCAAGGAGAGTAACATCATGCCAGTGTATCAAAAGTGCATTTCACATATAACACTCTTGCCTTTATAATTAACTACTCCATATTACCAATCCTGACATGGCTGTAGACCAGGCCTACCACATAGTCAAAATAAAAATAACCTAGATTACTGGCTGCAGACCCCATTGGAGGTATATTTAACAGTCAAATTTCGTGCTAATAAAGATACACCACAGTAGAAAAAAGGATGGACACAGGCACAAATTACATGTATATAGAGGTACCAATGAATCTAATGGCAATCAATACATATATAAATCTTAATGGAACCCAAATAACATAGACTAACCTTTTTCTAACATAATACATTATTGCACCTTATTATATGCTATGCAGCACCAATACTACCTATACTTGATGGTAGGAAGCAATAGATAATGGCACAACATAATGAAAGAAAACCAATCAAATATCATTGTCATAAAGTGGTGTTTGTCCCAATATTGTTACATGGATCTTACCTGTGAGATGAGCTTTATGCATAGCTATATCATCAGCAATAATCAATTCAATTAAATCATTTGTTATACAATGGAATGCTGTATTTTGGTTTCTCTTTCCCTTTACACCTTCCACTCCAGTGGATTTAACTCATCTAATTGTAAATATATTTGCTATCTAGAACAAGTCGATACTACCTCAACCTAGTTTTTCTCATTTTCTTATCTATTGGAGTTACACTTAATTGCTCTCCAATAAAAGGTTATATGTGAATAATAATTTAATCTAATCAATGAATCAACTTGTCTATATGCATACTAGACCTCTTGATATGTGATATGAGATATGCATTTTTGGTTTAAGGTTATATATAATAAACATAAATCTTCAATTTAATTCATTTCTTTTAAGTAAGTATAACATATGAATTAATTGATATACCGGTGCAAAAGGCGATAACGTTCGCTCCCAGTGCCCCTCATAGTCGGTCCTATTGTTATTGTGAGAGAAGGTGAATCGCGGGTAGCCTTTGGCTGCAGCACGAATTGGCTAGTGCGGTGGAGGGCGAGGCACCTTGGCTAGTATTTCCACCTAGCAATAGGGATCAACCCTTGCTCACGGGTGCAAATCTACACCGCACTAACCAACATGCTATCTCTGTGGGGACGAATTAATTGATATACATTGCTTACCCTAGAGTACAATAATTATAAGTAGAGTGATGTAGCTATGCATATTGCCATAGTCAAAACTCATCTAATTTTTTAGAAAAAAAAAGGGCATCTGGCTTGAAAATAAGTATCTGTATATCTAGAGTCATTCCACAACGTCCCCTTAGACAACCACCATATTGGATTGAAATTGTACTGAGAAGAAATAAAAAATAAAAAAAGCACAGAACTTATCCAACATACCCAAATGTGTCAGCATGGCATGAAGAACTATGGAATCGACATCACTAAATGGTGCATATAAATGCTGATTCCTGATGTAATTAATTGACGCTGCGGATGCAGATCTTTTAGGATCCAGAAAGGCAATGCACACAGATAAAGAGTGGATAAGAGCAGATCTAGATGATGAATTTTCCAATGCGTGGCCAAATATCCTGGTGATAAACCTGAAACCAAATAGAATGGAGATAATGGGAAGAACAATATTGATAGGATAGTACCACCCAATTAACCATATCTTTAGTAAATGAAACAAATAGACAATGACCTTTGGCTGGAAAGCTTGGTTGCTAAAGCTGATGGAGTATTTCGAATAATGGCCATCAAAACCTCAGCTGCATTGGCATTGACTTCAGTAGAATGCTGTTCAATTTAAAGATGCAAATCCATAAAGAAAGATTGACTCAATGAAACATATGCAAGGTTATTTGAACAAAAGTAACATGCAATAAGCCCAGAATGCAATAGAAAAATGTGTCAAACTTTTCAGAAGTGACCATCTTTTACAGGAATAACATACCAAAACTCACAACAGAAAAGTTCAATGAAACGTCCAACTTTAAAATAATGCAAGCGAACAGCATCTGTAATTTGGCAAAGGGGATGGCATGTGATTTGGTAGCCGAGACAGAGCTACAGGAACAAAAAACTGAGGAAGGGAAGGGATTGCATCTAGTGCGTATAGGTTTCAATGGTTATTTAAAATTGCCATTACACCTTCCAGTTATCAAAAAACCATTACCTTAATTTTGGGGCATTTCTGACTTTCGATCTCAGCCATTAAGAAAATCCACAGGTCTAGAAAATAAGGAAACTCATGTGGCTCAATGACAACCTATCTGGGTCAACCAAATAAACTAGGTCACCATGGTTTTTGGATAATTTCAAAACTGTGACAACACCCAACCAACCAGAGGAGCGGTTTTGATTTTTCAGGTCAGCCTAGAAAAGTCAATCCAGTTCTGGCTTTTGATAACTATGTGAGAAAGTGAGAAAGTACTGCAAAATGCTTCAAAACATATAGAAAAAATTATGTGTATTAAATAACTCACAGAGGGACTTAATTTATCCACAATCATCTCAAGAAGACTGATATCAGCCAATGACTTTGTGATATTCATATAGTTTGTATTTGTATGATCATCAGCGCCAACAAGTCGAATCAAGATCTGATTAAAAAAAAAAGCAAAAGGCATTAATTTGATTAGATCCTAGTTACAAGTAGAAATAACAGTATGAAAAGCAATAACATATCACAAAGATAAGATAGCATTAAATCACAAATAACTTATGTTATTAAGTGGTATATAAATATAAAGGGAATCAAACTGGAAGCTTTTCATTCATAAGATACAATAGAATAAGTGCGCAGACAAAACAAATTCAAGAAAGAAAGAATACAAAAGTTAACACAAACTGGACAAAGTTGCGACTTAGAATGAAGTACTAACCTCCCTGATTGATGTTATTCCAATCAAATTGACCAAGTGATTGAAAACATCAGCGTGGGTCTGATGCAAAAAAAAGACTTCAACAGTGTAAGAGTCAAGAAACAATGTAAATATTGCATAACATATGATATTAGTATAAAAAACAATTGCAAAAGAACCTCAAAACTCTCTTTAATGAGCAACACTTCCTAACCCAAATTTTTTTGGGGGAAAAAAAATCATAGTTGAAACACAATATATATAGATTGGCTAGTTAGTAAACCTATGAAACAGGAGGATACAGACACAGTTGATGCTTGATAAACAGAAACCCAAATTATTATACTTAGTCGCAAAGAAAAGAGCAGCATACAAAACAGGTTATTTGTGCCAGGTGACACTATGATGACCTGAACACAGGAATACTAATCTGCCAACCATTTTCACAATAAATTTTCCAAATAATGCGGTAAAACAAAAACTTACTTGAACATAGGCCATAAGTGAATTGGTTTTCCTTGACATTAGGCACACCACAACCTAGAAAAAAAAAACTAGATAGTTAAACAAATCGTTACACATATTCTTTCTATGATTAATCAATTAGAGGATAATATTCTAAGAAGAATGGATCACAACCTTGCTAAAATACCCAGCTAAAGTTGAACTGTGTGTACGATTTGGTTCGAGAAAGGAGAATAATATGTTCATCAACTGCGATGGAAAAACTTAAAATAAAATAAATAATTTCAAGCAAATGATCAAGAAACATTTATGCCAAAGTGGCCAAACGAATCAGAGTTTAGTGCTTTACATCTTCATCCTCCACCAAGGTTTTAAGAATGACATCAATTTCACAAGTAAATATCTCACATGCAAGGAAGGGGAACCTATTTCATTCAAATAACAAAGTGAAGTTCAAATAATCCATTAGCTTCAAACCATAGAAAGGGAGAAAGTAAATTTATTTCTTGTAAAGTAACTGACAAATGAGCATTCACAAACGAACATACTTAAAGGTTCGTATATTATCAGCATCACCGGGAGCATCCTCAGTGATGTATCGAAGTAATTGTTCTACCTGTGCACGATCTCTAAGACTGAAAGCAAACGAATTTCATGGTCGGAAAAAAAAAAGTAGCTTTGAAGTTCAAACAAAATTAGTAGAAGCACATTCTGATTTCATCATATAGGTGACTCAAAGTTGGAACTAGATAGCAATATTCAGATACAGTTTCTGCTCAAAAGAAATATTACAAATTAATAAGTCGTGTGTTAAGAGCTTTGCATTCTTGAATTATCTCTTCTTCCTCCAAAAGTTCTTCTAAGGTGAAATTTTCCTTATCCAAGATTAACTCCAACTGCATAGATGGACGTAAGACAAAGTAAGACTGCGAATCGACTATATAGGGCATGATAAGTAAGCAACAGAATGACGTTAAATTTCTAAACAATGCTAACAACGCAGCGCAACCAGTGAAATTAGTATGGCAGGCCCAACAGGCCCACAACATGCACCATCGCCATCACTGATACCACTGGCTTATGTCTCTCCAATGACCAATATTTCTTAAGGGTTTTTAATGCAAAGCTTACGCGTTTGTTATCAACGCTGATTGTCTCTGCTAAACAAACCGCAATTTTTTTTTCTGGGTATATAAGACGAAAACATTGGTTTATCTTGCAGATTACACCTTTCTAGATGGAAACAGAAGAGACACATGGTCGATGCTCCAGTCGAGACAGAAATTAACAAAAAAAAAAAAAGATAGAGAGAGAGAGAGAGAGAGAGAGGAGAAAACCAAGCGTGTAATGCGTGACAAATACCGCACCAATTTGTAGGCACTTAGATCACGTTACGTGGCAGAATGCCTACAAAAGTACTAACCAGGTAGTTGGGCAAGTAAACAAAACAACTACGAGTTAGAATGGAGCTCGACCGGATAGAAAAACCCGCAAACGACCCCAAAAATTCATCGAATTAATCGGCAGAAGCAATGAGAATAAAACAGGGCAAGGGAGGAGGAGCACGAATCCAAAATCGGCGAGACGTGAATGATCGACGTGGCGAGCCACTCACCGGAGACGAAGCGGGAAGGTTGGGAATTCGCCAGAACATCTCCGACCCAGAGTGAGGGGACAGCTCGAAGCTACTAAAGCGGGCGACTTCGTCCGCTCGACGCCGGAGGAACCGAACCGACCCACGAACGGCGGCGGCGGCGGCAACCGCTGCGCTGCTGCGCGGAAGAAACACCGAAGGACGCGGAAGAGCAAGGCAAGGCGGAGGCGGAGAAGGAGGCAACGGCGGCGGAAGCGAGGAAGGAAAACCCTAGATTTGAGGGCGGAGAGAGAGGGCGTCGTCTCCGATTCGAGGTGGAGAACTAAAGGAGCAACGGACCGTGCGGGTCCAAATTTGGGCCGTTAAGTCAGCACCGGACTTTTTGAACGCTGTGGGACCCGCATCGCCATCCAATGGCTTTGCGGGTATTGGTTGTGTTGCATTGTTTAGTCCGCTCGAGTTTAAGTAACCGGCTGCTGTAGGTTCAAGATTGGAGACAACCGGTAGTATTTCATTAGCAAGTTGAAGTCACATGATTCTTAATTAATCTTGTTTATACTAATCGTGAGCAATAATGATAGGCCCCGCGGAACGTTCTAGTGGTTAGCGCATATGGATGTTGTATCATAGGATAACGATCCTTCATAAATGTGAGGGTGTCGTCCCTCCATGTGCTAATTATTAGTCTCAAGGGTCAAAGACCTATCGTAATTTATCTCCCTTACGATGATCTGGGGACGGATTGGTAGGGACCGCTAAGTTAGCGGATTTCAACCTTTTGTATCATGAGCAATAATGATAGGTTGTCTTCGTCTAGTTGTGAGATCGACGATGAATGACATCTGAAATGAGCACATCATCTTTTACTCCAATAAACAATAATGACAGATCCCCACGAGAATGTTGCATTACTTAGTATAATGTAAATTTGTATTAGTGAAAATGGTCGAATCTCCACGACTGGAGTGGAAATATCAGCCAGAGTACTTCTAATCCTCCACCACACTAGTCAATTCACATCGAGTCCAAAAATTATCTACGATTTATCTCCCTTCTCAATGTTGTATGATCAACGAGAGAGGCCTGAGAGAGACCTTCTCCTTTTTGCACCAATGAACAATAATGACAATCCCTACGAGAAGATCAAATGGCTAGTGTGGACTGTAAAATTGTCCCAATGAGTAATGATCAATCTTTGAGGGTTGTAAAATTTTTCGGAGTATCTATCTTCCTATCGTACTAATTCTTAATTGAAAAAAATATCCCTTATAATTTATTAATTTTTATTTAATTATGGGACCGACGACCAGGATATGATATGAGCACATATTTTTTTTCCCAATGAACAATAATGACAATATTAGTATCTAGATAAGCATTAGATTGGTGATTATGTTGTGTATTTGAGAGGAAGGTTATTAACTCGACTAATTATATGTTTAGCAAAAGAATGGTGTTTACTTGGAGGAGGAGAGTACTGAATTATTTCGATGCTGTTTATTTGGGATGGATGGAACAGAAACTAACAAAATGGCAACCATGGTACCATAAAAAAAAAAGAGTCTATTATAAGTAATTTTATTTTACATTGCAATAAATTATTTTTATTATTCGAATTCATCTTTATTAGATCACATAATAATAATTTTATTATTGCACACGATTAAAAAACCAATATTATTAAAATTGATCTATCCAAATTAATTAACTAATGAAAAAGGATATAAATGGAAAAAATAAATTACTTTGATAATAATTTCGATTTGGTCCTATCAATATTTTCAATTTGATACTAGGGTAAATTTGAAAACGAATTTTAGAGGGAAATATCCTGCAATGCAGAGGTGAAACTAAGATGTTAATTCAATGTAGACATAATATAATATATTTAATAAAAAATAAAAAAATTTATTGTATAAATTTAAATAAAATGAAAATGAAAAAAAATCTTTACAGCTGCTCACATTGGGCATAGGTAAGCTCCGCCGTCACTGTAATATATCTGAAATATTTTGAAAGATTATACGAGCATTTTTATAGTTGCAATAGAATCGAAGACACTTTCCATGATCTATTATGAATGAATTGAACTTGAACAATCAAAAGTATCTTCTTACGATCATCAAATCATTTCGATGATTGGAAAATTTATTCACATCGATGACTCTATGTTTTAGATAGCACTTATTAGTCCCCATGGAAGATAGTGCGCTGATAAGTACGGTATAAAATTTACATAAGAAGTAAAGTTTGATCCCTTATATCAATGAATTGTTTAATACCTACGCTGGGTCATATTTTCCATCACGTTTGTTATCGTACTGAGGTCAATGATCACTCGTGATTTACTTTCTCTCATACTTATAAAATCAGAATGAGAGAACCGCTAGATTGACGATTCTAACAAAATAGCACTTGATATATATATATATAACACAATAATAAATTATAAGAAATGAAAAAAAATTTGATCAACTATTATTTGTCCTCTATTTTAACCTTTTATATTTTTCACATCATAATTTCCATTCAATTTTCTAGTATTTCCCTTCCGGGTATATATTCAAATAATGAGAAAAAATAAAAAATTCCTCTATTTTCATTATTATCAAAAGAACGTTTAATTAAAAAAAATATAAGTGCATTTATATTTTAATAAATTTATTTCAATATCATTGTAATAATTTTACTTAAAGCTACTCTAATAGGCTCAAAATAAATAGTTTTAACTAAAATTACTATAATATAAAATAATTTTAATCAAAATTTAACAAAAATTACTTTTATGTAACTTTGATTAAAATCGGTTTATATCACAGTAATTTTGCTTAAAACTATTAGAACTGGTCTTAGCAAAAATGCTAAAAAGGACATCGAAATAAGATGATTTTTAAGATACGAGACACCTTCTGATATTTTATTTTTTTTAAATAGCACCCTTGGGTGATAATGAAAATAAAGTATATATGAGTATAGTTGGATCATTTATTAAAATAAATTCGACTTTAAATTTAAAAAAATTGAGTCCGATGAATGTCAATCGAGAATTTATTTTTTCGAATAAAGTACATTTTCAACGATCTATTTTATAAGAAAGACACGATTGCATCATCAAATTCAATTGTTGAATTATAAATATTTTTTCAATATGTTCTAATGATTAATAAAATATATTTCGTTTAAAAATTATTTAATATTTCGTTAAATATTTATGAGATTGGATCCATCATTTTTTGAATTAATCAAATTTAAGATTTGGATAAAAAAAAATAGTTGTTTTGATTTTTTAACCTAAAAAGATTGCGTTATGTAATCATATTTGCAAATGTATATTTTCATAAAAGCCCATGAATTTTAGGAGAAGCGAGAAAGGCACATGGTCGAAGCTGCACCACAATTATGAGGCCGATGGCTTCCCGAACACCACAAGCAACCACCGCCTCCATCGCAATGGCGACGGCTGCCGGACCGCCTGTGCGCGCCTCGATCGCTGCCCCCAGATCCAGCTCACCGCCCAGAGAGAGTCGACGGGGTGGGATGGGGAACGTGCTCCGGGTGCTCCGGAGCGACCGGGACTTCCTCCGCGAGCGTCTCCGGCCGCTGACCAACGCGCTGGGTGACATTCTATGGCTCCGGAACTTCGAAGATCCCCGCGCAAAGGACGCACCCATCCCCGACGCCGCTTGGCCTAGGATTTCGCATCCGCCAGGTCCGTGCTTCGCTGCTTTGGTCTCTCTGTGTTCGAACTAGTAGCGGAGCCCGGTGGCTGTCCATTCTTTTAGGAATCTGTCTAGTCATTTTATCCGGAGATTTGAAATGATCGATAAAGTCAAGAAGTATTACTCTGTGTTTTCTATTAGATAGATTTAGTAGGGCTTTCTGTCTTGTGTTCGTTCATGGACAAGTACGGTTCCAGTCAAGTCATTTACTGACATGAGCCACTGATAAGTGGGAATTTCTGAGTGATAAGATCAAATTATTTGCACCTCCAAAGGCAAATCATTTGATGTGGTTTGGATCATTGTGGAAAAGTGGGAATTAAGTGGTATCATTTGCGAGAACAATGTAAAATTTCAATTTCCATTGAGTAAATAAGGAGTTTTAGTTTGTGAATAGAAGGTCAGCCTGCATTTGATGCTTGTAGAAGATTATTTGATCTGAATGTTGGAAATTTGAATGAAAAGATGAAGGAAGGATGGAGAAGACGTTCTGTCATCCTTTTCATTTTTGTTGAATGGTAAGATGACGAAAGGATTGGAAAGACATTCTGTCATCATTCTTATCTAAATGTTGATTAATGGGAGAGCATGCGAAGTGGCAGGAATTATTGTTGATGCTTCGAATAGAGACGGGCAATAAAGATTTTCTCTACCATTAATCAAGGGTCTCACCACTATATAAAGAGAAAGACTGCAATAGAGAAAAAAAGAAAGGAGTTCCTCACTCTTTGTTTTCCTTGCAGTGATAGCTCTCAGGTGTGTATTCAGTTCGCCGTGAACAATCCATGCTTGGTTGTGTCCATGGTTTGCCATTATATCCTGGGAAATAGACGTCCTACGAAACCTCGCAAATATACTGTTGGAGGAGGACGAATCTGTTTTAAAAAAACTGTGTACACAAGCCTCGGCGTATTGCTCACTCGGTCAATCTCTGCTTCTCACTCGGCTCTTGAGCACCTACAGTGCTTTCCCGAGCAGCCATGGTTCGTCGGAACGGACACGGTCGCGGACTCCTGCGTTCTTGTTCCGGAACGGCTCTTATTTCGTTTCGGAGCGGTCGGAACGCTGTCTTTTCCTTTTTTCCGCAGCTTCGTCAACTCTTTTTTTCCCGTAGTCAATGTCTTCCCCGTGGAACGGTCTGAGCCGGAAATTTGGAACGACATAAGGCGTTCCAGTTCCAGAACGTCCGTTCCGAGCGTTCTACGTTCGTTCCGACAAACCCTGCGAGCAGCTCGACATCGGGGCTCTCCGCTTCCCACTCGAACGCTCCACTTCTCAGTCGGGCACTCAGTGACTCAGACGGTCCACTCGGCTCGGCTACTTCCCGAGCACCCTCAGTGCTCGGCCTCAACTGCTCTGCTTCTCACTCAGACACTACTCTTCTCGCTCGGCAGCTCCGCTTCTCACTGACTCCTGAGGAGCAATAGTGTTTCTCGAGCACCAACAGTGCCCGACTGCTTTGCTTCTCACTCAGACACTCCTCTTCTCACTCGGCAGCTTCGCTTCTCACCAGCTCTCGAGCAACAATAGTGTTTCCCGAGCACCAACAGTGTTCGACTGCTTCGCTTCTCACTTGGACACTCCTCTTCTCGCTCGACAACTCTGCTTCTCACTCGACTCTCGAGCACCTTCTGAACATCAATAGTGCTTGTTGCGCTGCTTCTTCCCCGGCTCCTCAGCACCTTTCCAAGCATCAACAATGTTCGACCTCGATGCCCTTTTCCTTATTCAGCTCGACAGTCTCCAAAAGCTAGACTCAGCTAAGCACTCTGCAGTTGCCGTCTCAACAGATAAATCTGAAATCATTTTGAATATGGATTCTCCTTTGTATCTCCCACATATACAATTTGATAACAAACTTAAAATAAATTCTTTCTGTTGAGATGACCACGACGTAAGAGGTTGAAGTGCAACAGACTTAATGTGCGACGGTTCCCTTAATCCCGATTGGAACTGTTTCAATCAATCATGGGGAAAAGCTAGAGAAGTTCATTGGGTTGAACTTTAAGCAGTGGCAACAAAAGATGCTCTTCTATCTGACCACGTTGAATCTAACTCGGTTCTTGACCGAGGATCCTTCCAATGTACCTGAGGGTACGATTGATGCCCAAACCTATAATATTGTGGAGAAATGGAACCACTCGGAGTTTCTGTGTAAAAACTACATCCTAAACTGCCTTGCTGACTCGCTATACGCTGTGTATAACATGAAAAGAATGACTAAGGAACTGTGGGAGTGTCTAGATCAAAAGTATAAGACGGAGGATGTGAGGGCTAAGAAGTTCATCGTGTGTTGATTCCTGGATTACAAAATGGTTGACTCCAAGACGATGATCAGCCAAGTTCAGGAGTTTCGGGTGATTCTGCACGAGATTCACTCGGATGGTATGGTTTTGAGTGAAACGTTCCAAGTGACCGTTATCATAGAGAAGCTACCTCCGAGCTGGAAAGACTTCAAAAACTACCTGAAGCGTAAGCGGAAGGAGATGAATGAGGAAGAACTCGTTGTTCGACTTCAAATCGAGGAAGACAACAAGAGTTCGGAGAGGAACATATTCTCTCATACTATTGGAAAAGCCAACGTAGTCGAGCACGATCAAAGCTCAAAACGAAAGAATTCTAAGTCCTCCAAGATGGGATCCAAAGGAGGCGCCAGTAAAAAGTTCACTGGGAAGTGCTTCAATTGTGACCGAGTTGGTCAAAAGTCTTCGGAGTATAAAAAGTTGAAGAAAAAATAGGAGGTCGACCTGAACGAAGGGCTGGGGGAAGACGATCTCTGTGCTGTGATCTCCGAACTGAACCTGGTGGGATCTAATTCTAGGCAATGGTGGTTGGATACTGGTGCCACTAGACGTGTGTTGCAATAAGGAGCTCCTCCACAATTTTGAAGAAGTCAAAGGGGAGAAGATGTACATGGGGAACTCAACAACCTCGGACATTATGAGCCAAGGAAAAGTGATGCTGCAGATGACCTCGGGCAAGGAGCTCACTCTAAGCAATATGTTGTATGTTCTGGAAGTTCGGAAGAATCTGGTATCTGGATCACTATTAAGCAAGCATGACTTTCGCATTGTTTTAGAGTAGAATGGGGTGGCTCTGTCCAAGAATGGAGTGTTTGTAGGAAAGAGCTATATAATTGACGGGCTGTTTAAACTAAGTGTAATGACCATTAGGCCCAAAGTTAATAAAGTTGAAAGCTCTTCCACTTATATGTTTGAGCCTTCGTGTTTGTGGCATGGTAGACTAGGACATGTTAACTACGATGTATTGCGTAAATCGATTAACATGCGAAGTATACCTATATTCCATCTTGACCCGAAACATAAGTGTAAAATTTGTGTTGAAGCAAAAATGACAAGGTCATCCTTTTAATATGTTGAAAGATGCAATGAGTCACTCGGCCTAATTCACACCGACGTATGTAACCTAAAAGGGACATAGACACGTTGTGGGAATAAGTATTTTATCATATTTGTTGATGATAGCACAAGATATTTTATGTGTATCTTCTTAAAAGTAAGGATGAAAATATAAAAAAATTTGGTTTATATAAGAATGAGGTTGAAAATCAACTTATTAAAAAGATTAAGGTGGTTCAAAGTGATTGAAACGGTGAGTATGTATCACCGTTCGCAGAGTTGTGTGCTGAATATGAGATCAGACAAGAAACTATGGCTTCCTACACGCCTCAGCAAAATAGTGTTGCTGAACGAAAGAATCATACTCTGAAAGAGATCACGAATGCTCTATTATTGAGCTATAGTCTACCACAGTACTTGTGGGGGGAAGTTGTATTAACAATTAATTACCTTTTGAAAAAGGTACCTCGAAAAAAAATAGATAAGAGTCCGTATGAGTTATGGAAAGGTAGAAAGTCATCCTACAAATACTTGCGAGTGTAGGGGTGTCTTGCGAAAGTGTTGATTTTTTATCCGAAAAAGATTAAAATAGGACCAAAGACTGTTGATTGCATGTTTATTCGATATGCACATAACAGTCGTGTCTATTGGTTCCTTGTGTATGAATCTCAGGTATTAGAGATACATAAGAACTCGATTATTGAATCGAAAAATATCTCATTCTTCGAGCATGTATTTCTTTGTAAGACCCGAGAGAATGCTAGCTCCTCAAAACGGACATATGAGACATAAGAGGAAGGAGTTGATGAACCAGTTGACGATGAACTTAGACGAAGTAAGAGAACATGGGTGAAGAAATCCTTTGAGTCGGATTTTATCACTTTTATGTTGGAAAGTGATCCCCAAAATTACTCAGAAGCAGTAAGTTCATCTGATGGACCTCAATAGAAGGAGACAATTACAACTGAGATTGCTTCAATCTTGCAAAATCACACTTGGGAGTAGTAGACCTTCCTACTGAGAGTAAGACATTAGGTTGCAAGTGGATTTTCAAAAGGAAAATGAAATCGGACGACACCGTAGAAAAGTACAAGGCTAGATTGGTAATTAAGGGTTATCGACAACGTGAAGGCTTGGACTATTTTGATACATATGCTCCGGTATAAAAAATAACTTCCATTAGGGTGTTACTAGCAATTGTCACTCTTTGGAATCTGAAAGTATATCAAATTGATGTAAAGACCACTTTTCTAAATGGGGATTTAAAAGAGAAAATCTACTTGGAGCAACCTGGAAGGTTTTCTGCTCCATGACAGGAAAACAAAGTATGTAGATTGATCAAGTTATTATATGGCTTGAAACAATCACCAAAGCAATAACATGAAAATTTTGATAATGTCATGCTGGACAGTGAATTTAAAATCAATGAGAATGATAAATGTATTTACAATAAAAATACAAAAGATGACTTCATCATCTTATGTCTTTATGTAGATGACATACTTATCATCGAAAATAATAATTTAAAAGAATGTTGAATTCAAGATTTGATATGAAGGACATGAACTTCGAAGGGCTGATATAATACTAGGAATTAAGATTCTTAGAACATTAGAAGGATTGGTGCTATGTCAGTCCTATTATATGGATAAGATTCTTGAAAAATTTAATAAAGAAGATACTGCATTGGCATGAACTTCGATAGATACTAGTCAACATCTATCGAAAAATCGAAGAGCGAATATCTCTCAGGTAGAGTACTCTAGGATAATTGAAAGTTTGATGTACTTGATGAGTTATACAAGACTAGACTTGGCCTATGCAGTAAGTTGAGCAGATTCATGAGTAATCCTGGCGTTGAACACTGGAAAGGGATAACTAGAGTATCGAGGTATTTGTGTTATACTCATAATCATGGGTTGCACTGTACGAGATTTCCATTTCTGATCGAAGGATACACTGATGCTAATTGGATATCTGAAGTGAAAGACTTGAATTCTACAAGTGGATATATATTCACTTTAGGAGGTGCAGCCGTATCATGAAAATCTTTTAATTAAACTATAATAACTAGATCCACAATGGAGTCTGAGTTTGTAGTCCTTGACAAGTTGGTGAAGAGGTTAAATGGTTATGACTATTCTTAGAAGGTGTTCCGAAATGGTTGAAACCTGCACCGATAATCTGTATACATTGTAATAGTCAGTCAACGATTTGTCTAGCACTGAGCCATCTGTATAATGGTAAGTCTAAACATATGCGTCGTAGACATAACACTATTAAACAACTACTCTCAATGGGAATTATCACAATTGACTATGTAAGGTCAAAAGATAATTTAGCGGATTCGTTAACCAAAAGGTTAAATCGAGAGTTAGTTGCAAGCTCATCATTGAGGATGAGTTTGATGTCGACAAAAAAATATTAGTGCAAAGGAAATGCAACCCATGAAGAATGAAGAGCTCAAGAACTAGGTTCAAAGGGACAATCTAACTGCACTAACTAAGTAAGATCATTGTAGGGGTATGACCCAATGGAACAGTGAAAGGATGAAGATTAAACACACGACTTTTAATAATCTAAAAGAGTTGTATAAAATTCTCCGAGGAGATCAGCAATGTGAGAAAGAAGTGGGGCCGCTTCGAAGAGAATTGGAGACACAATTTTTAAATCTTCTCGCAGAATCAGACGTGTTCATGGCCTAGAACGAACACAAATATGAGAATTGAACTACATCAGGGTAAGTTCAGTGTAAAATGTGACAATACCTACATAAATGGTCGAATAGTTTAAAGGCATTGTGTCTACTAGTCAACCAGTATGCAAATATATTTTCACAAGAGAAGGTTCAAAGGGTCAAACCTACCTATCCTATGTTGGACTTAGCTGTCGAAAGCTGTCATATATCAATTTTTATTCATGTGGAGGATTGTTGAAAATTTGGAATGAAGGAAGGATGGAGAAGACGTTCTATCAACCTTCTCATTTTCATTGAATAGTAAGATGACGAAAGGATGAAGAAGACGTTCTGCCATCATTCTCATCTAAATGTTGATTAATGGGAGAGTAGACGAAGTGGCAGGAATTATTGCTAACGCTTTAAAGTTGATGCTTCGAATAGAGACAGACAATAAAGGCTTTCTCTACCATTAATCAAGGGTCTCACCTCTATATAAAGAGAAAGACTGCAACAGAGAAAAAAAGAAAGGAGTTTCTCACTCTTTGTTTTCCCCACAGTGATAGCTCTCAGTGTGTATTCAGTTCGTTGTGAACAATCCGTGCTTGGTTGTGTCCACGGTTTGTCATTGTATCCTGGGAAATAAATATCCTGCGAAACCTTGCAAACACACTACCGGGGGAGGATGAATCTGTTTTAAGGAAATTGTGTGTACACAGGCCTCGACGTGCTTCTCACTCGACTCTCGAGCACCTACAGTGCTTTCCCGAGCAGCTCGGCATCGGAGCTCTCCGCTTCCCACTCGAACGCTCCACTTCTCAGTCGGGCACTCAGGCGGTCCACTCAGCTTGGCTACTTCCCGAGCACCCTTAGTGCTCGGCCTCAACTACTCCGCTTCTCACTCGGACACTACTCTTCTCACTCGGCAACTCTGCTTCTCACTGGCTCCTGAGGAGCAATAGTGTTTCTCGAGCACCAATAGTGGTCGGCTACTCCGCTTCTCACTCGGACACTCCTCTTCTCACTCGACAACTCCGCTTCTCACCAACTCTCGAGCAACAATCGTGTTTCCTGAGCACCAACAATGTTCGACTGCTTCGCTTCTCACTCGGACACTCCTCTTCTTGCTCGGCAACTCTGCTTCTCACTCGACTCTCATGCACCTTCCGAACACCAACAGTGCTTGCTGCGCCGCTTCTCCCCCGACTCCCGAGCACCAACAGTGCTCGGCCTCGACGCTCTTTTTTTCATTCAGCTCGGCGGTCTCCAAAAGCCTAACTCAACTAAGCACTTTGCAGTTGTCGTCTCAATGGATAAGTCTGAAATCATTTTGAATTCGGATTCTCCTTTGTATCTCCCGCATATACAATTTGATAACACTGAATACCAAACACAATGCTAAATCTAGAACATGAAGTTGAGAACAAGGCTTCTAAACTAAATCATTGTGCCTAACAACTGTGTAAAAGGCAGCTCAGTGTGTGAGGTTGTTTCCATGACTCGAACCTGTGACTTATAGATCACATGACAACAACTGTGCAGGTTCAACAAATTCTTACTTCATCAATGTCAAAGAAGGTGACTCTGATAAATGAAATATGCAGAAGAAGGTTTGTGAAGCCCTTTGTGCCACCTTGTCTCATAATGATACCTCATGAAGTGGAGACCATAGTTCCTTGGTCAAAGATGAAGCAATGAAGCAGGATGAGGATAATGTATCACCCACCCAATTGACACAATCTGCTATCTATTGACCAAATACTCTATGTTGGTTGAAAAAGTAAACAGCATACTACTGATCAATCATTCAAGTGCCTGGAGCTGCTTAACTCTTTAATTTTCTAACTTCTTAATCCTTCTCCTTTACTTCACACAATCAGTGCATGGAAGACAAATTTGTATCAAAACAATTGCTATTACCACAAAATTTAAGTTATTCATCTGAACCAGTATCGTGCACATGATTTATTCATATGTTTTCTGTTTTTTTTTTTAACATGACTGATTTATATCATGTATTTTGTGTCTTTCAAAAATGGGATAACTAAAGTGTTAGACAGTTTATCAGTTTTCATGTTGTCTCATCCACACTATTATCAGACGATACATCCTATGTTACATGGACTACTGTACAGGAATTCAACACGTGAATGAATCTAGGTGTAATTTAAAAAGTTTTTTCATGCAGCCCATGTGAGTGTTAGGTGTTCCATATGGGTACTTGAGATGGATGAAGAGTCCAAATATCAGAGGGCACATCAACTCAATAAACTTGAACATACTTTTTCTTTCTTGTTTAAGGAGGATCACCATATTTTTTTATTGTATGTTGTTTCTTGTTTAAGGAGCACATGAACAGAAGATGAGAGTTGCAGAAATGAGAATGTTAAAGTGGATATGTGGGCATATGAGAATGGACAGAATAAGAAATGAGAGCATTAGAGAAAGAGTTGGAGTTGCATCTATTGAGGAAAAACTCCGAGAGACGTTTAAGGTGGTACGGATATGTACTTAGACGATTAATTGCTCTAGTTAGACGATGTGAAACGATGATAAATACACATATCAAACGAGGAAGAGGAAGACCAAAAAAGACTTGGTTAACAATAATAAAACAAGACAAAATTTATTTAAATATAGATGATGATATAGTAGGGGATAAAATTCAATGACATAGAAGGATCCATATAGCCGATCCCATCTAGTGGGATAAGACTTGATTGTTGTTGGTTGTTGTCATTTAGTTCATCGTTTGTTTTACTAGTCTGCTCATGTTCAAATACTTCTACAGGACTCTCTTCTTTGGATCTACTGATGGCTGATTTGGAAGCCTTGAAGGTTTATGCTAATTATTTCCAGGACATTTTCAAAATTTTTGTCATGCCTTTACCTGAGGTTTATGATCCTGAGAAAGTAACACTTTATTTTAGTCTTCGTCCTCATATACTAGCTTTCAGAATTGCTGAGGTACTTCCCATGCAACTTTGCTAATGTTTCTAAATTGATCAGACCATTAGTTCAGTTGAGGATACATTTCTAATTTGGCAGTATGCTATTACTTTAGGTATTCTTGTCATGGGCCTCTTTTGCCATAAAACTTCAAACCTCCAAGGCTTTCGATGCGAATAGGCTAAGTGTAAACCTTAATGATGGTATTGACAACTCACACTATCTAGCTGGGAAGCTTGTTAAGGAGTCTCTGCTGAATCTTGGTCCAACTTTTATCAAAGGTCAGTGGGATAGTTCTTGGAGGAACTGTAGCTTAATTTTCATGATCTTGTAGCATCCTCGTAATATTTTTCACCACTGCTGATAAGGTTAAATTAACTATTCAATCTACTTGTTTGTGTAGTTGGCCAGTCCCTATCTACAAGGCCAGATATAATTGGTTCTGATGTTTCAAAGGTAAAAAAGAATCTGATTACCATGCTTCATAACATGAACTTTCCTTGATCAGCTGTGAATAATGACTTTGATTTAGCTTTGACCATTTATCAGTTTTTCCTGATCAGGCATTGTCCGAGTTGCATGACAAAGTGCCTCCTTTTCCACGTCCTGTTGCACTGAAGGTTATTGAGGAGGAATTTGAATGTCCTATCGAAAGGATTTTCAGTTACATCTCAGAAGAACCTGTGGCTGCTGCATCATTTGGTCAGGTGGTTCTAGTCTTTAGGTTGCTTCTGTCAGTACTAATGCAGCACCTATTTCCTTTTTATAGTTAGTTTATATTATCTGCTGAATCCTGAAGCTTCTGCCCAGTTCTTTCCCAAAGTTAAGTAACCTGCAAGATATGAGTGATGACAATGCCCAAATTGTTGGCTTTCATGTCCTTTTGATGTCAATAACTTATCTGAGCGATGATGATTTTAAATCTTGATTTTTTTCCTTTTCTCATGATAAGCCTAAATATTCACTAGTTAAGTGGAACTGAGCCTGACCAACTTAAATCATTTATATGCTCTCTCAGTGCAATATCTGGTTTAGATTTTTTTTGCATTCCTATTAACTTGGGCAGGATAGCAAGTTGACTGTTCAGTAAAATCTATTGCTATTTGTCTATGGTTTTAGGTCTATCGTGGATGTACACTTGATGGCAGTGTTGTTGCGATAAAGGTTCAACGTCCAAACTTGCTTCCTTCAGTTGCGCGAGATATCTACATTTTACGACTTGGGGTTTGTATTATATGTTTTAATTTTCTAAATTACTTGAATATCTTATGGTCAGTTTTTCTTGTTTTTATGGGAGCATCATTATTGTTCTTTTAGATTCACTACGTGCGTACCTTTTGTGTCTGAAACCTTCTTCAGTTTAAACAAATTGTTGAGTAACTTGAGTTCTTGTTACGAATATTTGTTTTATTATTATTTATCTTGTTTTATGACTTCACTTGAGAAACTGTTTCTTTCTCTTGGCAGCCTGCTTTTCTTGGTGAATTTTGGTGCACCAAAATGTTCAGTTGGCTACACATTCCAACAGAAGTTCAATTATTTGGCTAAATTCCTAATTTCCTTCATTAGAATATAATATTAAACAGAAACTATGGAATGGAAACCTAGTAGAGATTGTTTCAGCTGACAATATGAACCATTTCTTTATCACATGATAAATTATTATGCTGGTGGAATCAATTAGTGTTTCTGATGTGGGTTGGAAATTTTTTTGATAATTCTCAATTTTATTATAACTTTTTATGAGTATTGAAAGCTAAATTCCATGCAATCCATTTTTAGTAACCCTGATAATTTATTTTGAATCGAGAAGCGTGTAAGGGCTAAATTCTTTTACTAGGATTTAGCTCAATTTATAAAACACGCCCATGTTTACAAAATTCATTTATCTCACACATTATGAATTTCGTGTCAAATGCAGATCAAAATTAAGTCTATATTCTCCTTTTGTTTTCAACAAAGACTATAGCATATTCTGTTCCTGAAAACCTCAAGCAGCAGATTTTTATTCCTTTCAAAAGAGAAGATACTGCTCTTTTATTGAAGAAGATAACTCTCTTCCATTGGTTTAGCATTTCAGCTTATACATCCTTTCCTTCTTAATATCCAATCCTGCAACAGGGCATTATTCTGAAAGACCAGAATAATATGGAGAAAGCCTGACACCCGAAGGCCCAATTAATATAATACAAAACCACTTCCTTTAGTGCATGAACCTTCATTTCTACTCATTGCAAAGAACTTAGGTGCCTCTTTTCAACTTTCTCATTAGTCAATGTGATCAAATGCTAAGTACCATTCATAGTTCCATACAACAAACTAATTCTTAGATGGTTGTTCCTTGCTCAATCTCCACTGAGTGCTCATATAAGAAATCTGTGAATAAAACAATTGTGGTACTCTTATGCTATGTAATTTTCATGTTTTCTTGTCATGTTTTACAGCTATCACTCTTGAGGACGATAGCGAAAAGAAAAAGTGATCTTCGCCTCTATGCTGATGAGCTTGGTAGAGGAGTAATTGGTGAACTAGATTACACCAGAGAAGCAGCTAATGCTGCTGCATTTTTGGTACTTCAGGCTTGAATTAATTTTCTGAGGAACTTATTATGTTAGTTTCCAATTTAGTTTTCTACATCACCAACTTGATGTATTGTGTCTTTATTTCTCAGGAAGTACATTCTCAATATTCATTTATCAAGGTCCCCAAGGTGTTTATGAATTTAACAAGCAAAAGAGTTCTTACCATGGAATGGATAGTTGGTGAAAATCCCAATGACTTGCTTGCCCAAGCCAAAGAATTTGGAAAGCAGAACAATGGATACCTGGAAAGGAAAAGATTAGAAGCAAAAGGACGCCTTTTTGATATGGTATGCACTATTAAATAATTTGTACTATTATTTGATGAAAGAAACTTTTCTTTATTGACTACTTGACCTTAAGAATATGTAAAACCAACTGCAAGTGCTAGCTTAAATCTTACTCTTTTCACATTCTTTGTTCTGGATCTTTTGGGTTGAACTACTTCAATTTTTCTCAAGCTAGGCAATGATGGAGTCTGAAATTTCTACTTTTTTCCTTTCAATATAATTGAAATATAGTGTCATAGTTTCTCATATACTCTTGCTATTTCTTATCAAATTTCATGCAGGAGAAAAACATGAACTCTGAAAATTGCACTCTTGCAACTGTGTTAATGACACCTGGATGCTAGCATTAGGACTTTGATGCTAAACATTGCCAATATCAGACAAAGATTATGGCAATTTGTTTCTTAATATGTCTCCATTTCAGCACCAATAATGCCGTTTTGCTTGGAAGAAACTGTCTTTTGCCAATTAACATGTGATTAGTTTAGCATGCATATGCGGAAGTGGTTCTCTTTTAAAGAGTGTGTTCCTTCTGATCTTTTTATGCCAGAACATTCAGAATTTTATATGCTTTATGGTTTGACTTGCATTTGTATGTGATGGTGCGAGATGTAGGTGAAGAAAGGCGTGGAATCAACATTAATCCAGCTTCTTGAAACAGGCCTATTGCATGCTGATCCACACCCTGGAAATTTACGTTTTACTCAAGAAGGGCATATTGGGTATGGAAAAAATAGTTATTTCACTAAGTAAATGATTTACTGATAAGTAAGCTGTACTATCAAGCTAGATCTGAGTTTTTATTCATATCACCAATTATATTCAGATTTTTACCTAATGGCATGTTAGTTTATCTTTGAAAACCTTCTTTTTCTTTGATTTATGGTTTCTTTGCTGAACATTTATTTTAGGTTTCTTGATTTCGGTTTGCTTTGTCGGATGGAGAAAAAACATCAGCTTGCTATGCTTTCTGCTATAGTTCACATAGCTAATGGAGACTGGAATGCACTTGTCTATGATTTGATGGAAATGGATGTTGGAAGGCCAGGAACCAATCTTCGTCGTGTAGCAATGGTTTGTCATCTTGAACCATATTCCATTTTTTAAACCATTTTGCCAATTATTTTCAGAGTTTTAGGTGACATTTGATGAGATTGTGCTTTATTCTTAATTTTGTTGACACTATAAAATAAGGAAAACATACACGATTTACTTGTTTGGAAGGGAGAGATATGGAGAGGAGAATATAGATTTTAAGGTCCTCTCCCCCTTTTACCTTGGTAAAAATTCAGGAAGGAGATCCCATAAATTCGGTTGAAGGATTTTGGAGTAAAATTGCATCTGCCCAGAACTGATCAATGTGGGCTGTCTCCACCAAAGGGAAGGGGGTAAAGTCCTCTTTGTCGCTTACCTTTCAGTGTGATGTAGGCAATGGCAAAGTCAGTGCCATGTGAGGTACCCAAGAAGTATTGTAAGTGCTGATTTCTGGTACAACTGTATTAACAATCTACCCTAGTACAATAAAAGTTCAGTAATAGAGCAACAAAATACTGCAGTGGGTTTCCTGCACAGGTCCTCAGAAGTGTTGAGACTGGGTATTGGTTGATATTTGCAACAACAAATGCTAGATGATAACTTCTCTCTTGCCACACCATTCTTCTGATTACTTGTAGTATATTCTGAATGCAAAACTTGCCGTATCTTATTTTGCCTTGTGAAAATTTATAGGATTTGGAAGAGGCCTTGGGCGAAGTGGTTTTTGTCAATGGAATTCCTGACATCAAGTATAGTCGTGTAAGTAGATCACCTCTTTTAGTTTCCATATTATGTGATTACTTTAGTGTTTCTATTCTCAGAACTTGAATATTCCTCGAGTATCTGCAGTATATGATTTCTTTCATCAATTTTCAGAAGAAGATGAAAATATAAAAAGTCGGAGGTCAAATGATAAAACTTTCCAAAATTTAGCCACTGATGTAGGATAAAAATGATAATTAACCAGATCTGTCAAACTGCTTGCTAAATAGGTCTTACTGATTTAGCTGACTAATGAATACATTTGTTCATATGTTGTATATTTTTCAGTTCCTACCATGTCGTCCAATATAGGCAGCTCTGTCCATGTTAATTTGAATGTCTGCTGATTTACTGTGTGATTTTGCTCGTGCTGGTGGGAGAGGTACACTGTCTTGCCGCCCTATATAAGCTTGGTTGTTTAACAAAATAATAGGAGTTGCAGTTGAAGTTAGATCAATGATTGTTTTTTTGCGATTAAAGGCTGGTTGATAGCCAAAATCTAAGATATTGGAATGTATATATTTTTTCCTTCCAGCCAGTGTTTGCTGTTTTGGGTATGCCGACATGCGTATTTATACGTGAATACATGATCGCTGCCAATGTGGCACAATGCAGATGATACAATTGTAACAGACATGAGATTGGCAAAAGTGTGGGTACAATTGTTGATAGTCATCATCAGCTAAATAATGAATGCTATAGACAGATCAAATCTGTCAGCTGCGTATTTTCTCCACATAATCTGTCATATTATGTGTTATCCGCAAAGCATAAATTTTTATTCCTTTATTTGGAAAACCATCTAAACTTTTAGATCCATTGCTTCTGGTTATTCTCGTTTTCACTCTGTAGACTCTGTAGTCTGTGCTTTGATTCAGATTGCTGCAAGTCATGACTTGAGAAATAATCCTTTGAATGCTGTTGAACTTAATCCTTTCTGACGGGCTAAAAGCTATCCTTAATCATTCGCCTAGAACATTTTATCCATGTTGCTTGAGCAAGTAAAATTTTGGATTGTTGATTCTTTGAGTATGATCAACAAAATGTTTGAATTTTTGGGCGAAGTTATGGGCTAAGCTATTCTGGTCTTATTTCCAATGATCCATTGGTCTAGATATATTTGTAATTGATTCTAGTGATCAATGGGAAAGTAGCAAGGTGTGTTAATACGTTAGTCAGTTCCTTTTTCTCTTTTGCAATTCCATCTAATTCTTTTACCTTTATTTAATCTATAGGCAAATACCTTCGCCAATAATCTCCATATGCCATGAGTTTTTGCAGGTTTTAGGTAAAATTTTATCTGTTGCAGTCAAGTATAATTTTCAGATGCCACCATACTTCACGCTGCTTTTGCGCTCTTTGGGTTCATTTGAAGGTCAACTTTTCTTTTCCACTGTTACCTACATGATTATTTTGGTTCATATGGATTTTAGCCACAGCACTCACATGCACAAGTGGAGTTCATTCGGATGTCATACCATTTTTTCCTTCTTCAAGGTCTTCAATACTTTTCCCTATAACAGGGTTGGCTGTAGCAGCAGATCCAAATTTTAAGACGTTTCAAGCTGCATACCATTTTGTTTCAACGAGACTCCTGTACGATAATTCAGCTGCAACCAGAAAAATATTGCACTCGGTATGCCACTTCACGAGGTCGATTCTTTTTTGTGCTTTCTGAACTGTTACATTGGCACATGGTCAAAATATAGAAGCAGGAGCATACTAAAGTTTTAGAACTAAACTAACTCAATTTCTTTATATTTTCCTAGTCATATTTGGGAAGCCAAAGTTGTGACAGACTTTATGCATTTAGACTGTGTTAATTTCGATGTCCTTTTACGAAAATGCTTTTAATGGGTAGGCTTTACACTTCGTTTCAGGTTGTCTTCAACAAAAGGAGGGAATTGAAATGGGACAGGATTTTGCTTTTTCTGAGGCTGAGTAACATGAGGTATTTATACGATGTCTCAAGTACTCTTTTGACTTTACGCCATTTAACTCTTTTAAATAAACTTCGAGCGACAATTGGCTATGATTTTCCTTGTGAGACTCCAGTACAATCCCACATGCGAAATTGTGGGCTAACCGGAGGAGGTTGACAGGGCCTAAGCATTTTGAATCATTGGTTGATCCTACTAACTCGGTAGGATGTTATAACTTGGTATAATAGCAAGGCTACTCTTATTACTGATTCCTACTGAGGTGTTTCAGTTGGAAAAGGTAGCATGCAAAGTAGCTTGAGAGGACGACGAGCCTTTAGGGAACTGTGACACAGTTTAGTTCCACATGAAAAATTATCACAAGCTACCCAGAAATTCTGAGATCACTCCGAGGACAAGTGGTATGGGTTGGATTTCTCCAGTCAAAAGGACTTAATTAAGGGATGTAAGCATTCTAGGTCTGTGGTCGGGGCTGCTCAAGTTTATAGTTAGTTATCAAGTAAAACCATACCTATATGGTGTCAAATATGTAACATTGTAAGTTTATATAGTGTTTTGACATGTAGATCCATCGTCTGATCGCACGGAATGCACAGTAACTGAGAATGCACAATGTCATCCCGCTTGATCTCTCCCGTGGCACTCCTTGCCGGTGGATGCGCACTATAACTAATCCCTGAATCCGTCGGGATCGTCTGCAACATCCTCGCCATTGGCATCAACGGTATACCGGCAATGACTCACTCCCGCGATCGAATCGGATCACGATTGCGTCGCGTCCTAGTGTCGCGCCCGTGATTGGGTTGAATTCCTGTCACGATCCGATTGGAATTCGGCTAGATTGTGTTCCGATTTTGGTCGGAATCCGACAGAATCGCGGCCGCATCCGGGTATCGCGGTTGTGATTGGGCAGGATTTCGACCGCGATTCGGCCGGAATCCGGCCGCGATCTAGCTGGAGTTGGAGTCCGGTCGGATCGCGGTCACGACACCGTGATGCGTCGTGGCTATGATCCTGTCGAATTCTGGCCGAACTCTGACTCTGGTCGGATTTCGACCAGATCGCGGTCGGAATCCTACCGTTGTCGCCGAGTGGTGACGAAGGCGGGCGGGATGTTCGGACGTGAGGCACTGTGTATTTTTAATTACTGTGCTATCGTGCACGAGTAACAATGTACATAACATTTTTCTATTTCTCTTTATTTCCTTAACATATTGAGCAAATATAAACAATCGGCTGCACTATACAATTTACCGCATTTTCCTCCTTTCTGTGCTAGCTTTCACCTTGTGATTTTACGCAATGAATGCAGAAAAAGCACAGCCGCGGTCGGAATGCTGCCTACAAATAGATCTTCATCGTCTGGACAAACTGACAAAGCGGATGTCTTCGATACTGCGAACCTCATCCTGAGGCTGTTAACGTCAAAAGATGGTGCTGTTTTCCGAAGAATTCTGATGACTGCGGTATGTATCGTATTGCTTCCCCTTAAATTCTGATCCTCAGAGCTTGTATCTTGTGTTCTTAGCAGGCGTTCACCATGTTAAACAAGTTTAGTCTGCCAAGGACAATGTATTGACGCACTATTTTTCCTGGATCGAACAGGATTCAACTTCTTTAGCGCGCGCTTTCATCTCTAAAGACGCAAAATCGTTCCGCAGAGATCTCAGTTCCGCTCTCGCTGATATTCTCTTCCAGTGGACGTCAGAGGCCTTTAGAAGAAATGGAGTTGAAGGGAGGAACAAACTTAGCCGAAACATGATCCTAGAAAGTGAAAAAATGGAAAGAAAACCGGCCTCATCATCCAAGTCATTGATACCTTTGTTGCAAACTGTTCTTCAAGACAAAAGGCTCAGGGTTATATTTTACAAAATCGCAAATGGTGTAAGACAAGACTCGATGCTGACAGCACGAGTATGTTGGAGTTTATCGGTGGTCCTTGCTAGTGCTGCAGTACTTGCGATGCATCGAGCTCTCGTTTACTGGTCAGAAACTCATGGAAGATCATTATTACCTAGGCGAATTGCACTTGGCATTCCATGAGGTGCTACTAGGAATCTCTACAGGATATCGACATTTTTCAGATTTTTTTTTTTCTGTACACAGAATGTAGTTGAAGTAGTTATCAATAAATGTCGATCATTGTTCTGCACGGGGAGACTCGTGAGTTTGTGTGTTGAATGTGAATCTCTTGTTACGACTGTATTAGACATATCGAGAGACTAAGTTGAGTCTTAAAATAGGAAATTTAAGATACCTTTTGATATTTATTATTATTATTTTTTAAAAGTGCTCATTTAAAATACCTTTTAAATTCTTTTTGTTGTTGAAATATTTTTTAAAATAACTTACAAGGTAAAAGTATCTTAATCGCAAAATAATGGCCTTCTTTTTTTTACATATATATTTATGAATTTAACATACGAGTTATTGAAATATCTTTAAAATGACTTTCATTTTTTCGGTTAAAATATGCGGTAACTCCGATGGATTTAGGAGTTAGATTATAATGTGGATGACGATCGATGACAAAAAATTTGGTTGGAGATCGTTGAGAGAAAAATAATATGCATTTTTTATTTACTGTACATATTTGTGCGATGAACGATCAAGATCTCGTCGCACATACGGTATATAAAGGTTTGATATGTTGCGCAATGTGTGGTGCAATCGCGGTCGATTGTGATTCTGTCGAACTTCAGCATCAATCTGATTGTGGTTGGAATCTGATTGCTCAACGACGATGTTGAGCGGTTAAACCTCCGACGAAAAATACTGTGTATTCTGCATTACCGTACTTGCTAGGGGAGCACACGAGTTGCATAGCGTAAGGGATGCAGCGTATCAAACTCGTGTATATATATGAGAATGTTACGTTGTATCTCTTATGTTGCACAACTCGTGCACGCCCAAGCTAGCACATTAATAGGGAATACATAATATTTTCTATTATTGAAAATCGTCGCCTTCACCACTTGACATTGTCATCGAGTGGCCGGATTTCGATTATAATTTAGTCAGAATCTGATAGCGGTCCGATTGGAATCCGACCAGAATCTAGTCGCAATTTGGTCAGAAGCCGATTGGAATTTGACAACAGTCCGATCAAAATCCAGCTGCGGTTCGATTGACATCGAAGTGTGACTGAATCATGACTGAATTTCAGTCGCTATTATGCCGTCAACTGCCGTGCTGACGACTACAATCGCGGTCGATTCCAACAGCACTGCAATTCGACCAGAATCGGGCGCGATTGTGTTCGTGGTTCGCCCGGAGGGATGTCAATTCCGATGGATTCAGAGGTTGGACTATAGTGCGGACGACGATCGACGATGAAGATTTTGGTTGAAGTCACGGGAGAGAAATACTGTGCATTTTCCATTTATTGTGCATCTGCATGAATCGGATAGTTGAGGATGAGTCGCGCATGGGAGCACACTGATTAGTCGCACAATGAATCAGAATTGATATGCTGCACGACACATTAGTGCACGACTGAATCTCAGACGTCTGGTCATACGAGATTGCACAGTAATGGAGAATGCACAATATTTCTTTCTCACACAATCTCGTCACTTCCAGACATTGTCAGAGCCGATCAATACTATAGTCCAACCCCTGAACTCATCGGGATCGTCGTCGTTGTCTGACCGACCAAACCGCGGTCATATTCCAATCAGATTGCGATCAGAATTCAATCAAATTGCAGCCGCCAACGTTGTAGTTGCTGGCGATCGCAATCAAGCCAGAAATCGATTGTTGTCCGGCCAACATTGGAGTTCAATTGGAATGCGATCAGATTCCGACCAATTTGCTATTGCTAGTGTCGTAGGTGGCAGCTGCTATCACGTTTGATTTTTATTGCAATCCGACTGAACTCCAATGTTGGCTGCAATCCAGTCGAACTCCGATGTCAGTCGGAATCTGACGGCTCGATGACAATGTCGAATGGCTAAATGTCTGACGAAAATTATTGTGTACTTTTTATTACTATATTTTATATATATTACAACAAAATTATAAAATATGCAAAAGTTATTGCACGAACTAAATCAATCGTAACCTCACTTTAAGTTTGCACTAAACTTACTATCACGCGCGTAATCCACCAAATCCAAAATATAATTTATCAATCCAAATAATTTAATAAAAACTCCGCTTTGATTAATCATTAACGTATTAATGGACTCAAACGTCTACTCCACGATTCTTCAACTCGTCCATTTAACTAATTGAATCGATTGGCTTCTCGGATTATCGAACCTAACAGCCAGAGCCGTATCTAAAATTCAAAGGTCCGAAATAAATTTAAAAAAAAAATATTAATGAATTATTTTTCAATTATTTATATTTTTTTTGGAGTCTTTTTAAAGAGACATTTAATTTATTTTAAAAATGAATCTGAAGCGATCGTTTCTTTGACCTTACATTAGGTACAGCTATGCTAACAGTCTCAATTGTCTTGCTTGACCGATCAAGCCTAACCCATCCAGTCGAGTCGAGGTTGGCTAGACTAGACGAGTACTCACAAGTAAATCAATAAGCATGTCCAAACTTTCTCTAGTCGATCGAGGCCATTCGTTCGATGCTATGGAAATCTCGACTCATGACATTTTCAACCGAATCAGTCGAAAATCCGATCCGGCTCGACTCTAGTCAAATGCAGGCATCTCAGTGTTCCCCCAACAGATTTAAAAGATGCAAATAATTCCAGTTACACCCCTGAAGTTTCGGGATTCCAACGTTTGACCACCTCTCAAGTCCACCAAATCGCTGTCCGTTTGACTGCTTGCCGTGCGTGAGTGTGACTCGTTGGACGAGTCCGACGTGGACCGAGTCAAACCGCGTGTTGTCGTCCGATTTGACTCGGTCTCCGGAGACGGCATTCACAACTCACGTGCCTTGATTGATTGATTGAGATGTTACCTACTTTTCCTTTCGTAGTAAAAAAAATCAAGAGTAGCAATGGAACGGGACGATATTTTACAGATTTGATAAATTTTATTTTAAATTTTGAAAAAATTTGGATGACTAGTTTTGAACTGCTATTACTTTTTGATTTATTTTGATGGTCAATAAAATTTATTTTGTATGGAAATTACTTAGTATTATTTCATCAGAGATTCGTAGTAAAATTAGATCGATCATCCTCAAAATTAATTAAGACGAAGATCTGAATAATCAATATTGATTAAAAAAAATACTTGAGGGAATCTAAATCATTTAAAATATGTTTTTTTTTAAAATAAAAATTATAAATGTTGAATAGATTTAAATGAATATGATATTCTGAGAATCTATTTCTGAGCGTTTTAATAAGAAATACATAGTAATTTTCATCGCGTCCGTCCATTTGAACACCCTTTTCCCATGCCGGAGCACCACTTTCCCTATTTGATGCCCGAGCACTGAGGGCTTCCCACCGTTGATACCCGAGCACCTCTGTCGCTTGGTGTTGTCGTCGAGAGGTCCGATTTCGATCGAAATCTGATTACGATTCGATCGACATCGAATTTCAATCTAAATCCATCGAATTACGACTGCTAACGTTGTGACCGCAATCATTGTTGATTTTGACTGCAATCGCAGTCGATTTTAGTCGCAATCATAGTCGATTTCGATCACAATAAGATCGGAACCTGATTGAATTGTAGCCGTCAACACCACGATCGTTGTCGACAACAATTGAGATTGTTTTCGATCGAAATCTAACCATGATCCAATCGTACCGAAATTCGATGGAATCACGATGGATTCCTATCGGATTGCAGTCGGAATCAACTGTGATTGCAATCGCCAACAAGCGCAGAGTTGGTGGCTACAATTCAGTCGGATTTCGATCGAAATTCGATTGTAATCCGACTGTGATTCGGTCAATTGATCGACGACGATCTCGACGGATTCATAGCTTAGATTATAATATTCATCCGTAAAGAAAGAGCTATCGAAAAAGAAGAGACGGAGATTACTGTGTCATCCCATTTGATCAAAAGTGTAGAGAAACTATCACACATACGATGCATAGTGATTGTCGTTCAGGATATCAAAACTCTAGATTTAAATATCAACTTATCGTTCACAATAAATTTTTTAATAAATATGAACAGTAAATATTTAAATGGTATAACGTTAACTAATTTAAATAAACATTAGCCGCTCTTATTGAATGTCCATGGACACTTAGAAGGAAAGAAAAAAACAATAGCACACGAGCCATGTACATATTTGTGCTCGGGCCAAACAACATATTGAACACGAGAGGTGTTTCCTCTCTTGCGTTAAATGGAGACTTTTTCAAGATTTAATGTGAATGATATCGTAATATTTTATGATGTAAAGGTTAGAATTCGTCAATCTAATAATTTTTATTAATTCGTTTTCGAACCATTATAAGAGAGGTAAATCACGATATCGTAATATTTTGCTAGAAATAAAAGTTGTGGATAAGCAAAAAATTTATTTTCAAGGGCTACGAAGCCACTTGATTATGGTAATTTTAAAATTTAATGGGATGCGTTGAAAATTAGGGAATTTTTTTAGGGTGTAAATTAATTAATTAATTAATTATTATTATTATTTTTCATTTTTCTTTATTTCAGAAATTTTGATATGTGAAAATAGACAGAAAAGGATTGAAGCTTGGAGTGGACCGGGGTGGCTTCCTACGCGCACGCGCAAATGTCGTACCCTTGCATGATCGGAGAGGTGCTGAAGAAGTTTTAAGTGGGGCCCACTCCGTTTAAGCCAATTAAAGTGCAGGTGGAATCGAGGCGACTGGGAGGGAGAACCCGCGCGCCCTAAAACGGATATAGTTTAACCGAGTGGGAGAACGAACTAAAGAATCGAAGATCCAGTTCATTTTTTTGGACCCCCAAAAAAAGACGATTTTTATGGCGGCTTTGATCATGGGAGATTGTTCTTGCGATCTCGATGGTGTTCTTAACGATCTTGGATTCGATCCAGTTCGAGGGAGAAAGAGACGGTGAAAAGGCGGAAGAAATGGAGGGGTTGCCTTAATCCGAGACGGTCTCCTCCTTTGACCACTGCCACCCCCCTTCCTTCCTTCCCACCATCTTCCTACACCTTTCCCTCTTCTCCAATCATAGCCCCGTCGGCCCCCTTTTTTTTATAGGCCTCGGCTTTGCCCATAGCTGGATCCATTGATGGTTGACGAATCCTCCCAGAGCGGAGCAGAATGGGCGTGTGCTTCTCCGCGGACAGCAAGGTCACAGGTGGCTCCAGCAGAAGCGGCAGCGCGTCGGTGAGGAAGCAGCAGGCGGAGGGGCCGCGGAATAAGGCGGCGTCGGAGCAGCCGCCGCCGCCGCCGCCGACGAAGGAGAGAGGGGCGAAGAAACGGCCCGCCGGGCTGGTGCCCTGCGGGAAAAGAACCGACTTTGGGTACGCGAAAGATTTCGAGAGCCGGTACTCGATTGGGAAGCTGCTCGGGCATGGCCAGTTCGGGTACACCTTCGTCGCTACTGAGAAGGCCACCGGAGAACGAGTGGCAGTGAAGAGGATAGACAAGAATAAGGTAAATCTGCAAATGTGCGTTCCTGCTTTTTTCTCTTCGTGCTTCTGGGTTTTGAAGGTTTTCCTTTTTTGGTCGGCTGAGAAATGCATGAGCTTTGCCATTAAAGGAGTGTGTGAAAAGTTTGGAAGAATAGATTTGGAATTTGTTATTACATCTGAAGTTGAGCACAGTTCAGTATCCTATTGAGGTTCATACTGAGTCTGAAGGGGATTCGTATCCAGGTTAATTCCTGAAGAACGGCATACATTTTAAAGATTGTTCCTTACCTGAACAAAAAGTGAACTATTTCTTGGAGCAATTTTCATTTCAGATTCTGAATAACTTTTTGGTCTTGTCTGGATAAGGTGGATCAACTAGCAGAATTTTTATTCTCGTAACGGTGGGATTACCATTAGAATTGGGTGGAAAGTTGGATAATCCAAGCGGCAGCTGACTTCCTTTGTTAAGTTTGTGTATCTTGTAATGATTGATGCTTCTTTGATTCTGTTAGAGCCATCCTATTCTCATCAACAGTAAGCTATTGCAGTCTCTCCTTGTCGACTATCATTCAGCTATATATGTCGGAACAACTTATCTTCATTTGACGACGAATTGTATACAAACAGTTGTCTTTGTTTACAGAGGATCTATTGACAAGAAGAGAAACCAAATAAAGGCAATCAAGTGATAGATGATGACTGCACATTTTCTAGAATGCGGAAACTGTTGGATAATGAAATGCAATCAAGACAGATACCTACAACGCATAGGATTGGCTCTAATTGATTTTTGAATGTGTTTTGCTTGAGATAGAAGTACTCAATCTTAAATGAACGAACCTTCATTCTTTGAAAAATGTTTGAGAAGTCCAATACCTTTGATATAAATTCTTTTACTATGTTTTTAGTTCTTTAGTATGCTGAATATCACTTCCCGATGATAACTATGTGATTAACCCTATGTACAACAAGATTGAATCCATTGTTAGTCTTTGTAACAGATAAAACTGACTCGCAAGTATGATAGTCGAAGTCCAAGTGAGTCTTGACTGATAGTTGTCCATCATTATCTTAACAACAAATACCTTTGCAGAGTGTCTCTTAGATCATGTTGTTTGATGCAAGAAGCAGATTCTCCAAGAGGACAAGCATTTTCCTTTACAAGAAGCTTTTATATGCTCCTTCTGCTGTGTCAGCTCAATATGTAAAATGAATTTTTATCAATCATCTTAAATAACTTCCATTGTCCAACAACCTGCAATTGCCAATAACCTTAAAAAAAAAAAATCCAAGCAATAATAGGTCTTATAATTTTCATCAATATTCTTGATTAGTAGCTGTTAACTATGAGGCTAACTTTATAGTGCCGAACAGATTCATTAGAGTGAGTCTTGATATTCTTATGCTCTTTCTAGCATGCAAGAAACTCAATCTTTGAGGAGATAGATCCAAGGTTTAAAATCTCGACTCGTATCGGAATTTTGGTCTGCGACCGGAATGATACGATTTCGGTATCGTATCGTCCGTGCTGATACTATTTCGGTATTTTTTTTTAAACATTAATATTAATTATTTGTTTTTTTTAAATTTTAGTTAATTTAAAAAAAAAGAATTTAAGATTTAATTTTATCTAAATTATAAATTCGAATTTAGAATTTTAATTAAAATATCTTTTATTTTTTAATTTTTATTTAATATATAAATTAATTAATAATTTATTTAATTAAATTTTACAATTTAATATATATATATAGAAATTCAGAAATTTCACGCGATCGCGATCGCGGTTTCTCACCGCGATCGCGCTGTGCGATCGGGAAGCGCGATCGCCTCCCCGATCGCGCAGCGCGATCGCGTAGCGAGATTGGATCGCGCTGTCCGATCGCGATCGCGCAGCGCGATCGCCTCTGCATCGTCGCCGCCGCCGCCTCTGCATCGTCGCCGCCGCCGCCTCTGTGTCGTCGCCGCCGCCTCCTTCCGGTACCGGTACGCGTTTCGGTTTCGGTGATTCGTCGGAACGAAATTTTTCGGCAATTTCGTTCGAAACGGCTCGAGATTTTAAACCTTAGATAGATCAACAAAGTTCTGCAGACTTTCTAAAATTGCTTGCCGCTAAAGATGATTACTGTTAATCTCTGAGCTAGAACTGAGAGTCTAAGGTAGCTTCTCTGACTCAGAACTGTGAGTCTGAGGTAGCTGGTTCAGAGACATAGAGGTGGCACATTTAAATTTTTCAGAATGTGAAGAAAACAAGGTGAACCTATAGGAAGAATTGTAGCATTATCAGCATCCAGTTAACATCTTAACTGATCAAAAAGGAATTGACAAGGAGAATCATCAGATCATAGGTTAGGTAGTAAAGGACGGATCATTGGATGATTTGTTTGCTTCAACTAAATCAAAGGTTGACAGTGCTTGGAAAGATTTATGCTCCCAAAGGCAAGTAATACACAAGATATCAAATATAAAATGGATTTGGAAAATGATTCCTATACTCACAAGGAGACAATGCAATTGAGGAACACTAACTTTAGCCTTTTTTTGATTATGTGCATACACAAGAAAAATTCATCAGTAAGTGGAAAAGCAAATTAATTTGCATTTATACAAATTGTGAAAAAGCATATCCAGAGCTTTAGTGGAGATTATGTAAATGGAGATTCATCCAAGGAGCATGCAGAAATTTATCCTTGTGAATATTGAAGTAATGAGGTTGAGCAGCCATCAAAAACAAAAGGAAAGACCATACAATGCAGCCCCAATTGAATGATTTTCCTTACACTTGGTAACACTAAAGAAAACACAAAGGAAGACTAAGGAATGCAATCATGAGTATTATTTATGTAAACCTATATAATTTAAGAGAAGAATATTCATGAGCATCATATGTAACTATGTAAGCATAAATTGGAACACCAGATTGGGATTGCACTTACTCAGGTGGATTATTGTGGGAAGTTAGGGTAGTGTTTGGTTCACGGGAGAATTTTTCATTTTCTGTTTTCTGTTTTCCTTTTCCAGAAAACAAAAAACGATTTTTTAGTGTTTTCTAATTTTCCAGAAAATATTTTTTTATTTTTTGGAAAATGAAAATGGAAATGGAAAATGATTTTCTAGAGTTTTTCAGTTTTTCAGAAAACGCTCCTTTATTTTCTAGAAAACGGAGATGGAAAACGCTGACCAAACGCGTTTTTTCGTTTTATCAGAAAATGAAAACAGAAAATGAAAAATTTTCTTTCTACCAAATGCCCCCTAACTTTCTTTCTTGGCAGATGGTCCTTCCAATGGCTGTTGAGGATGTGAAGCGGGAAGTAAGGATACTGTCAGCCCTTAAAGGCCATGAGAATGTTGTCCATTTTCATGATGCATTTGAAGATGACTCATATGTGTATATAGTAATGGAGTAAGTTCCTTCAATCTTTTCTTTTAGTTGTATATGAAATCATTATATACAAGATTTTCATGTTTCTCAGTTTATTTTGATTGTAAAATAGGTTCTTCTGGATTTTTGAAATCCCTCAACTGTGAATTGTGGACAAAAGATAGGAAATTCTACTTTTTGTCATTTTTAGAATTAAAATTTAGCTAGTCAATAAAAATAGAATGATATCTTTTGCATATTAATTAAAAGGAATCAAGATGTGCACCTGCTCCGGAGCTTAATGATACATTAAAAACTGATGATTCTGATGTTAGGCTTTAGTTTTTTCCCCTCCTTTTATGTTAGCATATTTTGATCCTTTTTACATAATGATTGTTCTCCTTATGTTCTTTAAATAATGTGCAAATTCATTATGGTAATATTGAATGCAAATATTACTGGTAACATCTTCAATCAATAGCCTTTCTTGATAGATAGTTCCATCATAGAATATGTTTCTGTAAATCTGGATACAATAATACAAATGATAATATCCATCTGATTTCTTCTTTGGTGCTGGTGTCATGTTTGTTTTTTTCACTTGTTTATCAGGTTATGTGAGGGAGGTGAATTATTGGATCGGATATTGTCCAAGTAAGTTCCTCCAGCATTATGGGATATTGACTCTTTGATTATATCTTCTTGGTATAATTGAAAAACTATTTTACTAAATTTATATGTGTTTTCTAAACTTTTACTATGTTGTGGACTTTGCTTTCTATTTTTCTGTTCTGTAGTTCAAGTGCTACACAGAAATCAGAGTTTTATAGAGTCTTGGAAGAGTTCAATTGTTATATTTTTTCTTAAATTGATAGTATTTTCCCAGAAAGGATAGCCGTTATACTGAGAAGGATGCAGCAATAGTTGTGAGACAGATGCTCAAAGTAGCAGCTGAGTGTCATTTGCATGGTTTGGTACATCGGGACATGAAGCCTGAGGTAAATTTTGACTGGCATATTGAACTCTCTGACTATAGCTTGAGATCCCGTTGGAGCTCCTTTGATGGCATGAATTTTTGCAGAATTTTCTTTTTAAATCAACTAAAGGTGATTCATCTTTGAAGGCGACAGATTTCGGCTTGTCTGATTTTATAAATCCAGGTTTGCTTTATCATACTTGTGTTTGATCTCTGAATTTGCATTTTTTTTTCATGATATATATGTATTGTATTTGAAGAGTTCTCTAGGAACTTATACTTGCACTATCCAGGGAAAAAATTCCATGATATTGTTGGAAGTGCATATTATGTTGCTCCAGAGGTGTTGAAACGAAAATCTGGCCCTGAATCTGATGTTTGGAGCATAGGGGTGATCACTTATATTCTTCTTTGTGGAAAGCGTCCCTTTTGGGACAGAACTGAGGATGGAATATTTAGAGAGGTGAATCTTTAAACTCATTTTTAAGATCAATAATTCTTCTAATTATTATTATTATTATTTTTGATTAATCTGAGGTATCGGGCTTACGCCCACTAGTCCTCAGGGCCGACCGGCCCGGCCACACGGAATTTTTCCATCGGCCGATGAGGGTAAATCAGGGTGACGGGTGGCCCATCGCAAGAGGGTCTCGTGGGTGCGGGGACGGGGACATCGTGCACCATCACTGCTGGCCTTGTGTACAGCGGGAATCGACCCCAGGCCTTTTCAGAGGAGTTCTAATTATTGTTTATATTGAAAGTAAAAAAAGAAGAAGAAAATATTGCTGCTTAAGTGCTCCTTGCTTTATGAAAAAAACTTCTTGTTGCTATTCTGAAAGATGGAATGCTCTACGTTTGTCATTGAGATATTTGTGTTTTATTCTTTCTGATATAACTTTCAAACAGATTGGTTTATGGGAATTATTTGCATTCTTCTAAAAGTCTCCTTTGCTATACTACTATGTTAATACAAATTGTTTTTATCCAACTATGAACTTTCTGAGTAATGGATTTTTTTTTTATCCAGTGTGGATCATTAGAGGAAAAATATATACGACTCTTAGAATTAAGTTGTAGAAGTTAAAGGATGAGAAACTAAATATATTCAAAGAGAAGGTAGGAGTACAAGTATTAGATGAAATATATAGTAACCTTAATACGACATGAGATAAAATGATATCAAAGTTGAAAATAATAGCCAAGAGTGTACTCGGTGAGTCAAAGGGACATGCACCACCAAGTAAAGAATCTTGATGGTGGAATGAGAAAGTGCAAGAGAAAGTCAATGAAAAACGAACGTCATATAAGAAATTATATATTTGTAAAAATGAGGAAAATTTGAAAAAATATACAATAGCCAAGAAAGAAACTAAGAAAACAGTGAATGAAGTTAAGACTGAAACTTTTGAACGGTCATATCGAAAATTAGATACAAAAGAAGAGGAAAGAGACATTTATAGAATAGCTAAAGTGAGAGAGAAGAAGACAAAAAATCTTAATCAAATAAGATGTATTAAAGATGAATGCAATAGAGTACTAGTAAATGATGAAAAAATAAAAGAACGGTGGAAGAGATATTTTCATCAATTTTTTAATGAAGGTTTAGGAGACCAACTTAATTTAGATAATTTAAGTAAGTCAGATGAGTATAGAAATTTAAATTTTTATCGTAGAATTCAAATTTTAGAAGTAGAACAAGCTATAAATGGAATGCAAAATGGAAAAGCCGTTGGACCAGATGATATTCCGATAGAGGCATGGAAGTGTCTAGGGAAACAAGGTATTGAATAGCTTACAAAAGTATTTAACATGATATTGAAAACAAAAAGGATGTCTGATCAATGGAGGGTAAGTATCATAATGAGAGACATACAAACTTGTGAAAACTATAGGGGTATTAAACTAATGAGTCATACCATAAAACTTTGGGAAAGAGTAATAGAAAAAAGATTAAGGAAGGAGACCACGGTTCTCGAAAATCAATTTGGATTCATGCCAGGAAGGTCGACAACAGAAGCTATACATCTTCTCAGACAACTAATTGAAAAGTATATAGAGCAAAAAGGGATCTTCACATGATATTCATTGATTTAGAAAAAGCTTATGATAGAGTTCTAAGAGAAATTATATGGAGAATTTTAGAAAAGAGAGGTGTTAGTATAACATATATTGAATTAATTAAGGATATGTATGAGGAAGTAACGACCAGAGTGAAGACTTCAGGCGGATTAACTGAAGTATTTTCAATAAAGATAGGGTTACATCAAGGATCAACTTTAAGTCCATATCTTTTTACACTAATCATGAACGAACTCACTGGATATATTTAAGACACAGTACCGTGATGCATGTTGTTTGCAGATGATATTGTTTTGGTAGACGAGATACGTGAAAGAGTAAATGCTAAACTAGAATCTTGGTGGAAAACACTAGAAGTGAAAGGTTTTAGGCTTAGTAGAGTAAAGACAGAATATATGGAATTTAAGTTTAACAATATTAGACGTAATAGGACAAGTGTTAAGATAGGAGATGATGAGTTGTCTGGAACTGAGAGCTTTAAATATTTAGGATTATTTTTGCAAGATGATAGAGGGATTGAGAGAGGTGTTTTACATAGAATACAAGTAGGATGGTTGAAATGGAGGAAAGCGTCCGGTGTTTTATGTGATTGTAAAGTGCCTCTAAAACTTAAAGGAAAGTTCTACAAAACGGCGATTAAACCTGCTATGTTATATGACGCTGAATGTTGGGTTATGACTCGAGCACATGAGCAAAAGATGAGAGTTGTAGAGATGAGGATGTTAAGGTGGATGTGCGGACATACGAGGATGGACAGAATAATAAATGAGAGCATTAGAGAAAAAGTTGGTATTGCATCTATTGAAGGAAAGCTCCGAGAGACATATTTAAGGTGGTACGGACATATACTTAGATGGTTAATAAATGCTCCATTTAGGCGATGCGAAACGATGACAAATATACACATCAAACGAGGAAGAGGAAGACCAAAAAAGACTTGATTAGCAACAATAAAATAAGATAAAATTTATTTAAATATAGATGATGATATAATAGGGGATAGAATCCAATTGCATAGAAGGATCCATATAGCCGACCACACCTAGTGGGATAAGACTTTGTTGTTGTTCTTGTTGCAGTGTGGATCATTAGTCTCACCAAGGATTTTTTTCTCTAATATTCATATTTTTGTCACGATTGCTTGGGCTAAAACTCTCCACCTGAAAAGCTATTTTTGATCATTAGTATGCACTTATAATATATATATATTTCTGGTTTGACATATGATATATTTTTGCAATCTTATCTCGCAGCCTTCTAATTATCTGTACTGAAGAAAATATAGCATTATTTCTTTTGTGTCGCTCAGATGTGGGGCAACATTTATTGTTTAATTTAGGGACATTAATGTTGACTACATTTGACAAGTTACTTTGATATCCTGTAATCTGAAAATGTAGATGTTGAAACACAAAAGAGTTTTGTTGATTTCTCCAACTTGTCTATTTGGCTGGAGACAGCCAACATAAAGAATTATTAGGCACTTATCTATGTTCTCAATATCTTGAAATTTGAAGATATAGTTGTTGAAAACACAGGAATTTTGTTGGTTTCTCAACTTGCCCTATTTGGCAGGAGATAACATAACAGAGTATGAGGCGTTTTATATGCCATCTTGATGCCTTCTCCCTTGGGGTTTTTTTTAATAAAATTTTGCATATACTTATCTATTTTTAACATAACAGTGATGATTTTTGATTATGTGGACATATGTTTGTGATTCACACATTTATTTATTCATTGGTTTAAAGAACACGTACCTAATTCATTCTTTTTGACTCAGTATATTTGAAACTGCCTTATCCTTTATACTATTCTTCTAGTAGGTGTACGGAGATAATTAAAAAAGTTTGTATTACTTAATGTTGCTCCATATGTTTCTGTTTTTCTCTTCTGCACGAACTGTATTCTCTCTCTGTTTTTTTTTTCTCTTTCATGCAGAATGTATAAGCATTCTTATTGCTGGTTTGCAGGTGTTAAAGAACAAGCCTGATTTTCGTCGAAAGCCATGGCCACAGGTAAGCAACAGTGCAAAGGACTTTGTCAAGAAGTTACTAGTAAAAGATCCACGTGTGCGACTTACTGCTGCCCAAGCTTTGTGTATGTCTTCCACCTGAGTTTTTTTAGCTGTAGTTCTTCAGTACTATTTCCCATCTTTTCTGAAATTATGTATATGATTCAAGTTTGACATCATGTTCAATCTTTCTGCATAGTTCTTAAATTCTTATCTCTTCACTGTTTAAGATTCAACTTTTTCTTATATCTGAAATGCTGAGATGCTATTGTCATTAGCTTCCAGTGTTGTATCAAGTTCCCTAGTTATCAAATTTTCTACTTGCAGCACATCCATGGGTGAGAGAAGGGGGCAGTGCATCAGAAATCCCACTGGATATTTCTGTTTTATCAAATATGCGCCGATTTGTGAAGTATAGCCGTCTAAAGCAGTTTGCATTGAGGGTAAATATTTATGCTCCAGAGTTTCTTATCATTATTTTTCATAACAAAGTTTTCTAAGCCTCTAATTCACTTCATGCAGGCAATAGCTAGTACTCTTGATGAAGGTGAGTTGGCTGATCTCCGGGACCAGTTTCAACTAATTGATATTGATAAAAGTGGTTCAATAAGCCTTGAAGAAATGAGACAGGTTAGTCTTGATAGACCTTTTTTGGGTGCTTTTGGAAACTTTAGTTTTTGAATCGGCATGGCATAGTTCCTAATATTCTTGAAAATTGCCCTGTATAACTTCTTGAACAAATTCAACAAATGACTGGTTATATGAATTTTATTCCGCCATTGAACTTCTGGAACGTATGCTTATTTTCCTTTTAATAGTTTGCCTTACCTTTTCCAGTAATACTGATATTCTCTATATGACATATTATGTTACGAGATTTGTGTGTGTGTTGTGTGTTTTTGCTTTTGTATTATTTAAAAAAAAATGCATAAACTTTGCATCCTGATATGCAAGAAAAAAACTATTATTTGTTAATATTGTGGATTGTTGCTAACCAGTTTTGTTGCAGAATGATGTAAAACTTCATTTAGTTTGTGTTGAGTATATAATGAAATTGCTAATAATTCTTGATACACACATGTTATTGCATTCGAGTTCACTTTAGACAATCATCATATATTAGATTTTTCACTGTTGGTCTAAATAAATGAATTGATCTATTAACTTGTTAGGCCTAACTACTAGGTAGAATGTTTATGCTCAAGTAAATAGTAATTCAGTCCTTTAAAGCTATAAAGATCTTTTCTTAGCCACAATGTCATGTGAGACAAAACTCTGGTGTCCCAATCTCCCTCATTTAAAGTTTAGACTTTGATGTGTTCATCACCTACTCATAGCCTAAAATTATTCCTAATGATGGCATATGAGGGCTAATAGTGAATCCTTATAACGCAAGTAGCTCTTCTTACATATTCAATCATATATAGGATTAACTTTTTTCTATCATCCCATAATATGAAAAACCATTGAAATAAAATAACTAACTAATTAACTTGTTATACACTGAGTATAACATGGCACTCTCCTTGAAGTGCTGTTGAATAAGTGACATTTTTGATGCTGCAATGCTACATGAGAAGAGGTGGTGCTCTATGGCCCATGTTCTTACCAGACCATTTCATTATACAATTTCAGACTGCTTTTGGTGTTTGAGATCAGGGATTTAGCCCCTTGTTAAGGAAAAAAAAAATTCAAATTGATTCTTCAAATGCACTCTTAAGGCTATACATTTATTGTGACAGATAACTAGGAAACTGTGTTTACAGATTTCTGATGGTCTTGTTGGAACCTATGCTAACCCATACGTTGCATAAACAAGCTATGCAATCTCAAGGATACTCTTCTCACTCTGCGTTTTGTTTTGTTCAGTTCAGTTTCGGACTTCATCTCCTGTGACATTTGCAATTTTCACAAAATTTTGACAAAATGAGTGAGTAGCATTGATGTGATTCCTATAATGATGCTACATGCTTAGCAAGGAAGATTTAGAAGCTGAAATTCCTAGTCGCTACACTACTGGAACTTGAATTCATCATTACTTTCTTGTTCTGAATTATACTTTTTTCAGATTTCCTGATTTTGTCTATGGAGATTGATCTGGCTTCAGGTAGCATTTAGTTCCTAACATTTGTCTTGATTTTTGCACTGTGTGCTACCTTCTCTCCAGTGTTCAATGTCTACAGTGTTTTACAACATACTGGTGCATTAACATTGCATAAATTAAGATCAATTTGAAAATATATTCTCTATAACCCTGCGGTTTATGGTTCTTTGGCCAGGCTCTTGCAAAGGATGTGCCTTGGCGATTAAGGGGGCCACGTGTACTAGAGATTCTTCAGGCTGTAAGTCTCATAGCTTAATACCATTATAGTTGTGGCTGCTGATTCAGCTGCGGTTCTGCTCTCTGTGTAGAATTATATATTTAATGCCGATATGATTCAGCTATCGCATGCTTCTCCACATGTAGTTCTTTTAGGAAGTTCTCTGTGGAATAATATGGACGAGTAATATTGATCTTCTTTGGCTCATTGTGAACTATGCTCCACTGTGTTTGCATATGATATTGCCATAACTTGTTTTCCTAGTCATAATGAAAACTTTGATCAGGTTACTTTTCTTAAAATATTTCTTCTAAAATTCTATATTACTGTGTCATTAAATATGGTGACTGAGTGTTTATGGGAACTGGAAACAGTTTTCTGTTTTCAAAATTTTCATTTCTCAACATTTTTTTATAATATTTTTTCTTGTTCTTGGGGAAGAACAAGCATTTTTATGTAAAAATTTAATCACTAACATATTCCCTTTCCCATGATTATGAACAGAAGGGTGAACTGAACCCAATATAGATTTGCTGGGCGTATTGCCGTAACCCTAAATTTCTTGAAATCCATGACTTCTATTGTCAAGTTATTATATACGTGTCATAAAAACAAAGAGTCACCCCAACTAAACCCAAATTAAAAGAATTCCTATTTATTATCCTTTTCTTAAATCTTCGCTTGCTATTTGGGTGGCTAGTTCTTAGTTTACTTTTTGTATAACTTCAATATATGATTAACACTAAACCTTAATTGATTATCTATTTCTTAATCTCTTTGTTTCCATATTTTATTTGCTATTTGGGTGGTTAATGCTTTAGCATACTCATTGTATAGCTTTAATGTGTGATTGACACACTAAATCTTAACTGATCTCTATTCATCATCCATTTCTAATTCTCTACTTCCATATTTTATTTGCTATTTCGGTGGCCAGTGCTTTAGTTTACACATTGTGTAGCTTCAATTTAGGATCGACACACTGAATGTCAACTGATCTCTATTTATCATCCGTTTCTTAGATATCTGCTTCCATATTTCATTTTCTATTTGTGTGGCTAGTGCTTTAGTCTTTTCACTGTGTAGCTTCAATACACCATTTACGAATTCGTCGATCAGAACTGATAATCTATGTTATTCTGCAGATCGATAGCAATACCGACGGACTTGTCGATTTCACAGAATTTGTTGCAGCGACTTTGCATGTGCATCAGATGGAGGAGCACAATTCTGAGAAGTGGCGTGCCCGATGTAAAGCGGCTTTTGATAAATTTGATATGGATGGAGATGGATATATTACACCAGAGGAACTTAGAATGGTAAGCTTGTTTAGCATTATAGTCTCTGACATAAGTTCGCAGTCGCCCCAACAACATATGTGAATCTTTTGCCGACCTGCTTATTTGTTAGTTCATTTGTCAAATAAAATTCATGGATCAGTCCCACAGAGTTTAGGGGATCAGAAGTTGAGTGAAAGGTAGGATCCTTTCCTTCTTAGTGATTTTTTTTCAAAGTTGGGACTTAGTAGTCCCCACGGAGATGGCGCGTTGATAAGATAGTGCGGCAGTTGCGGAATGAGCATGGGTCGAACCTCGGTGGGAGGTTTAAAACCTTTTCCCGAGCTCAGAATGACCCTCCACTGCCTTACCAATCGCATCGAGGTCAAAGACCACCCGCGATTTATCTCTCTCACGATGATTCTGGAATGGGCCGGTGGAGGCTGTTAAATTGACGGTTCTAACATTTTGCGGAATGATAGGACTTAGTACATTCTAACAAATCTCTGGGGATGAATACTCGAATCAGACCCTTGCTAATTATGAATGCCATGTTCGAATTGCCCCATTTGAAAATATGAATCCAGGCTTTCTTCAACATGTAGCAAAGTACCCTTTTTTCGCTATCAAGCTGTTGTGCCATACAGCTTGGTAGCCATTTTAGGTTAGGATGTTGAACTAGAAATAACTACACTCTGAGCAACATCCCCATGGGATATCGCCTTATCGGCATTAGCAGATGCCTGATCTGTATCGTTAGATACAATGTTTGTATGACTCAAAACCATGCATCTTGTAGAGTGTTTTACGATGAAAAATCGGATGAAAAGATTTTGTGTTTGTTCGAGTCCTCATGGCTTTCTAGTTGTTTACTCCGCTCAATACTAGAGGACCAAGCGACCGATTTTTTTTTTTTTTGGTCTTATAATACAACTCTGATTGCAGCATACTGGGTTGAAGGGCTCGATCGAACCATTACTAGAAGAAGCGGATATCGACAAAGATGGCAAGATCAGCTTGTCGGAATTCCGTAAGCTCTTAAGAACTGCAAGCATGAGTTCCAATGTTCCTAGTCCATCTGGTGTAAAGAATCCCCAAATTTTCTAATTTGATTTGTCGATCGAGCGAGAGCGAAGGGGAAGGGAAGGTTGGCAGATGTAAATGTTATATTATCCTTGCCTTGCTTTGGTTACTATGCTCTATAATGCTCCCCCAATGTATCTCTAGCTTGATCGAGAGTGATGTGGGCAATGTTTACTTCTCGCCTTTAACCGCGGTCGCATCGCATTCAGCTATGAGAGCTAGAGATGCGAGAACATCGGTAAGAACTACGCGAAAAGTCTACAATTGGATGTAAAAGATTTTTTCACTCAATAATTTCGCCTTTTGCCAAAATTGTTGTGTCATTGTGTATATGCTACTCTTCGAGTTCAGCATGAATAGAACATATCTATACCTGTTCTAGTTAATTCTCTTATAGTGTTTTTTTTCCCTTTTGGTTTTATTTTAACTTCTATTTGGATCTTTGTTTCATTATCCCATAAATATCCTTATACGTATACAATAATGGTGGTCGACAAGAATGGAGTCATGTGCAGTGAACGCGGATACAATTGGTGTTCGATTTAACGAGCTCTCTGATGCGGTGCCATAGGCGAGGATATTACTCCAAAATCTTCCTCGAACTCATCCTCAACCCCCAGAAGTGTACCTACCTCCAACAACTCTCTGAAAATTGAGAATCTGTTCAATTAGCAGTCTTTGTCATCCGTCCTAGAGCTGTGGCGAAAGAAAGGATAAATCGTGAGGGGACAGGATCCCTTGACACGGTGGCAAGACAGGAGGAGGGGGGGTCATCTGAATCCAGAGGAATTTTAGACCCCTCTCCGAAATCGACTTCTGTCCATTCTGTAAGCAACCCTCTGTCTTACCATTGCGTCGACAACCTCCAATATCATTGTTGTCTCTGATGTTGGAGGAGGATGAGTAACGATTTGATCGTTGATTTTGGTGTGTTTATCCATAAAATATTAATGAAATATAAATATAAATAAAATAAAATAAAATAAACACACGATGTCAGAATTTTAGGTAGTTTGAAAATTTTGATTTCTACTTTATATAGTTTAGCTCGTAGCAATAGATCATCATTATTCTTTTTTCTTTTTCGAAAATTTTGTGGAGATCGAGAAATCTCTTGCGAAATGCAAAAGCAAGAATCAAACTATTTTGCAAAATGAAATATTTTGATTGCTTTGGAATGTCTTGTAAGATTTGGAATATAGCAATATTTTTCTTTCAAAGTTATTAAGAATTGGAGTCTTTAAATCACTACGAAATCCTCTTTTATAGGGTCACCATTGGATTGATTTTTGTCTGCCCGTCGATTGACCTTATCCCTAGTCGACTGGTCTTTGATTGTTGCTTAGGTTGGCACTTCAACGATATGATTCATGTCAGATTATGATCCACTAGTTGACTGTCTTTAGCTACTAGTCGACTATCAAATCATCAGTCGATTGGTTAGTCGACTTGCCAGCCTTATGTGACTTGCTACGGTGATACCAAATCGACTGATCAATACAATTAGTCCACCGATCAATTCTATCAGTCGACTAACCAACCAAGCCTCTTTCTTGAGCACCGACTTCTCGAGAGCTCAAATCGTGCTTTCTGAGCATCGACCTCATCTGTCGACTGATAAATCCTACCAGTTGACTAATACCTTAGTCTCAATCTAATTTCAAATCAAATCTCACTTCGCATGATATCCGATTGACCTCAACTTATTAGAACATTTCTCGTCTAACATTCGATCACCCTTACATGTCGGAACCTCTCCTATCTAACATTTAGTCATCTTGATCTGTCGAAACTGTACTTGCCTAGCATCCGATCACCTTGAGCTGTTGGAACTTCACTTGCCTAGCATTCGGTCATCTTGACCTACTGTAACTTCACTTGCCTAGCAGCTGATCACCTTGACCTATCGATACTTCACTAACACCAAACATCCGATCCTCCTTGATCTGTTTGAACTATTCATTTGTCAATATCTTATTGAACTTCCGACCACCAAATGTTTGGTCCTCTATGACCCATTTGGATTTCTCAATTGCCAACTCTCTATTAGACTTTTAACTCCCAAGTGTCCGATCTTTATGATTCACTTGGATTTCACATTTGCTAATTTCCTGTTAGACTTCAGACCACTAAGTGTCCAATCCTCTCTGATTCACTTGAATTTTTTTTCACTTGTCAAGTATCTGATTAATCTTAATCTATTTGACTTCACATTCAACCTTGATATTACATGCATCATCGATCGACCTATCCAATGATGACTACACTAACAATCTCTTTCTTCATCACACAACTTTCAAATGCTCCCATACCATCCTTCATTCATCATTAATTTATCGTCGTATTTTTAAATATCGAAATTCAATTCGAATCCAATTCGAATTTGATCCACCTTGACTTGACCGATTACACTAACAATCCGACCATCAAACTACACTTCTCTGCTAAATCTTGTATAAGTCCAGTGAATATCGATGGACCTTTCCTTTGCACTTATCATCTGGATTCTAATTTATATTCTTCATCGATAGGGACAATCGGAGAAGACGACTGATGTAACGATTTATATATATATTTGTATAAGTCCAGCAAATCGAAGTAGCCTAAGATATCACGCGGCAACGAGTTTGTAAAGGTCATCTATCACTCAAGTCCCCACCAACACCACAACCCTTTAGCCTTCCCTCGCTTAAAATCTCACTCGATTGTTATACACACAACACTCGAATCTCGAGAACTATCTCAACAATGAAACTTGAACTTTCATGACAAAACATCTACTAGCCTTGATCACCGAGAGGTGTTTTGAAAGTAATCACCGAAGGATCAACATGGAGGAACCATAGAGACGTCTTTTTACTAACTACAGAAAATAACTACCTCGTCTACTTTGGCGACACAACTACTATTAATAAGGGAGGTGCATTTCGATGATGAAACTAATACTCTCGGAACAAACTAAACTACTATCGATAATGAAAGGATATTTGGCTCTGTGAGTGCGGCGCGTTGATAAACTAGTGGAGACACTTACACAATAGATCAGAGTTAATTCCGGAGACGATTTAAAACTTTGCTCTCGACTCAGATGACCACTGCACCCACTGTCTTATCAATCATGTCTAGAGCATAATTTTCTAGTGATTTATTCCTTCTCGAATTCTGAGAGGATGGGACGAAGAAACTGTTAAGTTGACGGTTCTAATATTTTGCACGATAATGTAGGAGTATTTAACGACTAAATTGAAATCCTAAGGAGGTTTTTGTTTTGGAAGGTGGATGTAACGAACTTCACAAGGGCAATAAATTTGTTGTCTAACGTTGGAGCGAGCTCACTGTTCTATCGAGGTATATCCTAAATGATCGATTATGATCCTTCTTCCTCGATCAAGATCAAGAAACCGAGAAAAATTTAATCTTCGATCGAATTCGATGATAAAAATGCGATCTTACTGATCGGTTCATCCGTAGGCGGTGCTCCAGAATCGCCGCACGGTGCGTCGATCGAGCAATAGGAGCACCGCCTCGTTGGCGGTGCACCTCGGCGTCTTGAACTGGCTCGCCGCCGCGCCGTTGCTGACGAAGTGCTCCATTATCTGCCGGAACGTCCCGGCGGAGACGAGTCTCAGCTCCAGCGGCCCGATCGACCCCGTCCTCCTCGACACCACGTACCCCTCGTCCAGGAAGGCGGCGTCCATGGCGGCGCAGCACTCGTTCAGCACCTCCTCCGGGGCCTCCCCCTTCAGCTCCCAGTACACCACGTAGTGCCCGGAGCATTCCCCGCCGGCGGTGACGTCGGCGTGGCTCGTGAAGTCCACCAGCTCCGCCGCAGTCTCCGCCAGAAAGCTTGCCGCCATCTCCACAGCCGCCTGCAGGTCCCGCTCCGTGTTCTTGTCGATGTTCACCGTCAAGATGAGATTTTTCCGGCAGATGAACGCAAGCCGTGGCAAGCCCTTGTGGAACCCGGCGACCTCCACAATGTCCCCGAGCCTGTAGCGGTAAAGCCCGGTGAAGGTGGTGAGGACGATCTCGTACTGCCGCCCGACCACCACGCCGGAGAGAGGCACCGGTCGCTCCGCTTCCAAGGTGGCATTTTTATCCCGCTCCCGGAGCACGGGGATGAACTCGAAGTAAGCGAAGGAGGGGATCACCGTAAAGGTCACTTTTTCCGGCGGGTTCAGCGGCTCAAGGTTCGCCCCGATCCAACTCTCGGTGGAGCCGTACTCTGCGGAGACCAGCGGCACCGCCTCGCCGCCGGCATAATGCTTCAGCTTCTTCGTGTACGGCATCATCGAGCCCGTCATGATGGCGTACACGTACTTCGCGTTGGGCCACAGCTCCGGGATCACTCCAAACCAACCCGATTCCTTCAATTTCTCACATTTCTTCCTAATTTTAGACGCGAGGGCCGGCTCCGGCCGCCGGAGATGCTCTGCCACAGCTTTCCTCATCTCCGGCGAGGTAATTTTGACGCTTAGCTTCCCCTGTTCGATGTCGGAGCAGAGCTCCTCCCACGTGGCCTCGAAAACGGCGAAGGCCTGCACGAGGCTGTAAGCGAAAGTGGAGGCGACGAACACTACGTCGTGGCGGAGGAGGAGGCCGAAGAGGAGGTGGCAGTACGTGGACTGGTGGTAGTCGCCGCCGGCAATGACTTCGTAGGGGGAGCAGGTGAAGCACTTGGTGGCGCTCTGCTTCTTGAGGAAGTCGTCGCTGGCGAAGTAGTGGCTCGTCGCCGTTCCGGCGAGGATGCCTCCGCCGGCCGTGCGGAACTGCTTGCTGCTGTAGATGAATTCCAAGATTCTTCCGCCGGACTTCATCGGAAAAATCCTACAAGAATCCAACGATTTTTCTCAATCGCAAAGACCATTAACGATTCACTCGAAGCTTGAGCTTCCCGGCGATATCAACTGCACCTCGATCGGTAAGCGGCCGCCAACCTAAAGATGTAAAGAGTCGATTGAGAGCTGAAGCGCGTGAACGGCACGTACTTTGGCCGGCCGTCTGTAGTTCCCGAGCTGCAGACGAACAAAATCTATTATCAACAAAAGATAATATTGCACAATCGATCAATAATAATGCAAACCATCAGGCGAATCGGATCCTTAATTCACCTGAGCGAGAGCATAGTGATGGGTTGGCGCGTGAGCAGCGGCGCCGCGTCGCCGGCGGCGATGCGGCGGATGTACGGCTCGAAGTCAGCATGAGAAGCGAGGGGAACGGCGGAGACGAAGCGCGCCTCCAGCTCTCGAGTGCTCATGTCTCCGACGTCGTCCGGGAGCGGTCCGAGCCACCGCTGCAGGTACTCGGCGCCGAGGTTGGCTTCCAGGATGCGGCGGAGAGTCTCGGCCTGCGCCGCGCCGGCGTCCTCCGCCACCAGCTCGAACCACTCGACGACGGCGTCGTCGTTGTCCTCCTCCGCCGCGAAGGGTTGCCACTCGTTGACGGCCATGGATGAAACAGCGCAAGTGGGAAGGAGCAGCAGGATGCGTATTCATAGCGCAATAAAGCAAGCGACGAAGAGTAGGTCATTGTTGGTTGTGTACGATAGAACGGTGGCCACTAGCCTATCTCCATCTCTTTGTGCAGCGTCATCACGGCCCCACCGCAAAAAAACAATTTTTTTTTATTTTTTAAAATCCAGGTTTCCGAGCTCTGCGGTTCGACTAGGCCCGGTCCGATCCCTCCATTATCGTTCATCATCGAAGTAAATCAGGAAATCGACGCAGTGAGATCAATGAATGATATAAAAAACTCGATGTTAGATTCTTAAAGAGCAATGTTCACGGAAGGATTCGAACTGTAATATCATAAAAGTATTTTTTTTATAGCTCTCCGGACAAATTCAGATGATTAATATAGACGTGTTAAGATTTGAAAGGGTAAAAAGTTGATTCTTGGAGATGACGATCAAGCTACTGATGACTCCGTATTTCTGCACTAGCCACTTAACATCTGATTTATCCCTTTCATACGTAGGGGCAGCGACAGAAAACCACTAATATGACAGTTCCCATTTTTTTTTTTGTAAAAGTACCTTTTCATCCTTAACCATCGCGCTACTTCTCAAAGATCGTCAAAATATTTTCTATCCCATAGTACATCTTAATAAATTAGGATATTAAATGACTTTTTTTTACTACATCAAATAGTTATATCTTCGATTCAATTCCATCTAAATTTCTTATTGGTCATTAGAATACATTCGAAATCACTCATATGGATAGCCTTATCCATTTCATTCAGTGTCCTTGATTTGTTATTTTATTCGATGAAAAATCTTATAAATTCAACCTAGTTGAGAATCGAATAGTAGATAATTAAAAGTCGAACTGAAGCCCTCTACGACTGTACCATAGCCTAGGAGGCTACCAAATGACTTCCTAAAAAAAATAAATATGGATCTGTCACATTAGCAGCTCTTCTACGACTGTCCCACGTCCGAAGGAGAGAAATAAATTAGAGAGTGCTCGCACGGACAATCTCAACTTTCCTAATTTGTCATATCATTCGGAGAAAAATCATACAAAATAATCATCGTTGAAGATCGAACCATAAATATATGAGAACCAAATTGAATATCCTACCACTGCATCGTAATACGAGGACTACCAAATGACTTCCTTGGGGGCAAAAGGTGAAATCCATCACCTTGGCGACTCCTACCAATTAATTGATCCCACAACCATTGTAAGGAAGGTAAATTATGAGAGATATTTTTACCCCATCAAGAATTAGCACATTGAGAAGGCAAACATCTCGAAAAGCTTTGTAGCTCTCGAAGTTTGACCCTTACTTTTTAGGACAATTCTATCGTCTATGTTAGTTACTTGGTTCTACTGTAAGGAATACCAAACGACTTCCTTGTGTAAAAGGTTGGAACAACCAATGTAGCGGCCTCTTCACTCTGGCCCCATAAGTATGAGACAAAGTTAATCACGGGTAGTCACTGACCTTGGTGCGATGACAAGTGCAATGGAGGACATCCCCAGTGTGGACATTAAATAGTCTGCTAACATGGGAGATGAACTCTTTTTCCTTGTACAAATTCTAAACTGCACTTACTGTCGCACCATCCCGTGGGGATTACCAAATGACTTCCTAATTCCTACTGCCAAGGGAAGAATAATTAACCTGAATCAATCAACGGTGTGTACCAATTTAATTTTGCTTGCCAGAGAAAATTTAAAATTCGTTGTAAAATTTTTTTCGCAACCAAATTTGCAATAACAATTTTCGTTGCAAATAATTTGTCGCAAAAATTTTACAATGAAAATAAAATTCGTCGCAAAAATTGTGACGAATAAAACTTCCGTTGCAAAATTAATTGTAAATTAGTGATAAAATAGCAACGAAATTATTTTCGTCGTAAAATTTTTTCGACGAAAATATCTTGCATCGCAAAATTTGGCGACGGAAATAATTATTCGTCATAAAATTTGGCGACGAATATAATTTGTTGTCGCAAACTTTTGCTATGAAATTTTTTTTTCCGCCAAATCCGCGATGAAAACTTGGTTCATCACAAAAGACCAATAAACGTGTTTTCAAGAAAATTTTGTGATGAAAATAAATTTCGTCGCCAAATATATCATGAATCAAATTTTTGTTGCAAAATATTGAATGTCAGTCGACTGCATATGGCGATCAGTCGATTGAAGCTTGACTATTCGACTGAGCAGTCGACTAAAAAGGGTTCTATGAAGTGCTACACTATTAAGAGTCGACTGTTGTATTTGTTTAGTCGATTAATCAATTGACTAAAAAATATTCTGTGAAGTGATACAGTATTGAAAATTTGTGATGAAAAATTTTTTCGACGCAAATTGTGAGGAAAAAATTATTTCGTAGCAAATTTTCCACCATCGGTCGACTGTTATATTTTGACAGTTGACTGATAAACAATTTTAATTTACGCAATTGATTAGTCAATTGATGGAGGATCTCAGTTGACTGATAGGAGAGTAGTAGGTCATAAATTATTTTTTAGTCAACTGTTCAGCCGACTGGTCTGCTATCAATCGACTGCGTGCATGAGGTAGTCAACTGATGCTCCAATTTTTGCAACGAAAATTTTTTTCGTTGCTAAGTCTGTGACGGAAAATGCTTTTTCAGCGTAAATTTACAACAAAACTTATTTTCGTTGCTAATATGGGGAAATAGAAAGAAAAATATCATGCTAAATCTTACTATTTTTATCTATTTTACAACAAACACATCTAACAATATAAACTAATTCACATATCAAACTTCATAATCATCTAATCAATGAAAATAATTCAATACCAAGTCAATAGATATAACAAACATAAACGTAACTTATAATATAAGAATATCGAATGTGACAAGTCAGGTAATATTTAGATATAACAATTCAAACATAACCATCATCATCAAAAAAATACATCTTCATAGTCATTATTATAGGCATCAGCATGAGAACGAGATCGAGAAAGAGCAAGTTGACTTGAACTAAGGATAATTGAAGATGTTGCATGATTAACATCTGTTACCTCTAAAATTCTTTCATATGTTCATTTAATTTCTTTACTTCCTGATCTCTTTTTCTCGATTCATTTTTTTTTTGTACTAATAACTCCTTCAAATGGCTAACCTCTTCGGTCAATTAATTTATTTCTGCTCTTACTGCCGGTGAGGATGAAGAAGAAGCACTAGGGACTTTATAGATTCGACTCAAAGAACTCAATCCAATTATTCTTCTATCTTTCACACCTCCAGTTGTTTCGAGTCATAGATTCATATTGTCAATAGAAGGATCAGATTCGACTGCATCATCACTTGCACCTGAATTTATCTGTGCAAGTTCATCGTATTTCTCCTATTTTGAAAAAAATTAAATAATAAGAAAAGACTTTTTTACTGTTATTGGGGATTAGAGAATAGTAAATGAAGGAGTGAACAAAATAAGAAAAAGTCACACTGCATAACCGAGAAGAATTGAACGGATAAATTTTGATTCATATTTTTCTTATTTCAATTCTTCTCGGTTATGCAGTGTGACTTTTTTATTTCTGGTTTTCGCATGACTTAGTATGTTTCTGATATGATTGTCACACTTTTTCTTGAAAATCCTTCTCATCTCTAGTGTTTCACTCTCCTCCCAAATAAATATCCACTGCAGTAGAGAAAAAAATAAATTAATTATATTAACTGTAATTTTATATATAAATTGATTTAAATAACTTACTTTGAACTAATTATTCCACCACAGATTTTTTTATTTCTTCAGGCGTGCTCGTATTAATCATCGAAGCTCCGCCCCAATGGTTATTCACTATTTTATTCACCTCGTGAATAATATGTACATAATTTGTAAATTTATCATAAAATAAAAACAAACCATGTTAGATATTTATAAAAATACATATCTTATTGAAAATATAAATAATTTAAAACTTGAATACGTATGAATTTCCACGCAGGGATATTAACTCTCGCATATCTTCCCTCTCAGTGAGTGATTATTGTACTGGAAAAGATACATTAATAGGGGTATATTGAGAACCAGAAGATCTTGCAACTGGAGAAGAGGTCGAAGGTACATTTCTTGCAAAAGAATCAGACTGTGTAGGAGCTGAATCAGAGGAAGAGTGTGATCTTTCATCAATACTCCGTCTATGACCGCCACATCGAAACTATCAATAATAATAATTATTAGAATAATTAAGTAAAAAAAGATTACATCTTCATATCGGATGTATAATATTAACAATATGAAAAAAAAACATATCTAAAGCAACTTGATAACATATAAAAAATAGTTTATTAATATATCAAATATATGAAATTTAGAATGAGATAATAAATAAAAACATAATTGTACTGAATAAAAGTTATCGATAATCATAAATTGAAGTCCTCATTGTCATTTTCATCCTCATCATACGTCTCTTCAATTTCATCATCCTCATCCGGAGTCTCATCGTCATCCTCATCATCATCCTCTAAATTAAATTTCTCATCTTCATCTTCATTTATTTCACTTGCATCAACGTCTATTACTACGCCGCTGGGATCTTGTAACATTGAAATATTATGTTCTTCTATCTGAAATGTATTGATAACTTCATCTTATTGATATGCTATATCTTCCCAACTTTCCTCAATTTTGTTCCGTGCTTTTGTTTTATAAATAGTCCACCAATAAATTTTATCACGTCTCAAACTAGGATATGTAACATAAAATACTTGGATCGCTTATTGTACTAAACAAATGGTTCATACCTCTTTTATAATTTTTTGTGATTTATTTCAACCAAATTAAACTGTGGATGCACCTTCATGCCTTTGATAGGGTCGAACCAGCGATACATAAATAAAACAACTCACAAATCTGAGCCAGGGTACTCTACTTTTAAAATTTCATCCAACAAATCATAAAAGTCATCTCTTGCACCTTCATCATTAGATGACTGAACACAAACCCCATTATTCATTATAGTTTTGTCTATCCCATATTCTTGAGTATGAAAATTATATCCGTTTATGAAATATATCAGTCAAGTTTTCACCGTTGATTTTGAACCCCACGACAGATGGTTTATCAATTATTGATCAATATGAGCTTATCATAAACCTAAATTCAAATAAATATGTATTAAAATCAAGATTTAACCAATTTATGATTATAGATTACTTACATATTTTTTGAACCATGGTGCAAATTCGTCATCGCAAAAACTATCAAACTCATGCTCCGAAAGCTCAAAATATAGGGTTTGAAAATTCCTACCATAAACATACATATATCACAAACAATAATTTACGATAAATAAAATACATAATATAACATATATATACTAATTTGAAATACGGTGTTACTTCTGGACAATTTAGTAAAATATATATGTGGGTTGCTCATCATTCTTGACCAGTTAAATATCTACGTGTATAAGATCCACTCGGTCGACCAAGGTAGTTAAAAATTGAGAATGCCTTCAAATTTGGATCAATAGGACCCTCATCATTTCTTTCCGCTCTCCACCGTTTGCATCGAACATGAGATTCAAAATAATATGATGCAACAGTCATAATTTCCTCCATAATATATGCATTAACAATATAAGCCTCAACATGCGCCTTATTTTTTATCTTTTTCTTTAAGTGATGGAGGAATCTAATAATAATAAAACAAAATATATTAGAAATTAACTTATACTAAATAATCAAATGCACTAATAACGATCAAAGGAAATGAAAAGTTCACCTTTCAAATGGATATATCCATCGAAATTGAACAGGACCTTCAACTTTGGCCTTATATGGCAAGTGAACCAAAAAATGTTCTATGGAATCGAAAAATGATGGTGAAAATATTCTTTCTAAGTTACACAAAATGATTAGAATATCTCTCTCTAGCTAATGTCTCCATGTGTGAATGACTTAATACTGTAGAGCAAATATCATGAAGGAAAATACTTAATTCCGTAATTACACCTCATATAAAAGTTGGTAACATTTCCTTAAATGCAATAGGAATTAGTTTTTCCATGAATATATGATAGTCATGACTTTTCAAACCAATAAATTTGCATTCTTTCAAATTGACATATCTTCTAAGATTATAGACATAACCATCAGGAAATCTCAATGATTTCAACCATTCACAAACAATCCGTCTCTGATCTTTATTCAATGTATAAATTGCTTTTGATTTTAGTCCCTTATTATGTTCATCGACATCAAGAGTGGGTCATTTACAGATGAGATGTACATCTTTTCTTGCATTCAGATTATCTTTTGTTTTCCCAGTAATATCCATCACTATATTTATCAGATTATCAAAAATATTCTTCTCAAATTGCATTACATCAAGATTGTGATGAATCAAATTACTCTGCCAATACGGTAAATCTCAAAAATACTCCGTTTAGTCCATTTATGCATACTTTCATAGTCATATGTTATAACATTTGATTCTTCAATAACAGATGAAAAATTAAGCACTCTATGCCATAAGCATTCACCATTTAATCTCAATAGTGGAGATGTTCTTTCAGTTCTATTCTTAGTGAATTCTTCTTTATTTCTTCTGAATTTATGATTTAGTGGTAAAAATTATCTATGACAATCAAAATAACTCAGCTTCTTTTCATGTTTTAATCCAAATGACTTTGATCTCTCCATACATATTGGACATCCTAAAATCTCAGTGGTATTCCATCCTGATAACATACCACAAGTCAAAAAATCATTTACGGTCCAAAGAAGCGCAACTCTCATTATAAACATCTGATTTGTATGAACATCATATGTAGAAACACCCTCATCCCATAGTTGTTTCAACTCCGCAATCAGTGGTTGCATGTAAACATCTATTAACTTCTTAGGATTATGCAAGTCAGGAACAATCAATGAAAAACATATACGGTCTTTTCATACACATACCATGTGGAAGATTATACAGAGCTAAGATAATTGACCAACAAGAATAAGTTCTTAGTGATTTATCAAATGAAGCAAATCCATCAGCACAGAGACCTAACCTAATGTTTCAAGTCTCATTCGCAAACTCAGGATATGTTCTATCAAAATTTGTTCATACCTCTACATCTGATAGATGACACATTAGCCCTACCTCTGTTTCACGATTTGCATGTCAAGTCATATGTTCAACAGTGACCTTTGATATATAAAATCTTTGCAATTTAGGAGTTAAAGACAAATAAAATATTTGTCTGTATGATTTACATCACTTATTACGATTCAATTTCGTTGTACTCTTGTACCTACATCGATTACAAAATTTACAAATCCCTGCATCTGTATTATCTACCCAATATAGTATACAACCATCTCTGTAAATATCAATTCTTTCCACTAAAAGACCTAATTCTTTCACAAGTTTTTTCATACTATAAAAATCATTAGACATTACTGATCACACAACAATACTTCTCCAATAATTTAAACGAAATCATTAAAGTAATCTTCAGACACATTATGCTCAGCTTTAACATTCAATAATCTTGCGGTTATAGATAATTTAGTGTGATTGTCACAATCATACACTACAAGAAAAAGGAAAAATAGCGACTAAACAAATTTGTCGCTAATATAAAAAATTTGTCGCTAAATAAAATTGCTGACGAAATAATTTCGTCGCTAGAGTCGTCGTAATAAGGCTGTCGCAAAGACGAATTAGCGACGAATTAAGGATTTTTCGTCGTTAACATTACCAACGAAATAAAAAACGTTGCTAAAAATAAAACTTTCGTTGCAAATTGTAGAATGCCGGAAAGAGGAAAATCACCAATATTAACGACGAAATATCCTAAATTCGTCGCAAAATATCTATTTTTGGTCGCCACAGAATTGAGAGACCCTCAACTAGTGACCTATTAGCGACGAACTATATAAGTTTCGTCACTAAAACTAGAGGCAGCAGGCGAGCGCGTCAACTATCGGCTCTACTGATACATTAAATGTTAGCGACAAAACTTATATAGTTCGTCGCTAATAGGTCACCAGTCGAGTCGTCAGTCGAGGGTCTCTCGAATAATAGCGACAAAATAAGTAGTTTCGTCGCTAAACCTAAATTTACTGATGGCGTATATCGACGGTTAGCGACGAAATGAAAAATATTCGTCGCTAACCATGAAAATACAGTTTTCCATAATCCATTCTATTTGTATTCGAAATCCTGTAATACAATATCAACCATAATTTAACTTAACAACATACAAACTCAAATAATACAACTAACATATACATTTAAAAACAACTAACATAACATCGAATTTAAGGTCCAAAACATCCAAATTCACAAATCCATAGTATTCAAATGCAAAAACATTAACTGTTACAAACTCTAAGATGGAGGAGGAGGTGGAGCTGAAGACGACTCGTGCATCAATGATTGTAATGCTCCAGGTGTAAGCCGATTCAGAATTGCTTCAAACATATATTTTCTTGATCTCATTGATGTCAACTCATCTTCGGTGCTAGCTAATCGAGCTTAAGTGTTTGCTAGTTCCTCTTATGTGGATTGAAGTTGTTCACGCAATGCTGTATTAGTTGTTCTGGAGGAGGAGCTGACATCTGAAGAAGTGAACCTGACTGGTTTTGACCCACTTCCAAGTCCTCTAATATATCCAGAGTGAACACCGAGGACTTGATCACAAATCTGATCGACAATCTGAACAGCATGATATCATCTCCGATTTCTTGTGATTGGATGTGTTCATCTCGCAGTCTCACCATATCACCCAAAGAATAACAAATATATTATTAATATATTTACAAATAATTATGCAAATTTAAAAATAACTTTACTAAATTTGGTCGATTATATCTTACGTATGCAACCTCGGCTCTCTCCCCACTCCATCCTTTTGACGAGCTACAATGTGTTGTATTGAAGACAGTAATCCAATCTTTTCTCTGAGACTGATCGGTCTGAAAAATATTATAATGTGTTAATATTAAAAATATCAAACAATATATTGTAACTATAAAGTTTGTACTTACACCGTCGTAACTGTATTGGATGAATGATTTAGAGCCACCTCGATGGGTAAATGGTAGTTGTGCTAGATTTTGGGCATTTATTGTCGATCGTGTCTACAATATAAAAATTTGTTAAGATAAAACGTAAAACATGAGTTATATAACAAATATTTTATTTTTTTAGATTGAGTTACCTGAAATTTCTCTCATTCAAACAAATCACACATATAATTCCAATCTTCCTATGTCTCACAATACTCGATCGACATATGATGTCGGTGCTCGGTAGGGGGAAGATGCAATAAGCTCTTATAATGAGTGTGCATCTTATTTCTATTGTCTGTTGGTCTCCTTTCTTACTGACGTCGCCTCGTCGTCAAAACTGATATCGAAAGCAGCTTGAAAAAATACCAATATTGAAATTTATTAACGAATGATAGTTGATTATATAAATATCAAATTACTTGTACTTACTGCTAATCGATCATATATCATCTGTTTATTGTCCACAGGGATATGCTTCCAGCTCTTAGCTTGTAAGGGAGCGAACTTCTTAATTGACAACCTTAACTCTGTCATAAAAGCAGCTGCATTTGTCCCGATAGGGGACCATCGCTCTTACGAAAGGTAATGGATAATCTACCCCGTTCCTCGATTTGCCATCTGAGCCGATCGGAGTGTGTCCCTCGTGTCTCTCTACGTGTCAGATGAACTATAAATCAAAGAATGTTAGCAATTAACAAGTTAAATAAATAACAAACAAAATATTCATATATAAAATCACAAAACTAATCAGTAGGAGCAGGAGCACTATCATCGTCAGGCGTAGGTACAACTAGGGGGCACTCAATCCTCTTAGGCGGCATAGCTGTGACATTAAATATTATATACAGATCGATGTATAATAAAAGATTATATTAAATACATGAATTATAAATGAAGAACAATATAAATACCATGTAAATACATCTAATCGCTATCATCATCTGAAAATGATAAATAATCATTCACCTCACTGTCAATTTCACTATCTTCACCCTCAGCAATATGATTACTTTGAGCGCCCATATCCAGATCAACTTGTGCATTTGCCATATTTATTTGTTGATGCTCAACATCTATTCAACATAGTTGAGTTATCGCTAAGTCTTCACCGACTACTGAAGTTGAATCATTGGATGAAATATCTTGGTTTGACTCCATATTCAAGATATTTTCACCCTCAAAATCGTCTGATACTTCGTCAACTTCAGTTACTTCGTATATTTCTCGGTGGTGAACCCTTTGCACGATCTTCCAATGACCTCCATGTTTGATATCATTCAAATAATAGACTTGATTTACTTGGTTTGCCAAAATGAATGAGTCATCATCGTACCATGTTTTAGAAGTGTCAATACACAAGAGATCATACTCTTCCACCAACATTTTTTTTTTGGATTACATTGGAACCATTGGCACCAAAATAATTGGACTTTATACCTAAAATAGTAAAATATTTGAACCACATCCTTCAACTCACAAAAAAAATCCAAATTGTTCCCATCGTCAGAGGATGGTACGCTGACCCCACTATTCTGAGTAGTTCTGCGTGAATTACTGGACCTCGTATGATATCGAATCTCATTTAGAATGCATGTATCATATAATTGCACTTCAGCATCAGGTCACATTGCTAAATAATACAACTCATCTGTGATCTCTGAATTTGTAATATTTTTTAGCGCTACAATTTTATTCCTAAACCACAGTGGAAAATCTCGCTCGTGATATCGCATAACTTGATCAGCATGAACCCTTTGGGACATAAGTTGTATATGCTCACTGGATAAAAAACTTAATCAATTTAAACTCTGTGAATGAAAAAAAAATTAAAGTAATAACTTAATGTAAACACTTGTTTTCGATATCGGTCGACTTTTGTACAATTATTGAGAATGTACCAATGTGCTTTCTTAAACAACGACAATGACAACTTCAGACTTTGTTGGTTGCTAAATACTCTTGTTTGCTGTGAGAAAACACTTAATTTGTATATTATTGATTGAACATCTTTATTCCGTTTCGGCCTAGAAAAACTTGTCTCAATCTGACTAATATATAAAGAACTGAAAGTCAATGCCCCGTTTACAATATACCCCTCTGCAATAGATCCTTCAGGTCGTGTGTAACACCCCCCTAGTCTTTCCTCTCTCTACTAGGAGAGATGTCACTACTTTACTGTCTGTTTCTTAAATTCTTTCTTATCTTACTCTGACACTATACTTTAATCATCACCCCATATTACCATCATTCCAAAATTCATGCAATATACTAACACAATATGCTAACAACTAAAATGATCATAAGGACCTTGACATCACTTAAACAATAACCAATTCAAGATCTTCACATAACATGCAAGTATTATGACTAACCCAACATGACTCTAGCATTCTTTGGTCTCAACTATAAACAATCCAGTTGAACTTCAACAATATCAAAAAAATAACTAGAAACTAAAAATCTGATTTAGACATCTGCACTTAGGATCTTTTATTTCCACTGTTCCGTCGCCACACACTCCAAGCACTTCATCCGCTATGCCACCTTACTGAAGCTTTTCTTTACCTTTATCTGCAGTATAAGGAAATATAAATTATAAGCAATAATGCTTAGTAAGTATTTTCTATGCTCACAAAAATATGCAACGTATGAAATCATGCAACTAGTTCTCTTACCCTTGATACATTGATGTTAGTAATATATGAGAGATGTCCTAAGACAATCGCCTTATGTATGAACCATTTATATGATAAATGAAGATTCACTATTTGAGTATACATGTTTTATGTATTTGATTGGATCTTAAACTCATTTACTGAATGTCCACGATACGATTCACAGCATGAGAGAATTTGTGATTGGATCACAATTAGTGAGTATCTCTACATGTGTAATTGTGATGTATCGGAATTATCCCTAGTCGATGAATTGATGGATTTGGACACCATCAATTCTGTCGAGACTAGCACGAGGTATACTCCTTGGTGTATCCAAGCGGTGATTCTCACCGGGTTTGGAGATATAGTGATGTCAGTTAATAAATTGGATCTTAGTTATAGTAACTAGTTCATTGGAGTGACCGGTAGTAAGACTTCATATGGTTCTCTGCATATATAGATATGTCGATGAAGTTCTTCTTGTGGCTTAAGTCGATGTTCCTTTGACTTGCGGTATTCAAGTCATCTTGATCATGGAGACTTATGCTTTGACATCTTAAGCAAACATCTCAGGAGATGTGGACCCGGGATGATTGGGTATAAGTCGAGTGATCGAAGGTGTTTGAATAGCCTATAAAGGATTCACCACTCCTTGCGAGGAGATGTATACCCATGGCCTCTCGTCGGATTGTTACTAAAGTCTTTGGCCAAAGCATTACATGTTTAGAGTAAGGTACTCTTTGATACATGTGGAGTAACTAGAATCCGTAGGACGAGGAAATGATACTTGGGCTAGGTGTGACGTAGTCAGCCTAGTGGGGACTGACACAATAGACCATGTCCTGAACCAAGTGGGTATAAGATGAGTGAAGGGAATGGGGACGATTCATTCGAACTCTTGAAGGGTTTTGAAATAGTTACGGATCAATAGTTGATCTTTTCGGTTAATTGGGGATCATGATGTACTACTAGGTGCCACTCATGATCGTTCTATAATTAATGGTTAATTATAGACGGCCAACATAAACCGAGAACCTATTTGGTCACACGCACAACGAGTGTAATCCAAAGGATTTAAAATGAGCTTGAGAATGGGATTCTCAGACTGAGAGAAACTATGTTTGGTTGGACCAAACATAAAGCGAGCATGAAATTGTTTCAGTCGCAATGGAAGCGTGGATGGGCCGTGTCTTATGAAGACATAATGGATGGACCAAAATGGTTTGGTTCTAATCCAATGGATGAGAATAAACCAAAGGGTTTGGTTTATATTAAACGAATGAACCAAAGGTTGATTCGGTTCGTTTTAACTTAAAATAAACCATCATGGTTTGGTTTATTTTAACTTATCTTAATGGAGCGGGTTAACGGGCTTTATGGATATGATCCATTAACCATTAAGAGAATTAGTTCTCTATAAAATAGGGCTTAAACCCTAATCCAAGCACCCTAATTAGAGTTGCCGCCCAACCTAATTGTGCCGCCCCCTCCATCTTCTCTCCTAGTCGGCGCCAACCCTAGGTGTGCCGCCGCCCAGCTTTTGTGCCGCCGTCCAAGTCATTGCCGGCGACCAAGCTTCAGCCGGTGAACACTCCGGCGACCCTCCGGTGATTTCTTGTGGGTTCGGTGATAAGGTGAGCTCCACATCTCCTTTGGCCGGCCTCTATTCCTCCACCAAAAGCTGTCCAGTTTTTCTGGACAGCTTGTTTCTTTGTTGTCGGAGCGTCGTTTGGACGACGGTTAATGCTCCGACAGCGGTCTAACTTATCGGAGATTTGATCTCCGGTAATCCTCTGAGGTGGGGGACGAAGGATTCGTCAAACGGTTGACGAATACCTCTCCGGAGAAGCGAGTTTTGAGAACTCGTTTTAGGATCCGAATTTGGATTCGGATCGTGATCATCTCTCGATCACGTCGTCTTCAACACGAGGCTAGTAACCCGTACGAAGATGAAGCTCGTGACTTAGCGAAGTCATCCCGAGGAGCTCGGCGTGGATACGGATAGAGACGATTCTTACGAGGATCGTTCGGTTGATCTGCGTTCCGCTTCTACGTCATCTGAAGGTATAACGTAGATAAATTTCTTTTATTGCAAATTTTAATTTACGGTTATGTCTACACTTGTTGTAATAGCATGCGTGTGTTGTGTGTGTTGTAATAAATATAGATTTATTATTTTTAATTGCTTCATTTGTGCTCGTATTTCTGAAACATGATCGAACACACCTACGCCTTGTGGTCGAAAACAATGATGGTATCGAGCCCAGGTTGTGTTTCGACATAATCGTAAAATTGGTTTTGCGATAGTCATAATGTATTTCTGAAAATTTTCTAATTTTGGAAATTTAGAAGTATTTATGAAAATTTTTCAATTTTGGAAAGTCTAGAAGTATTTATGGAAATCTTCCACTTTTGGAAAGTTGGAAGTATTTATGGAAATTGATATTTTCCATAAATAAAATATTTGATTAGATTCTGAAAATTTGTTTCCTAATTTAATCATGATTTTATTTGGGAAATCAAATCTTAAAATATTTTATTTCCATAAGTAGTTTTAATGATTTAGGAAATTGGTTTCCTAAATAGATTTTCCTTAATCAAATAATTCCATGAATAAAATATGTGATTAGATTTGGAAATTTGTTTCCTAATTTAATTATGATTTGATTTGGAGAATCAAATCTTAAACATATTTTATTTCCATAAATAGTTATGACATATAAGGAAATTATATACATGACATAATTGTATGCCATGTAATTGCATTAGATGCATAACATTATGCCATGCGTGTCGTGACATGTAGATGTATGTCATGTATGCCATGCCATGTAGATAATAGTTATTTGCATGCAAAGAGGATGAGACATAAAAACCCTTAATCAATATTAAAGCCTACACCTTCCATTAATATGGTTAGAACCAGAGTTCTGTTTCTTGTTTGGGTTGTTGGACTCTCTCTAAGCCCGGCTCGAACCTGAATATGTTCAAACCATGGAATAGTTTAATACTAATATGGTAAGAGTCAGAGGTCAATCGTTAGCTTTGGTTGTTGGACTCTCTCCAAGCTGGGCTAATTGGTTGAATGCGCTCTAACCATATTAAAACTATGTCCCGATTAATGGGTTGGCTTTAACCTGGAGCATCGGCTTGTTGGACTCTCTCCAAGGTCGATGTAAAGGGAGGTGAAGTTGGGTGCTATGCATATGATGCATACTTGTTAATGTGTTAACAACCCGATGTATGTGTGAACATTCAATTAGTTGATAGCACATTGTGATAGTTGCATATACGTGATATGCAATCGGTATAGTTGATACCTATCATCGTAGTTATGAATGGCTTGTTGGACTCTCTCCAAGGTTGTTCATAACTATGATGGATATCAGCCCATTCGGAGATGGACCTATGATCTCCCGAAGTGATTTTGGGGTTTTTGAAATTCGAAAAATGAATGGGATTTATAAATGTATATTGATGCATTTTAAAAATCATCTTTATCTTATATGCTCATTTTGTATTTCTAAGATTGATCATGATGTCTTTGAATTTGCGTTCCATTTTGGATTCGAATAAATTGACTGGGCCGAGCTTCTTGGACTGGCTTAGAAGCTTGAGAATTGTTCTCAAGGTTGAAAAGCTTGCAAATGTCCTCGAAGCACCTCTTCCCGCCCGTCCTAGTGACGATGCAACTCTGGACCAATTGTTGGCCTATCAGAAACATGTGAGTGATTCTGAACAAATGAGTTGCATTATGCTAGCCGCGATGGAACCCAAGCTACGAAAGCAGCATGAGCATATGGATGCTCATATCGTAGTCCTTCATCTTTGTGAGTTGGTTGATGAGCAAGTGAGATTCGAAAGGTTCGAAGTCTCAAAGCTCCTCTTCACCTTTGAGATGCTAGAAGGTTCATCTGTGGTACTGCTCAATATGCTGAAGACTGTGGAGTCTTCTGAGAAGCATGAGCAAGGGACGATGCTATTAGTTGATTCCTCGAAGAAAGGTTCTAAGAGGAAGTCAAAGGAACAGCAGAAGGGAAAGAAGAAAAAGGCTAAAAAGGCAAAACCAGCTCAAAAGGGCACTTGCCATCATTATGGCAAGTAGGGCTATTGGCGAAGAAATTGCAAGATTTATCTTGAGTCCGTGAAGAAGAATAAGGCATAAGATGCTCCATCTTTTTCATATATCTTCGTTATTGATTGTCATTCTATTTCCTCAGACACTTGGGTATTGGATACTGGGTGTGACTCACATATATGTAATAACATACATGGGCTAAGGAATAGAAGAAGACTCGTCAAGGGAGAGTCAAATTTGCGTGTTGGGAATGGAGCAAAGGTTGCTGCAGTCGCCATTGGAACGCATTTGTTGAAACTCCCTACATGACTTGTCTTAGAACTGGACAATTGTTTTTATGTTCCTTCGTTGATAAAGAATATCATTTCTATTTCTTGTTTAAATAGAAATGGGTACCATTTGACTTTTAGTAACAATTGTTGTTACATAACTTTGAATGGAGTTCTTTATGGGACTGGAACTTTAAGCAATAGTGTTTATACGTTGGACGTATCCAGTGACATCTTCAATATCGAAGCGAGCAACATGCGTGCTCAAAAGGATAATCAAATAGACTCCTATATGTGGCATTGTCGTCTTGGCCATGTAAGCAAGAAACGCATGTCCGAATTACACAAATGTGGAATTCTGGAATCGTTTGAATTGGATTCATACGATACATGCGAATCATGCTTAAAAGGCAAGATGACTAAGTTACCTTTTACTAGAAAGGGTGAACGAGTGGGAGAGTTACTAGGTCTAATACATACTGATGTATGTGGACCTATGTCAACTCAAGCTTTAGGAGGCTATAGCTACTTCATTACCTTCACCGATGATCACTCACAGTTTGGGTGTGTTCTTGATGAAACACAAGTCTGAAGCCTTTGAAAGGTTCAAAGAATTCAGAAATGAAGTAGAGAAACAACATGACAAGAGTATTAAAATACTTCAATCGGATTGAGGTAGTGAATACTTAAGTCAAGAGTTTCTTGATTATCTAAGAGACAATGGCATATTGTCTCAATGGACTCCGCCATATACACCACAGAATAATGGTGTATCTGAGAGGCGTAACTGGACCTTGTTGGACATGGTCAGGTCAATGATGAATCATGCGACTCTTCCCAAGTTCTTTTGGGGCTATGCACTTCAGACAGCTGTTTACTTGTTAAACAGAATGCCTACCAAGGTAGTCTCAACTACTCCATATGAGATATGGAATAGTAAGAAACCTCATGTATCTTACTTGAAGGTATGGGGTTGTCCTGCTTATATGAAGCGGACAGTATCAGACAAATTGGATGCTAAGTCTGATAAATGTCTATTTATTGGATACCCTAAGGAAACAAGGGTTTACCAATTCTGTCATCCTGTGGAACAAAAGGTGTTTGTTTCAAGGCATGCTGTGTTTTTAGAGAAAGAGTTTCTCTTGCAAGAAAACAGTGGGAGTGTCGTCGAGCTTGAGGAGGCTCGAGAGACTCAAATAGACATTGATGAGATACCTGGTGAAGCACAACAATCGACAACTCATAGTGATGAGCAATCGACTGAACCTATTGTAACACCACATCTTCGTAGATCTAGTAGAACCATGATATTCACGAGACATGGATTTCGTAAGTGAATCGAACGACGTGTTACTCATTGATGATGAGGAGCCTACCAGTTATGAAGAAGTGCTGACAAGTTCAGAAAGGGATAAGTGGCTTGGTGCCGTGAAGTCGGAAATGGATTCCATGTATGAAAACCAAGTTTGGAACTTGGTTGACCCACTGAAGGATAAAGCCTATAGGGTGCAAGTGGGTTTTCAAGAAGAAAACCGACATGGATGGTAATGTGATTACCTATAAGGCTAGATTGGTGGCGAAAGGATATCGTCAAAAACAAGGTGTTGATTATGACGAAACCTATTCGCCTGTAGCTATGCTTAAATCCATTCGGATGCTCCTGGCCATAGCGGCTCATTATGATTATGAGACATGGCAAATGGATGTGAAAACAGCTTTCCTTAATGGAAACCTGCTCGAGGACGTGTATATGATACAGCCTGAGGGTTTCACATCGGTTGATAAAACCAAGGTATGCAAATTGCGACGATCCATTTATGGATTGAAGCAAGCATCCAGGAGCTGGAATATCCGTTTTGATGAGACAATTAAAAAGTTTGATTTCTCACAAAATCCAGACGAACCTTGTGTGTACAAGAAGGTTAGTGGGAGTGCAGTCGTATTCCTAGTATTGTATGTCGATGACATACTACTTATAGGAAACGATGTTTCAATCTTACAGTCAGTGAAAGTTTGGTTATCCAAGACATTCTCCATGAAAGACCTGGGAGAAGCAACCTACATCCTCGGGATTAAGATCTATAGAGATAGATCGAAACGGTTGCTTGGTCTTTCGCAGTCTACATATATAGACCGAGTGCTAATGAGGTTTAGTATGTCGGAATCCAAGAAAGGTTTCCTGCCCATCAGGCATGGGGTACACCTTTCGAAGTCTATGTGTCCGCGCACAGAAGACGAGAGGATTTGCATGAGTAAGATTCCCTATGCATCCGCAATAGGATCTATCATGTATGCTATGTTATGTACGAGGCCTGATGTATCGTATGCTCTGAGTGTCACGGCAGATACTCATCGATCCGAGAATGGATCATTGGTGGATGTTAAGGCGATCCTTAAGTACTTGAGAAGAACTAAGGATGTGTTCCTAATATATGGAGAAGGGTACATGGTGATACGTGGGTATACGGATGCCAGCTCCAGACAGACAAGGATGATTCCATGTTTTTGTCTGGGTATGTATTCACCTGGAATGGAGGCGCAATAAGTTGGAAAGGTTCCAAGCTTGACACTATAGCGGATTACGCCACTAAGCGAGAATACATTGCGGCTTTGGAAGCGCGAAAGAAGCGGTTTGGATCGAAGTTCATCTCGAACTTGATGTGGTCTCATCAATGATCCAAACATGTGCACGCTATCATCTTATCGAGAGATCATCGGTAGGAGAACGAAATACAAATCGAGAAAATTCCCTTGAAAGGAACTTAGCGGATCCCTTGACTAAGGCATTACCTCAAAATAAGTTTGAGGGTCATGTTGAGCTTATGGTATTGGATATCTGTAGCGATTGGCATTAGGCAGTAGTCTGTTAGTAATATATGAGAGATGTCCTAAGGCAATCGCCTTATGTATGAACCATTTATATGATAAATGAAGATTCACTATTTGAGTATACATGTTTTATGTATTTGATTGGATCTTAAACTCATTTACTGAATGTCCACGATACGATTCACAGCATGAGAGAATTTGTGATTGGATCACAATTAGTGAGTATCTCTACATGTGTAATTGTGATGTATCGGAATTATCCCTAGTCGATGAATTGATGGATTTGGACACCATCAATTACAGCCGAGACTAGCACGGTATACTCCTTGGTGTATCCAAGCGGTGATTCTCACCGGCCGAGACATAGTGATGTCGGAGTTAATCGTGGATGCTAGTTATGGTAACTAGTTCATTGGAGTGACCGGTAGTAAGACTTCATATGGTTCTCTGCATATATAGATATGTCAATGAAGTTCTTACTGTGGCTTAAGTGCGATGTTCCTTTGACTTGCGGTATTCAAGTCATCTTGATCATGGAGACTTATGCTTTGACATCTTAAGCAAACATCTCCGAGGAGATGCGAACCCGGGATGATTGGGTATAAGTCGAAGTGATCGAAGGTGTTTGAATAGCCTATAAAGGATTCACCACTCCTTGCGAGGAGATGTATACTCATGGCCTCTCGTCGGATTGTTACTAAAGTCTTTGGCCAAAGCATTACATGTTTAGAGTAAGGTACTCTTTGATACATGTGGAGTAACTAGAATCCGTAGGACGAGGAAATGATACTTGGGCTAGGTGTGATGTAGTCAGCCTAGTGGGGACTGACACAATAGACCATGTCCTGAACCAAGTGGGTATAAGATGAGTGAAGGGAATGGGGCACGATTCATTCGAGCTACTGAAGGGTTTCAGAAATAGTTCTGGATCAACCGTTGATCTTTTCGGTTAATTGGGGATCATGATGTACTACTAGGTGCCACTCATGATCGTTCTATAATTAATGGTTAATTATAGACGGCCAACATAAACCGAGAACCTATTTGGTCACACGCACAACGAGTGTAATCCAAAGGATTTAAAACGAGCTTGAGAATGGGATTCTCAAACCGAGAGAAACTATGTTTGGTTGGACCAAACATAAAGCGAGCATGAAATTGTTTCAGTCGCAATGGAAGCGTGGATGGGCAGTGTCTTATGAAGACATAATGGATGGACCAAAATGGTTTGGTTCTAATCCAATGGATGAGAATAAACCAAAGGGTTTGGTTTATATTAAACGAATGAACCAAAGGTTGGTTCGGTTCGTTTTAACTTAAAATAAACCATCATGGTTTGGTTTATTTTAACTTATCTTAATGGAGCGGGTTAACGGGCTTTATGGATATGATCCATTAACCATTAAGAGAATTAGTTCTCTATAAAATAGGGCTTAAACCCTAATCCAAGCACCCTAATTAGAGTTGCCGCCCAACCTAATTGTGCCGCCCCCTCCATCTTCTCTCCTAGTCGGCGCCAACCCTAGGTGTGCCGCCGCCCAGCTTTTGTGCCGCCGTCCAAGTCATTGCCGGCGACCAAGCTTCAGCCGGTGAACACTCCGGCGACCCTCCGGTGATTTCTTGTGGGTTCGGTGATAAGGTGAGCTCCACATCTCCTTTGGCCGGCCTCTATTTCTCCACCAAAAGCTGTCCAGTTTTTCTGGACAACTTGTTTCTTTGTTGTCGGAGCGTCGTTTGGACGACGGTTAGTGCTCCGACAGCGGCTAACTTACCGGAGATTTGATCTCCGGTAATCCTCTGAGGTGGGGGACGAAGGATTCGTCAAACGGTTGACGAATACCTCTCCGGAGAAGCGAGTTTTGAGAACTCATTTTAGGATCCGAATTTGGATTCGGATCGTGATCATCTCTCGATCACGTCGTCTTCAACACGAGGCTAGTAACCCGTACGAAGATGAAGCTCGTGACTTAGCGAAGTTATCCCGAGGAGCTCGGCGTGGATACGGATAGAGACGATTCTTATGAGGATCGTTCCGGTTGATGCCGTTCCCGCTACACGTCATACGAAAGGTATAACGTAGATAAATTTCTTTTATTGCAAATTTTAATTTACGGTTATGTCTACACTTGTTGTAATATGCATGCGTGTGTTGTGTGTGTTGTAATAAATATAGATTTATTATTTTTAATTGCTTCCGCTGTGCTCATGTTTACGAAACATGATCGAACACACACACGCCGCGGTGCCGAAAACCCAACAATTGATACACATGTAAGCATAACTGGAAATCATAACTCTAAATATATGTCTCTTGTATAAACCATGCTCTTAAGTATTTTAAAACTTGTAAATAGTGTATTTGAACTGGAATGATTAACTTTGAAAATTTTTACTTGTACTTATACTGATACTTCAAATTAATAATCATCCTGAATATGGGTCCGACATAGTACCAATGCGCGCTTTCCTAATAGGTCGGGGTGGACAACCATTGAATCTACTAGGGTAACTGAAACTGAGGGCCTTGGCCCGTGGATGAAACTGATGCCCGGTACATGCCCTGTCAAAAGTAAAATACTTCCTTTATACTTATATTCTTATACATACTGAAAAAATACTCTTAATTCCCTAAGGGGAGCACCATAAAGATCATTATACTCTTGACCCTCAAAACTAAAATGGGGAGCATACTGAAGATTATTGTGCTCTAAATCCCCAATTTGAACGGGGAGCATTTTAAATTTTCTTTATAAAGGAAATATTTTTTTACATCTACTCTACATCATGCATATAATTGTAAGCTACAACTCATCTATAACATGCATGATCATAAATCACATTCTTATCATGGATCTAAACATGATACTAAATCAAACATAACATAACGGGAAAAAAATCATATAACTAAAAATATCATGCATAACTGGCTCATATACATGCGTATAAATTGTTCAATCACGTAACTGGAGATAACAAGCGCAAAAAAAACATATCGATGACATACGATAACTACTTATACTGCAGGTGAGCAATACTTACTTCCTATGTTTTTTCACCAATTTATACCATTATATTTCGTAAAGAGAAGATCTCCTACGTGTTCCTTTGCTTTAGCATGATCCTCTACCAAGTCCTTGAGGAGATCCCTCTTGAATTCCAAAGAGAAGACTTGCTTCGACGGCTGGAACATGAGAGATCGAGAGAGAGAGATGAGGGTCGGTGGCTGGAGAGAAGAGGGAGAGAGAGGGCGGCGCAAGAAATTTAGGGAGAGAGAAGAGAAAAAAATATAAATTAGAGTTTCCTTAACTTAATTACCCCTTTAAATGATTAACCAAATTAATCAACTTCTCCCTTTTTCTCGACTTAGTGGTAGGAAACCTATTCCCCCAAACCAAGAGTTCATGGTTTGAGCCCCGACTAACGAACCATTTATTCAAATTTTTTTTATTTCTATTTTCCTCTAAATAGAAAGTATAAGAACTAAAATTATAAATAAAATAAAAGTGTAAGAACCAAAAATTTGGGTTGTTACATCATGCTTTATTATGAACATATTTTTATAGCCTTCCCAAATATCGCTCAAAGGGATACATTCATCGTGACGAAACTGGCCCAGCCAACATAGCTTCACAAGGTAAATGGACTGTCAAATGGACCATAATGTCAAAAAATACCGGAGGAAATATCCGCTCCATCTTACACAATATCAGGACTATTTGCTCCTCCATTCTACATAAGTCCGTTGTGTGTAAAGATCTTACAGTGATCTTTTTGAAGAAATCACATAGCTCAATTAGTGTGCTACATATGTCTTTTGAGAAAAATTTACATACGGCAACTGAAAATATTCTTTGCAACAATACATAACAATCATGTGATTTTAGTCCATATATCTTTCCTTCATTTGCATTTCTTCCAGTGTCAAATCACATGAGGACGACTTTGAGAAGCGACTCAAAGTCGGGTAAAAAGAAAAAATTAAGGTAAATCATTCGTTAATTGGCAATCTTTACCATGCAATTAAAATGTTAAGTAGGAAACTAACTAAATCCGAGTCTAGAGTTGAGTTGTTGCTTGAAGAGGTTGAAACTTTCAAGCAAGAGTTCACTCTAACCTCTTTGACTAGTCAAGTTCAAGAGGGAAACTCAACTCAAGTCAAACAACTTGAGGAAGAGAATTCTCTCTTGAAAGGACAAGTCCAAGAGCTCGAGGCTAGGTTGAACAAGTTCTCGTTGGAGTCCAAGAATCTTAACCGACTTCTTGGAACTCAGAGAGTTATGTACAATAGAGCCGGATCATAAATCACATTCTTATCATGGATATAAACATGATACTAAATCAAACATGAGATAACGGGAAAAAAAATCATGTAACTAAAAATACCATGCATAACTAGCTCATATACATGCGTATAAACTACTCAACCATGTAACTGGAGATAACAAGTACAAAAAAATATATCGATGACATACGATAACTACTTATACTGCAGGTGAGCAATACTTACTTCCTACGCTTTTTCATCAATTTATACCGTTAGATTTCGTAAAGAGAAGACATCCTACGTGTTCCTTTGCTTTAGCATGATCCTCTATCAAGTCCTTGAGAAGATCCCTCTTGAATTCCAAAGAGAAGACTTGCTTCGATAGCTGGAACATGAGAGATCGAGAGAGAGAGATGAGGGTCGGTGGCTGGAGAGAAGAGGGAGAGAGAGGGCGGCGCAAGAAATTTAGGGAGAGAGAAGATAAAAAAAAATATAAATTAGGGTTTCCTTAACTTAATTACCCCTTTAAATGATTAGCCAAATTAATCAACTTCTCCCTTTTTCTCGCCTATAGATATATTCTGTTATATTCTACTCATTGATAATCTTATGATTTAGTAGTAGGAAGTCTATTCCCCCAAACCAAGGGTTCATGATTCAAGTCCTGACTAACGAACCATTTATTTGATTTTTTTTCTTATTTCTATTTTCCTCTAAATAGAAAGTATAAGAACTAAAATTATAAATAAAATAAAAGTATTTGAACCAAAAATTTGGGTTGTTACATCGTGCTTTATTATGAACATATTTTTGTAGCCTTCCCAAATATCGCTCAAAGGGATACATCCATCGTGACGAAACTGGCCCAGCCAACATAGCTTCACAAGGTAAATGGACTGTCAAATGGACCATAATGTCAAAAAATACCGGAGGAAATATCCGTTCCATCTTAAACAATATCAGGACTATTTGCTCCTCCATTCTACATAAGTCCGCTGTGTGTAAAGATCTTACAATGATCTTTTTGAAGAAATCACATAGCTCAATTAGTGTGCTACATATGTCTTTTGAGAAAAATTTACATACGGCAACTGGAAATATTCTTTGCAACAATACATAACAATCATGTGATTTTAGTCTATATATCTTTCCTTCATTTGCATTCATACGTTGACACTGGAAGAAAGGCGTGATTTTAGTCCAATCTGGAAACTTAACTGATTTCAAAAATTAATAAAATTCACGTCTTTCTTCCAGTGTCAACGTGTAACTTGCATACGGCTTCCTGAATTTGTCTCCTACCGGCTGTAAATGCAACTCACTCCTTATCCCCATATCTTGCAAATCTAATCTCGCTTTGAGAGTGTCATTTGACTTTCTGTCTATATTTAATAATGTGTCAATTAAAGCATCACAGATATTCTTTTCAATATGCATCACATCTAAATTGTGTCTCAACTTTAAACCTGATCAATATGGTAACTCAAAAAATATACACTTCTTTACCCAATTTGTATCATCCGAAGATCGTTGTCGTTTTTTACTGAATAAAGGATGCTTACTGAATATCAATTAGGGCAACGCGTCTAACTACGCTAAAATCTCATATCTATTCATTAATCGTGGTGGTCCTTCATTTTCAATCTTTCCATTGAAATCTTTATTTCTACGCCATGGGTGGTGCACATCCAAGAATCGGCGGTGACCTGTGTAGCATATTTTACTCCTTAATCCTTGAGATTTGGTTTCATTCAGACATACTGGACATGCCTTATAGCCCTTTGTGTTTCATCCAGAAACTGTTCAGTATGCTGGAAAGTCGTGAATGGTCCACATCACAACAACATGTATTGAAAGATTTGTTCAGTCGATGTATCATATGCTTCCACCCCGTCATCCTATAGCTCTTTCAGTTCATTTATCAGAGGTCATAGGTATACATCTATCTCTTTGCCAGGTGATCTAGACCCAGGAATTAACAAAGACATAATCATATATGGTGGCTTCATCATTTTCCATGGTGGCAAATTATAATTTACAAGTATAACATGCCACATACTATAAGCATTTGACATGTTTCCAAATGGATTAAACCCGTCAGTAGCCAATCCTAAGCGAATATTTCGTGGATCTCTTGTAAATATTTCATGTGCATTGGCAAATTCTTTCCATGATTCACTATCAGCTGGGTGTCTTAATACACCACTTGTTTCAACTCGCTTTTTTTTATGTCATCTCATCTCTTTAGCCGTATGCTTCGAAATAAACAACCTCTAAAGTCTCGGTTTCAGAGAAAAATATCGAAGAATTTTTTGAGGATTCTTTTTCTTATTTATCCCTTCGTACTTGTATCTAGGCTCCTTGCACACTAGACATGCATCCTTATTCTCGTGCTCATCCCAAAATAATATACAATCATTTTTACAGACATATATCTTCTCATATGTCAATCCTAACTCTTACAATAATTTTTTTAGCTTCATAACAAAAGTTTGGAATCGCATTTGGTTTAGGAAATGCCTCTTGCAATAACTGAAGTAACATATCAAAAGATTTATTGTTCTAGCCATTTAACACCTTCACACGTATTAGCTTTACCACAAAATTGAAAATCGAAAAACTAGTACAATTGGAATACAGTTGTTTTTGTGCTTCTTCCAACATTGAAATATAACTTCGTCTACAATCATTTACATTTGTGATTACATTTATATCATTTGATTGAGGATCGTTGTTGGTTATATTTTTTGCATTTTGTAAATCAGTAAACATGTCTTCAAAATCGTCTTCGAAATCATCTACTTCAACATCAAAATCATTCTCGTCTTGATTGACAATATTTATACTACCGGATGATGTAGAAGCTTCTCCATGAAAGTTCCAGACTTTATATAGTCTATTGAATCCCCACCTATATAGATGTCCTCGCATATAATCCAATTCAAACTGAAACAAATTGCCACACTGTCAATATGGACAATGAATTTTCGATAAATTCAGACTGATCATGTAATTTTCTGCCATACTCATAAATTGATTCAACCCATTTATATATTCAGGACTAATCTGATTTTGAATCGTTATCCAACTTTTATCCATATTTTTGAACCCTGATTAAACATATATAAAATAATTTGTCAACTTAAATATAGTTATCACATACAAAATAATTAAAAAACTTATAATTTAAACCTCACACAACATAACTTACAATTTGCATTATAACTCTTGTTTGTCATCGAACATTATAATCTAAGAATAAAAAAATCTAAACTTATCCTATAACCTAAGACTGTGTGTCTTGCGAAAAATAATACACAATGAGTAATTAATCTTACGAAAAACAACACACAATGAGCTCTTAACCAAGTTTGAGATACTATTGTTGAGCACAAGGTGCATGAATTTAAAAGTTGGCTAGCTTTGGATCGGTAAGGTTAGGTAGTGTACTAGTGTAGAAGGATGACTCTCATTCAATTGCACAAATTGAGCTTAATTTTACCATGAATAAGTTCAAATCTAAATGATAAAAAAACCCTAAATTCTTCATTTAATCCCATTCAAAATTCTAATGATATATGATTAATTTACAATAATCTTATACCATAACAAAATCCTAAATTCATCATCTAAATGCTAAATTTATCAAGTGAATTGACAGATGCAATTTCATGTGCGACAAATAGATATCAAAATAAAGTTGTTACCGATCAAGTCGGAAGGTCGAGTTGTCGTTGGCGCTGGAGAAAGAGGGTGGAGGGCGGAGGTCGAAGGCCGGAGGGTCGAGCTAAAGTCGGAGCTGGAGAAGGAGGGCGGAGGCCGGAGCTATCGCTGGAGCCGATCGTGAGAGAAAAGCACCGAGAAGAAGTCGATCACGTGCGAGAGGAAGCTAGGGGATGGGACCGGAGTTGTCGCAGGAGCCGATCGCCGGAGAGTCGCGCGGAGAATCGCCAGAGAGCAAAAAATCGCCGAAAGAGAGGAAGTCGCGCGGAGGAAATGGGAGAATCGGCATGGGGTAGGGTTTTTCCGCGGATATTAGCGACGAAATATGATTTATTCATTGCTAATATTTATTAGATTTGCGACAAAAATATAATAATTCATCGCTAAAATTGATCATCAATCGACTAGTGGGATTGACGACTCGACTGCTAGTAATTTGGCCGCAGGTACAGAATCAAGTTAACTCGACTGGCGTCTCGACTGAATTGTTTGTGACGAAATTTAAATATATCGTCACTAATATGCAGTCGACTGGCGAGATTGACGACTCGACTGTTTGACATTTGGCCGACCACAGAATCCAGTTTGCTCGACTGGCGGGTCGACTGAATAATTTGCGACAAATTTTAATCTTTCGTCGCTAAGTACTTTGAGACGAATATCTATTTATTCATCGCTAAGTAAAATATTACGACGAATATTTTTATATTGTCGTTAATTTTTACTATATTGGCGATGAAATCTTAGTTTTTCGTCGCAAATATAAGATTATTTGCGACGACTGATAAATTTGTCGTAAATATCTAGTATTAGAGGCGAATAATTAATTCGTCATTATTTTTCATTTTTCTTGTAGTGAGACCATACAGGTTCATCTGTAGCTTTCAACACTTCTTGCAATTTTAGATATGATTCATTGTTTACATTTTCATGAGAACTTGTTACTTCTGCATCCTCCAACGACAGTGAATGACTGGTATACATGTGTTCAAATGTTTGAAGATAACTAGAACTTATAGCGTTTGATTCAGTATTCAAATTATAACCAACTGCATCAACTATCATCCTTTGATATAAATTGAATTGATCATAATATCTTTGATCTCTACTAACTGTCATTTATATGTTTCATCCAACCTCTTCATCGGATATGAATGGGTCATTATAACATTCCAATTATAATAATTTAGGATAAAACTAAATCTACAAAGATGTTCTCAAACTTTATCACACTGAAAAAATTTACTATTATGACACTTTTTGCATGGACACCTTAATTTATTCTCATCCATAAACTCAACATTACTACCAATAAAACTCAAAAATTATTCTAGCCCAATAATAAATTCATCGATTAAACACCGACGTTCTGGTAAAATTTTTTTTATATTCCAACTCCTTTCTCTCTCCATTTTTTCTATTTCTAAATTTATATCAAGAAATAATTATATTTTCATCATTTTTCATCGATATTATTTGAACAATCAATTTATACTTAAAAAAAAATTCTTCTAGTATTTATTTATTTTGGGCAAGATATTGAATTACAAATTAGAACATATCAAACTAATAATAAATTTTTACAGTAAAATAAATACATAAAATCAAACATTATATATATTATAGAATGATAATGGTAAAATTTTTGAAATATAAGATATATCTTCCCTGGTGGAAACAACAAATGAGTTGACAGTAGAAGACTTTATGAACACATGGATCATCTGAAGGATAAACAACTGTACGACAAACCTAAGAAAAATAAAATATTAAATTTATGTTTTTATTGCACATTATAAATTTTAAAGGATTTAATTTAAATAACATGTTAATCTGACAAATCACGTGAATTAGTCACCTGTGCAGCTCGGCCGCTCAAGGTCAACACGCACTGTAGGGGATCGCGACCTTGTAAGCAATGACCGCGGCCGTGCAGGCGAATTGAAGCTCATGAGATGTGTCGGCATTGAAGGAGGCCTTAATCGTGTAGGCGGAGTCGAAGGGTCGATGACTTTGCTGTGGGGCGAACACGTGCCGCGGAGGCTCGGGTCCGACACGACATTTGTGTCCTAGCCAGGGGCGATGACCCACCCACGCACGGAGCCTGGGACGATGCCCTTGTCGTGCGACCGACGCAAAAGGGGCATCCACACAACAAGGTCGTGGGTCATACCGTGTGAAGGGGCAACAACGTGGCAGGGACGTCGCCCCTACCGCACGAGGGATGCGGCAGGGGCGACGCCCTTGTTGCGCAACGCACACACATGGTAGGATGACGCCCCTGCCGCGCGTCATACTCGTGGTAACTACCGCATGACACGTGCGATCAAGCAACAGGGGCGACGCCCCTACCACACATCATGCTCACGGCAGCTGCATTGCGACGCTCACAATAGTTGTCGTGCCATGCTCGCGACAGCTGTTGCGCGACCAACGTCAAATCTATGTAGATCCGACATCAGCTTCGACGGTGGAAGCGGGAGAGAGGGAAGGGAAGACGTACCAAGAGGGAGCGCGATCGCGAGGGTGAGAAGGAGAAAAGGAGGACGAGCAGGTTAATTAGGGCAAATTTTACGATGATTTATAGTTCGTTGCAAAATTTATTGCCATATGTGACGAATAATAAATTCGTTTCTAATTCTGCGATGAATTTAATATTTATCACAATATTTGGCGATAATATTTTAAATTAATTACAAATTCTGCGATGAATTTATCTTTCATCTTAAATTTGGCGACGAAGGATAAATTCGTTGCAAAATTTACCTCATTTTTTAACCAAATAATTTAAAAATTCCTATGAAATATTTTTGACGCAAAATTCATCGCAAATTTTGGGATGAATTATTAAATCGTTGAAAATTTTGCAACGAAAATCTAAATTCATTGGAAATTTGGCGACAAAAGATAAATCGTCACAAAGTTTACCGCTTTTTTTTTGCCCAAATAATTTAAAAAATTGGACGAAATTGTTTCGGACAAGCAGTCGACTGACTCTATCCAACAATCGACTGCCAATGCGTTAGTCGACTAGTCAGTTGGCTAAAATACATTTTGTGCATTGCTACAGTAATACCAGCCGACTGGTGATAATTATTTTGCAACAAATCTAATTTTCGTTGCAGTTTTGGTGATGAAAATAACTTTCATTGCAAAATTTTGTCGTTTAGTTGACTGATGTAATGTGTGTTAGTCGACTGATATACAATTGTTTGAACGTTACTTCAATCCGTAGTTGACTGGTTGATGATTCCAGTCGACTAGTAGTGCAGATTTGACAACAAAAATTTTATATTTGTCGCAGATTCAGGGACAAATTTTATATTCATTGCAAATTCTACAACGAATTTTATATTCGTTGCAGATTCTGCGACGAATTGAATTGTCATCGCAAATTTTGCAACGAATTTAGTTTTTCATCGTAGATTTGGTGACGAAAGTTATATTCATCGCAAATACTGCGACAAATTTTCATTTGTTGCAAAATCTACGACGAATTCATCGTTTGTTGCTAAATTTGCAATAAATTATTTTTTGTTGCAAAATTCGTTGCTGATTTGCGCCGACTTCTATTTTTGTCATAAAATTCATTCCAAATTAGCAACGAATAAATTTCGTCACTAAATCATCTATTTTTTGTAGTGGCGACAAAAGGACAAGCACCCTGAAAGGCTTACAATCTCAAAGATTGACTATTATTCATTAGTGCAACTCTATTATTGTGTGGTCGCATAGCCCTTCTGTAGGAACTATAGCTCTATCTCTGTAAAAGATTGGAACCGTCAACCTAGCGGCTTCCACTGATCCGTCCCATGACCATTATGAGGGAGTTAATTCATGAGAGTTCTATGAACCTTAATGCGATTGCTAAATCCATGGAAGGTCGTTCTGACTATGGGAGAGGATTTTAGACCTTCCTCTGAGATTCGATCCGTGCTTCTTCTGCAAACTGTCATATGACCTTATCAACATGTCATATCCGTGGGAATTAGCTCTATCTCATCCATTCTCGGCATAAGTGGGAATTCGCCCACTTAACGGCCCCTTGCCATCCGTCCCAGGACTATTAGCAAGAGGAAGGATAAATCGCGGGTGAGACATAACCCCTCAACTTGATGACGAGGGCAGGAAAAAGCTCATTTGAAACAAAAAGAGATTTTAGATCTCTCATCTCATCTGACATTAAACTCATGCATTTTCAATATACATCACCATGCTCCACCATCGAGTCATCCCGTGGAAACAGCTCTATCTTATCCATTGGAGAGAGAGAGAGAGTCATAGAAAAAGAAATAATAGTGCGAAGAAGGAGTAGACAAGTCCAACGCAGCGTCTCCATCATGAAAGGAGAGAGAGACGAAGAAGAGGTGGGAAATGTAGAGACGAAGAAGAGGAGGACAAGAGTGGGAAAAGGCAAAAGTTGGCTTTGATGGAGGCATTAATGTAAACAAATTTACGTGTGAATGGGGATTTTTAAATTATTTTAATTTTTATTGTAGTAATCTGAATGCCTAAATTGCACCCTCCTTCATTTATCTGATAAATCTAGTGGACAACCTATGCGCGTTTAAAAACAAAAAAAAAAAATCTACTTTAAAAATATTCATCTCGTTCATCATTTAAATTCATTTATCGTTTCTAAATATTTTACCAAAGAATAATTGTCAAAAAAGTTTTTGATTGACATTCGAAAAATAATTGATACGATTTCATAAAAAAAAAAATCAATTTGAAAAGACTAATGACTAACGTCTAAAATTTTTCATTCCATTTTCTTTTTAAAATATACCCTATAATACACTATAATTAAAAATTAAATTATAAATATTTAAGAGCAACATGATCACTTTACCATAGTCGTCGCACAGTAGCTCAGGGCAAACAAGTCAATTGTCAATTTTAAAACTGTCAATTCAATGATCCTCTCGTTTCGATCTTTCAAAATTTAAGAGAGAGTAAATCACAAAAGGACTATATCCGTGAATGCGATTAATAAAAAAAAAATCAATCGTCAATTGTACAAAAAGTTGAACGGTTAATCCAGTGACTTCCTCGTCTCGCTTCTCAGAATTTGAAAGAGAATAAATTAAGAGAGAATTATATTCATGGATGTAATTGACAAGACAATGAGTGATCATCTAATGTTAAAAAAAAAAATAAAATCCTATTTTAAAATTATTTCGTGTTCATTTGGTAAAATATCATTCTATTTCAAGTTACGTGTCATCCGGTGAGAAAGCCACACCTGCGTCAATGAAATTGTGGTGGAAAGAGAGAGAGAGCATCATTTTGGTAGGCAGCTGCTTTCAATGGATTTTCTATTTAATTCAGATTTTCATGGTTTATTTTTTAAAAAAATTGTTTATTTTGTAAGATTTTTGCACGGACGCGCATGGCCATGGTTGAATGCCGTCTTCCTGCAGCGTTAAAAATTAAAGAATTTAAATGCTAATTCAGAAAGATAAAAAATTCAATAACGGTATCGGATTGGATATCCACATCTGTTTAAAAAACCTACTCGAGATGAATAAAACATATAAGCATATGCAAGTGGCCACCAGTATTTTCGAATTTAAATACACTTGGACAGATTGAGCATAATTGAAATTTAAAATCTAACTTTAATAGTTTTTTTTGTTTTTTTTTTAATGTTGCTCCTGACACAACATGCAAAGTGAAGCCATCAAATGATCACAAATCTAATGTCACTGAAGCTTTACGAATGATGTCAATGGCGAAATCAATAGAATTTGACTTCTTCTTCTTTTATCAATTTTCTCCTATAAAATAACACTGGCTATAATTGTAAGAAAAACTATGCTTAAAGACCAAGAGAAGTAACAAGAAACTGTGCAAGCTCTAAATTCGCTATTCACAAGAAGCTGGTTAGTGGCTTGGTACCGAAGGAAGGCAGAGAGGAGGATTGACTCTGGAGGGATGTCGAGGTTAGCCTGCTGTGTCCAAAACTTGGCTGCTAGGAGGTTGGGAGCTACACCATGAAAAGATAATTCAAGTCCTCCACCGTCAAGCGAGTTTGGCGAGAACCCGATTCGTCTTCACCGAATGCGGAAGCGACCATCTCCCTCTTCTTTTCCTGTCGACAAGCGAGATGCATTAGCGCAGAGAGTTATGGAGGCAGTTTTCGATGATGATCGCCAATCTGCTCTACAATTTTAATCATGGGTACGACTATTCGAGATTTGAATTACAACTATCATTTTGGAGATTAGTTCTGAATAGGAGAATCGTTGGAAAATATCCCATGTTGATTCAGTTTGTCAGAAACTGAATCAGGAGGTTGTGTATCAAAAAGGAGGTGAAGTAAACAGCAGTACCTGTAGAGCTAAAATGCGGTCTTCCACAGTGTCTTTCACAGTTAACCGCGAAACAGTTACCGGACGCGTCTGGCCGATTCGGTGCGCTCTATCAATGGCCTGGTCCTCAGTAGTAGGGTTCCACCACAAGTCCAGAAGAAGAACATGACAAGCTACCACCAGATTCAGGCCAAGGCTTGCAGCTTTCAGAGACATGATCATCACAGTAACCTGTAACAAAGTGATGCTTTCTTTAGACGAAACACACGGAAGGGATAAGTAGAGAATAGCAGCATAAATATTCACCACAGACCTCTGGAAGATTGTTGAAGTCTTTGATTGCTTTCTCTCTGGCCGCGACAGACATTGTACCGTCGAGTCTCCTATACAATATAGAAGATTCTTGCAACGGAACTTCCAATAAATCTAGCATCTTAGTCCACTGAGAGAAAACAATGGCCTTTTCTGAATGCTGACAATTTGGTTTAGATATGCTTCCTTCATTTGCATTCACGAAGCATCGCTGTGAAACTGTATTAACCCCATTCTGCAGAGAAACATCACCTTCTTCCTTGATTTTGGAGGAGTTGCAATCAGGAAGAGAACATTGGGACCTGGGCAGCGATCGCAAAATATCGAGTGCTGCTTTTACTTTAGAAGAATAAGAATTTCCATTGGTCTTTGCATCTGAGATGCCAGAACTACAACCATTGGAGTTGCAGACCTCACCAGGCATGTCACACATGGAGCTTACTATTGTACTTCTAGAAAATACTGAAGCAGCATTCAACCGAACTTTGCAATCTGCTGACGGGCAGATATTATCATCACTATTAAGATGCTCACGAATACACTGATTGCAGAAAACATGTTCACACATTGTGACAACTGCATCCTCAGGTGGATCCTGTAAAGATCATAAATCTTACAGTTTTTTTTCCCAGTTACAACAAAATTTTATCCTAAAACAGAAAAAAAAAATGTAACATATTGCATCAATTCCCACCATGATTAAAATATTAAAGCTGTAAAGATAACTGAGACTCACCAAATTTTTTGAGTCTTATATTAACTTGTACAATAGTTAAGTGCCATTTCATGTACCATACTGCAAATGCAAGACGAATAGCTTGTCCAACATAACTAAAAAATATTTCACTCAGGACTCGGGGCTACACTAGTACACTTGGTAATGTAACATTGAATATACATCTTTAAAGACCTATTAACAAAATTCCTTCTTTATTTTTTAGCATTCGCAGAACCATAAAAACTTTGACATGGATAAAATTCAATATGATTAAAAGTCCTATTGGACAGAATACAGTGATTATTATTGAGAGCATAAACAGAATCTCCACAAAGCCGTCGTTCAAAGTTTTCATTCTAGAGTCAATTCCATGAGCTAATATGTGTTGTTGCATGACCCACAGAACTTTACCGAAAGAGACAATTATGCAGGGCAAGGGCAATAGACTTGGAAGGTTTTTTCATCTGTTTATAGTAGATTTCTTTTCTCACTAACCAAAACAAGAAAATTTTACTCTTGTTGAAGGTAAGAAACCAGGAGAAAAGAAATACAATTTAGCAGAAAATTAATAACTAAACATTTATCATGACTGGTACCGAATCATATGCGATAAGACACTTACATTGCATATCGTACAAATAGCCAAGCATGCTTCTAAACAACTCAAGAGATCCTTCTGTTTTTCTTTGGGGAGCTTCCGTGCTGTTTCTATAGAAGACCTCTCCACAGAATTGGAACCATATCCATTTACTAGAAAGCGATGATCACAAGCTTGCCTTAGTCTTAAGAGCATCAACAAAATATTCACATAGTTCTGTTTGACAGTTCCTTCATTTGCATATACCTAATAATAAAAAAAAAATCTTTTGATGCTCCACATTCGATCGTACAAAATGTAAAATGTATTAAAGAACAAATAGTGTAAGAAAACATATTATATGCAAGAAATGATTTTCAAAGCAAATGATCCCAACTTTAATGAATATCAAAGATTTGAGTAAAGAAATATCTAAAAGAATTCAGAAAAGCAAGTACACTGACCTTAAACTGTTCTCTTGACTCAGCTTCTAAACGTGTGTAGAAAGTTCGTTCTTCCTCTGAAAAATCCACCTTCATCAAAGCAATAGTTTTTGGTGGCAAAGTGATAATAGGTTTACCATCAAGCGTTGTTCCTGAAAAAAATCCAAATGATTTTAGAATCTAAGTGGAAATTGAATATCTTTGATAGGAAAAAAAAATCTCCACGAAGAACAAAATACATCCATAAAGGTATTTACTTCCAAATAACCTAAAAGACCAGACACCCAGAAGATGTTCTGAAAGTAAGATGCGAAGATAATTTTGTAGAGGAAAAAGGAAAACATTACACAAAATATGGTGATCATGTAGAGAAACACCTAGTACGGAAAGGGAATTTGTTAGAAGTTAGAAGACATGGTCAATATTGAATGAAAATTTACATTTCTGACTGATGAGTAATGAAGAATCAATCATAAGAGGCTTAGGCTCCAATTGTGGCCATTCAGTTCTAAATATGATGCAGTCTAAGTAGCTAGCAAGTAAGCCATCCTAAAGACTCACGGATAGATGACATGAGCTCACAACCTAAAAGGAATAAGATATCCAACAAGAAGAGCACATCACGTCTTACACTTGCACGTAGAGAAAAAAAAAGAAATACAAAAGTATTAGGGAAATCATAATAAAACACAAAAAAGGAGAACAAAGAAATGGATCAAATTGATTAATTTATGAAATGGTATACTGTTAGAAATTCTGAAACCTTCATAAATCCATAACATATTTTAAAAGAGAAAATGATGTCTCTCTATGTGAATTTTAGGCAGTTGAAATAATAAAATAAGAACTTAACCTTTAGTGCGGCGTAACATTATAGTCTTCAAAACCCATTGAAGCCTTTTATAACCATTTGATGGATTACGGCTAATTGGATTCTTTATCATGGAACAAAAAGATTTATAAGCATCAAATGGATCATAACGGAGAAATCTGAAATAGCTATAAAGGTCATCAACTGCATTCTGGATAGGAGTACCAGACAAGCACCACCTTCTCTTAGCCCTCAGACCCCAACATGCCCTTGCAACTTGAGTCCTATGATTCTTAATGCTTTGAGCTTCATCCAGAATTACCCTAAACCAACTAACTCTTGCCAGAGGTCGAGCAGCAGCTTCGACATTCCCATCTTTCACACACTTTCTTGAGGAGCTTGGAGCCTCCTTCCTTTTTTTATCAATCATACTTTCCGTCAGACCATCATAATTTCCTTTCTCCTCATCATCTTTATCAGCAAGAGGCTGCTTAGGAACTTCCATGCTTACAATAGCATATGTAGTAAGAACAACATCATATTTTGCAAGTTCATGAGCGTCTTTGGTTCTATTACTTCCATGATAAACAATAAATGACAAATTAGCACTGCTGGCCACTTTAGTTTTCAGTTCCTCAGCCCATTGCCGGAGAACGCTTGTAGGGCAAACAACTAATGTTCCTGCTGCAGGCCTACTTTTTATGGACATCATCATCTGATCCTCCCTTCTCTTCAATCCACTGGTCATCGAGGAACTGCAAATTCGGAGCTGCTTTGCTTCATTCATCTTTGAAATGTCATCTTCTTCATCGTCATCCAGGTTTAGAGGTTCAAATTTATCATGATTTCCTGCAGAAGGAAACAGTTGAGGAGATGGAGATCTCTCCATCAGGATTAGCGCAATTGTAGATACTGTTTTACCAAGACCCTGAAACAATGAGATACTTGAGATTATCAGCCATTATCGAACAAAGATATTAACAACTATAAATAAGAGGAATGTATGAACCTGATCGTCAGCAAGTATACCACCACAACAATGTGGATTTGCAGTTTCCTTTTGTACCATCCAATGCAAAGCTATACGCTGTAAAACAAGATGCTTCCTTTTAGTTCAATAGTAGTAAAAACACTAAAAAAAATGTCAAAAGAGATGTATTAGATCAGTAGGCTTAATAAGGGAATCATTGAGTTGAACCTGGTGTCTCAATAAAGGAACTGCCAAAACTCCCTCAGGTGGATTAACCTCAGATTTGGGCTGAGAAAGATCCTGCACATAACTAACAGCAATTACAGCAAGTGTATAGCTAGAACAGAACAGTTGTCTGTCATTCAATGAGCACAACTACATCAAAATATATAGGACTGCATGGTGCCCCAAACTACACATTTCAACATTCCCTCCAACTGTTGCATAGATTAACTCATGCACATCTTGCTCTACAATATTGGAAAAGAGCGGTGATTTTTTTTATATAAAAAAAAAGGTAGCAATGACAAGAGGCTTGGATGGCACAGTGATTTATCTTCAAAAGAAAATAATTCCATGAACTCTCCAGAACTGAAGTTACCCAGACAGTCTAGAGATGAAAAGTTGCAAAGATCAAACAATTGCAGGATTGACGATAAAAAGAGATTACAGTTCCACTATCTAGGCAAAAATACTGTATACTTATTAGTAAAACTAACTAGGCATAGCATATGCTACGAAAATAAATCTGACTTCAGATCATGTTATAACTCAGTGCCATAACTTTACTGACACAATTTTATGACTCAAAGGTGCAGAACAGTCTCAGTTCGAGACTGTCATAAAGGCACATAAAAATAGATGGAATTAAAGCACCACACTAATGGCTAATATAAGTAAAATAGTTAAATAGATAATAAACCATAAGATATGTGATTCAATTGTTACAAATAAAGTTATGGTAGTTAATGTATCAGTGAAGTCGTCTCAGTAGAGAAAAAAGGAGGGATCAGCCAGGCAAAAGAACAGTATATCTGCTGAATCAACAGAACAAAATTGCAAGAATCAAAATCAGCAAAAGATCTAAATTAGAGAAATAAATCACTATTATATAGATAGCATATCTGAATATATATATCCTATTCACCACAATTTGGTTTCACTAATATTCAGATGTGCTTGTTATATATTATATTTGAAATTTAGCAGTATACTATATAATTCTATATAAAAGAGAGAAAATTAGCAGCATAAGAATAGAACATCCATATTATATCATAAATCACATCTATATCTTTTGCCCATCAACCATATATATAACGGGCGTGATGCAGCACAAGAAGAGATTGAGTGTGGAGTAGGAAAACTGCAGAAAAAGTAGGAATCTAAAATTAGGTGGTAAAAAAGTGTAAAAAGTTTGTAAAACTTAGGTATCAGACTTACGAGTTCTTAGGCATCATGCTGTTGGGAAATTGCAACACACAACCTAAAAATTCTCAAAAAGTCAATTCTTATTCCATATACCATGGACTGGTACGGGTCGGACTCAAGCTCGTAATCGGGTCAACGGGTTGGTTACCCGTTGACCTAGGTTAACGAGCCAGAACCGAAACTGACCCGTCAAGAGATGGACCGATTATAATTCTGGCAACCCAGAACAGCTGAACCAGCAGTTTAAATCATCGATTCAGCAGTTTAAATTTTTTTTTTTTAAATATCGTTGGAACCAATGGTTCCGACTAGTTTTAATAGTTTTTTTTTTAAATTATGGTTGAGATCATTTGACTATTTTGTTTATCAATGGTTACGATTTAGTGTTTGTTATGTTCTAAACTCTATGTATAAGATGCTTATTTCATCTTTTATTACGCAAGTTTTGTCCTCACGAGAGGACCAAGTGGCTAACACGGACGATAGAATTACCCCAAGGAGCAAGGGTCAATCCCCGAGAGCTGCAAAGCTTTTCGAAGTGTCTACCCTCCCACAGTGCTAGTTTTTGATTGGGCAAAAATGTTCCTCGTGATTTACCTCCCTTCATCTAGCTGTGAGACCGGCGATGAGGGGCGCCTAAGGTGAACACATCACCTTTTGCCCCAAGGATGCTTATTTCATCATTTTCATATCATCTTTTCTATTCTTCTCTTTCAAATCTGCATTTTCAATTGCTTTCGGCAGTTCGGCTTCGATTCTTTGATTTCAATCGACTTCGATTCTCCAATTTCAATAGAAGGAGATTCAATTTTGAATGGAACATATTAGATGAACGCCGTTCTACTTTGTCTCCTAATTCTTCGGAAATACAACTATTACTTGGTGATTGGACAAAAGCTGAAAAAAATTACCATGAATGCAACTTTCTGAGGACAAAGCAAAAAAGTTCGATATCGAAGGAACTACCACTACAGGAACAGAAAATAGAAGTGAGTAATAATGTTACTTCCTAAGATAATAAGAGTAAAAAAAAATAAGAGAACTACGTGGGCATTGATTCCCATATATCCTAAAGAGATACGTAAGCAATTTAAATAAGTGCAAATCTTTTTTAAAATAAATTTCAATTGTGGACGATTAAGGTTAAATGTCAACTTTTTATGAACGGTAAATTTCAAACCATAGTCGAGTCTAATTACATCACAGATTCAATAATTTCATAAATATGTTCTTCCAAGAATAAAAAAAAAATCAAGTTTCCAGTCTACTTACTGAAAACAATATTATAAGGATAGTAGTATAAAACAAATCATTTGACAAGCTTAATTATTTGAAAAATAAACAAAGAATAATTTTAAATATTTATTGGCACTTTATGATGGCTTTTGAAAATTGTAAATATTATTTTCCATCAGGTAGACACATAAATGATAAAATACTTAACAAGTATCAATATTTGTGCTAATGGTTTAAAATTAAATTTATTTTTATAAAGCAAATATTCCAAATTTTTGGATGTAGAAAAAAATTGCAGCAGCCTAAACTTGTATAGGAAGAATTAATGTTACATTTTCAGCTATTATTTTACTTTACTGTATATATTTGTTACACTATTAGTTTACCATGCTTAAAACATGTTTAAATATATCATATCTCACCATTTAGTTTCTGATGTTTCTTGATCCCCAAGTGTCTTAATATTTTGTAACCAAAAGGTTATTTGATGAAAGATCATGAAATTTTTGCAAGTGTTTTTCTTTTCTTATATGCAAAATAAATTTTCCATAACCATAAAAAGGGGAAATGATGTATCTTATGCTATGCCAAGGAGAAATTATGGCACAAACAGATGTCTAATGAATTAATATATATGAAATTTCATCAAATTCACGAGCCACCAAATTCCATTTTTCCCATACCAACGATTGCTTTATCAGTTTCCTCAAGAAACCACAAATGATTAACATATGAATCAAGGTTTTAAGTATCCTTCTAAGCCAGCTATTAGCACCCAACAGGAACAGTACCATGTTGGTGTGGCACAATCATGCCAACAAATGGTGCCGATGGCACCTACTCAGAAGAAGAAGAAGAAGAGATGGGAAGGATGGAAGGAACGATATGTTTTCTTTGTCCAAACAACATTGGATGAGTTTTTAAGAAGTGATATGAGATAATGAGAGATGATCTATAAGAGAGACAGAAAACAATACTTGAAGTGATAATCTACTAACCATTGTCGAAATCTGACAATAGGTGCCTAAACCACAAGTGAAATAGAAACAAGAACAAATAAAGGAGCAAAAATTGATTAAAAAAACAAAAGATTCATAAAAAGAAAACAAAAGATTCAAAGTTAATTTTTAAATGGCAATAACATCATATATAATTAATTATCAGTAAGGCAACACTAACCTGCAGTGCTAGCTGGATATTTAATCTGTCTTCGTCCTTTTGCCTTATCCCTCCAAGCCTAGGTAAATATGTCTCAGTAAATCCAGATTGCTCTACTATTGTAGGATTACTTGTATAAAATTGGTGTGGTGGCAGTGGGTAGGCAGAGTTTCTGGTATCATCAAGGATGCATATGTCAGCATCATCTTCCACACTTATGTAGCTTGTGGCAGAACCCCTTCCAAGACCATCATTATCATGATGCTTAAGACTACTCTGTGGGAAATGAGATATTTGTACCTGATCATCACTTCCTATCATTGATGATATTTTTTGTTTCTTGTTCTGCCAGGGAGTCAAAGAATCAGGGATTAGTTTTCCTGACCCATTCATCACAAAAATTTCAGCATCACTAGAGATAGAATTTCTACTTGATGGCTCTCTCTTGCGACTGACATAAGAAGAAGAATCTATACTAGATTCACTCTCAATACTAAGATCATCAGAATCATTCTGCTCTGCACAGGTGTCTAGCAGTGGTTGAACAGTTTCTGAATTGGGGAAGCCTTGCAGTAAGGATCCAACAGATTCCACTCTTTTGCTTCCTCTAGATAAACTCTGAGATGGATGCAGTTGGTCCTCATTTTCATGCTTAACCTTTTGATGTGAAAAACCTGGATGAAGAAATTGGTCATGCAATGCGTTCCTTGCATCATCAATAGGTGAATCTCCATGAGTCACATAACCACTGCCACAAAGATTATACATGATACCTGATGCCTCAGTAGCATTTAACATGGACTTGGAATCATGCAAATTTTCATAATTTAAACTAGGATTGTTATAAGTATAAGGATCGTGGAATAGAGAAACTCTCCAAGTGGATCTGTCATCATTTCTCTCAGCATCAGTTAAAACTGACAAATCAGTCATCATAGTATGCGAATCTGCAAAATATGCAATAGAAATACTGTTAGTAAAGCTGTTTCTAGTGAGAGCAAAGTTACACTCAGAATGTCATTTAACCTTGCATGATGAATGGCGACATATCATCTACACGAGGTTCAGAATGATGGCTTGTATTCTGTTCGAAGACCTTTTGGGCACTGTCCAAGTACAAATCATCCCTGGATTCTGCATAATGTGGCATGATCAGGGTTGTTTCATCAACAGTATCAGAATTATAACTCGGCACATGTTGTAGCTGCTGGTTGTGGAGATCTCTGACCATCAAACCATTGCGGGAACTTCCAACTAAATTCTTCCTTGAACTAAAATCATATTCTTGGTTTAAACATGAAAGCCAACTTGAAGGATAATCAAATGTGTGCTTAGACTCAGCGTGCTCTGAGGCATGTCTTATACCATTACTTGTAGGGAAATCATAGTTATAACTTTCTTTTGATCCCAAGGAAAATCCTACATTAATTTCTTTCTGGCAGTCTAAAACACCAATTCTATCTGATGTACTCCATTGAGGAGCAACAGTTCCACTGCATTCCTTAGATTCTGTTAAACCTGTTCACAATGACACACGATTATGAAGAAAGAAAGAAAAGTAAAAATACTCATGCATCGAAGATATTGCATAACTAAACAGGTACAGTTATGTAAACTTCCAAACCGATATATACTATGAAGTAATACCAGTATTAGTTATAGCAATAATGTCGGTATCTAATGGATATCCATCTAATTTGGCTTGGCGTAAACCTTCATACGTGATCTGCATAAAACATCTCCAGCAAATTAGCATCCATTAATACTAGTAAGAATAATAATCATCAAATATGATAGATTCAAGAAATAGAGCTTTCAACTATTATAGACAAAAAAAAACTCAACAGTAATCAGATCGTGTGACACTGACTAAGTGTAATTTTGAATAAATGCCTATACCTATTGGTAAGCATAACTGATTTCTTGAGACGGCTATAGAATTTTACACTTATTGCAGCTTCGTTCAGTTGGTCTTGGGTCAATCCAAGTTTAATTTGTTCCATCTAGGTTAAATCTAGCATCTACATAAAAGAAGGATAACCAGGATCACCATCTGTTTGCTTCAGTACATTCTTTCAGCAAATTAAAGTTTGAGAATTTCAGAATATTTATCCAATATTCAACCAATCATGGTGAGTGATGATCGTTTATCATTAAAAGATATCAAAATTTATAATTGGCTATGGTCTGGTATTGTATAAAACCCTAAAGATGACTTGAGATGTATACAGAATTTTACAGTTAATACAGTTTCGGTCAGTTGAAACTTGGGCCAATCTAGTTCTGTCAAGGTTGAATTTAGCATCAACATAGCAGAACATCAGATGATATGAAATTTACTTGGTACATCCTTTCAGCTATTAAAGTTTCAGATCTTTCAGAATATTTATCCAATATTCAGATAATCACAGTAACTGTTGATCATTTGTCAAAAAGGACATCAAATTTATAATTGGCTAATGTCTGGTAGGGTATACAAAACGTTATATAAGATTTATTAGCCAAATGAATCCTATTTAAAATAGGACTCCTAGATCAAATGTGACTGAAAGGCAGATAACATAAAACATGTAGATTGCATAGTAGCATTACCAACCAGTGTACTAACAGATTTGCAGCCAAGGGTATAAACAGAGAATATGTTGTATGTTTTATTCTAGTTATGCTGGACCATTTTTTCTACCCCTTGTACACTATTGGACCGACATGCTTCTCTTCTAATGAGCGGTATTTTTTTATAGACTTATTCAGTAACTCTTATGAAACATTAATTGAAGGTGTTTTCTCCTCCTTGCTCTTCTCTATATCTCCTCTTTGTTCATTTGCTATCATGTCAAATTTAAGATTTTGCATATACTGTCCTTTTGCATGCTACCAACCAGAACCCCACGTCTCATCTCCTCTTTTTTCTCCTTTTTCCAGCCATCACACAGTGTTTCTTTTCTGTGGATATCAAGGTTGAATATAACAAGGATCTATGATTCTGAAACTAAGATCAAAGATTGAATAAGCATCATAAGAGTTACTTGAAAAGTGTTATTGGTTATTTAAAATTCTGGTTTAATTCATTTGTGAACTGAGTACTATTCAATCATTGAGATCTATTGTAGCCATTAAGTTTCATATCTAAATATGCTGATTTGGCATTTTTATTATGTGATTTTGATATTTCAGTGATAATGAATGTCTTTGATTTGTGAAGCTTGTTTAATTTAACTTTCTGAATTTACCATTTCTTGTCATTTTGGTATGTAAATTGGGAGAAGATAATATTTTCTCAAACATAATATTTTTGTAGCAATTTCTTGGCATTGATACTTGTATTCTTGGATATAGTTGCAACAAAAGGAGAAAATACTAGAATTTAATTTTTCATTTACAATTATAGGGGTGTTGCATGGAGCAAGAGCAACAAATGCTAGTGATTCATTAAATTAGTTACAAAATGTTATATAGTCTTTAAAAGTGAAGGTTCTTATGATCAGATTGTACAAATCCTAGCTTATGGACCTTTATCCAATTTTAGGTAGGAAATCATTCAACTATGCATGAAAGGCAAGGCATCATGCAACTACAATGCAAGACAATTTTAGTAAATTATAAGGATAAATAAATCAAGTATCTTATGGTGATTTTTCTTAAGATCTTCTCTTCTAGAAATATTTTGCTCAAACTTATGTTCTTTTAGTAGAAAAATTATAAAGACACGTACAGTTTAAACAGAAACTATCTTATTTCCTAAGCCTCAAACAATGTTTGCAGTTCATAACAAAGTTTTGGAGCCAAACCCAACGATGTCGGAAGTCAAATTTAAAAAGAAACTCAAACCAAAGCAATTTCAGTCAAAAGGAGGAAATTTCAGTATAGCCTTTCCTAAGACAATCGTCTCTGAACTTCACAGATAAAACCAAGGCAGAGCAATGATCAGGCTTATTTTCCTAGATGAAAAAGCGTAACATCACAGGTTATTAGCAGCAAGTAGACACTAACACACTACCAGAGCACCTTAGGATTTACCCAGTGAGCAAATCAGGGGTCTGTAAGAGTCTGAATACCTGGATTATAAAAGGGGGAAAAAAAGTAGACACTAAATTATTGCATTCGTTCCTGATTGAACCGTCTAATTTTACAAAACAAACATGAGGATTGATTTTCCAAAATAGACCCTCTCCGTAAAGAGCCTTGTTGCTTCAACACATTTGCGTGCTCTAACATCCCCAATCAAGAACCTCAATACAAGCCACACAAAGTCAATAGCGGCACCGAAGAGAAAAATTCCAAAGTCAAGCAAGAAAAGGACCGAAATTGAAACCCAAAAGGAGGGGAATTTGCCTGGGATTGTTCGTCGGACAAGGGAGGCTGCTCTGGCTTCTCTGACTTCTCTGGCTTCTCGTCGAGGAACGTCTCCAGCTCGTCGATGTCGATGGCGAATTTTTCATCGAATGGCTCGTCTTCATCCACCAATAACTCCCACAAATTGATCTGCGGCTCCTCCATCGGGAGGAAGCCCAAACCCTAACTGCCCGCCGACGCGACCGAGCTCGCAGTTTCCGCCGCCGATCCGAGAACCCCACAACGAGACCCGAACGAGACGATCCACGGACGACCCCGAAGAAGAATCGCCGCCGGCGGCAAAGCGAGGAGGAGGAGGAGACAGGGGAAAGGAAGCGGGGAGGAGGAATCGGGGGCGATTTGGCCGCCGCGGAGTTTAAGTAGGAAGAAGGAAAGAAGGGGCAGGAGGCAAATAATTAAGCCCTCCATTTGCAACTAATTACGTTCAAACTGTCGTATTTTATTTTATTTTATTTTTTTTTTACAAAATTAATTAATTTTAAAAATTCTTAATTTTCTGAGGAAGGAAAACTGCCTGGTAATTTCACTTTTGCTCTGTCTTAATTTCTATTTTTTTTAATTCTAAATTTGACTTCGGAAATTTATCCTTTTTTTCCCAAATAGATATTTAAAAATATAAATTCTATTTTTTTTATTCGATTTTAGTGAATCAAATCGATACGTACGACGCGGTTGTTTGCCTGTTTCGGATTCATTAGTCACCGACAAGAGAAGCGGCTTTTTCTTCGGTTAACTAGTCGACGATTTTTCCGCGTACTCCGAAGCTTACCACGGGTGGGCCCAGCACCAGTCAGTATGTTTTTCTTTGATGATTCGTTTGTTTTTCAATTTAAAATATATATATATTAAAATTCGTTTTGCCCCCCACTAATTTAGTTTTTTTCCTAAATACCTCCTGTGTTTTTTAAAAAAAATCAGCATCCACGGCCTATAATTTAAGAAAGTGATTATCCATATCCCATCAAATACTATATCCACCCCAATTTTCATAAAAACTTTGAAATGCTCTTTCTCCATTCCGCTTCTCTTTTTTTCACATCCGAGCATCGCGACCTGCACCCGCACGCGAGCATCAACTGTCTTTCGACATCATCGTAGAGCGATCAGATTTCGACCATGGTCCGACTGACATCGGAGTCTAATCGAACTACGATTAGATTCCAATCAAAATCCACTATCATTGTGGTCGTTGGCGGTCATGATCCGAATTGCGACTGGAATTGGGTGTGATTGCGACTGCTGGTGTTGCAGTCAATGATTGTCGTAATTGCGACAAATTTCGACCACAATTCAATCGTGATCCGGTCGACATCGAACTATTGCCTAATTGCGATCAGAATCCGCCGCGATTTACTGGTGCTAGTGCTCGCAGTGTTGGCGATAGATTCCAGCCGCAATTTGGTCGGAATCTGATCGTAATCTATCGGACTTCGACACCGATCAGACTGCGGACGAATTTCGATTGGATTGTTATCAAAATTCGATCATTCGGAGATAATGCCGAGCGACAGTAGATGCTTGTGCACGAGTGCTCGAGATCACGATGCTCGAGCACGGAGAAATCGACAAGTGGAAGGAAGAAAGGACATTTTAAGATTTTTAAAAAAATTGAGATGGATATAATATTCGATGGATGTGAATAGTCATTGTCATAATTTAAATTTGTATCTAAAATAATCATATTCTTCATCAATTGTAATATCATAAATTTATAAGGTAAAAAATTATAAATCAAATTATTCTTGCAAATTTATCATTGTCCTAAAATTAACCAAAAAAAAAGTAAAAATAACAAATTATACCTCTTATTTTGGTTACTATTAAAATGGCGTTTATCCTCATTTTTCTTTTTAAATTAAAAAATAGATTTAATAACTTTAGAGCAGCAGCTTTAGTGAGTCGAATTAATTTTTTACCTATGATAGTCTTGACTATGTTAAAATATATATTATGAAATAATTTTAATTATTATTAGATTAATTTGGACCAATCTTCAATTAGGTAATTTGTGAAATTTATAGGATTGATCATTTCAGGGTGTTTTAAAAAATAACGGATTAGATATTAATGCTCTGATAGGCATTAAAGAAAAAAATACTCCGATTTATCAAACAGCGGACTTAAAATTTAAAATTGTCCGAATAACATCTCATATTTTTATATTTACTAAATAACACACTTAATTCTCTTTTTATTCCCCCGTTAAACAGACCTGCATTATAGTGAAAATCCTGAATCATCCAAACGTGGTGCTGAAAATTCAAATTTCAGTGCTACGACGATATTGTAATTCCAACATCACCACTATGATGCTGGAATTTACAATCTCATCATCACAGTGGTGTTGTAATTCCAACAAAACCACTCTGGTACTAAAATTTATAATTTCAACACCAATTTGATTGTAAAATCAGAATTTGGGATTAGAATTCAGACTAATCGTAATGGTAAATCTTGGGAGAAATAAAAAGAAAATTAAGTATGTTATTTAATAAATATGAAAGTATGAGATACTATTTGGATAATTCTAAATTGTTTGATAAATCGTCAAATATATATATATATAAATCGATTTTTTTTGACAAACTAAATTAACTAATTTTAAAAAAATTGAACAAATTAAATCGATAAAACTTTAATTAATTTAGTTAAAAATCGAATTTGTTAAAGATTTTGACTAATTAATTGATTCATCTAATATTTGAATTGATCAGTTGATTAATTAAAAATTTTATTTGATTTTTTACTTAAATGAACAGTTGTCTATAAAATAGATGAGTCAAATAGTAAATTGATTAATTTCTTATTTAATTTTTTTAAACGAACAATCAATTGTTCAATTTTTATAAATATTAATTAATTGATATTCCAATTCGATTTAATAAATTTTTAGATTTTAAAATCAAAATAATCGATCTTTTTGTTATAAAAACTAAAATTTTAAACTAACCAAACTGGCCTTTCAATTTAGATAGATCAATTAATTCAATTTAATCGATAATTTATCCAACCTGATTACATAACTTGCATTGGTATAAAAAAAAATTGTATGACCCCGAAACTATGGTACGGTAAAGACGCTTTGTAGCCACTCAAATAATTAGAGTTCAATCTCCAGTTGCGATGCATTATAAGGATTTATCTTTAGTGGGGTGAGTGTTGATGTAATCGTCCTAGATCACGATTGATCAAATTCAAGTAAGACTCGAGTAAATTTTTGATGTTTGATAATGAATTTAACAATGAGATTGTCAATATGCTATTAATATGGTTTGATCATATATTGACTATATGACTAGTAAATATTTGAGATATCCAAAATCATATGGGGGAGATTGTTATAAAGAGATTGTTGGAGCAATCAAGTTTATGTCAAGGTTGACCAAGCTCGAGTGAAAGTCTAAGATTAGATTTTTGACATTGAAAAAAGTCCAAGGATAGAGTCTTGGTAAGAAAAAGTCCAAATATGGATATTTTGAAAGGAAAAAAAAATCCAAGAGTGTAATTTTATCATATAAGTCCAAGTGTATAATCTTGACGATGAAAGTTTAAGCATTAAGGTTTGTCAATAAAGAAGTCTCAAAGGCGTGACCTTTTGGCAAAGGAGACCCGTTAGCATAACAAGGTCGACGAAAGCACTTGAAGGCTAGGGTCAAGGGTGAAGAGTCGTGGATTCGAACCGAGGGCTTAAGGCTGATGAAAGTAGTTTAAAAGTTGAGGTCTAAGCTAAGGGTACTTGATGTCATGACTAAGGCGATGGAAGCATCTGAAGGCTAACGCGAAAGGTGAAGAAGAAATGGAAGACTTAAATAGACCCCGAGGGTGTGAGGCTGATGGAGGTGACTAGAAGGTTTATGTCTAAGCCTAAGGTGAGTATCAAGTATAAGAGGATCATACTTAGGTTACCCCTCATGTTTGAAGTGTACCAGTCGACTGATGACATTGGTCAGTCAACTGGTCGAGTACACGACATTCGGGAGCTCAATTTGGCTCGGACAGTTGACTGAGATTATGACCCAATCGACTGATTTGTGTAGTTGACTGAGGCTCAATTGTAGACTGTCTCTGGCAGTCAACTGGTCATCGACAATTGACTATTAGGATTGAGTAGTCGATTGGTTTCAATAGACATGGACACAGAAGATTTGACAATCGATTGTTGTCTTACGACAGTTGAATACTAGGTCAGGGCAATCGATTGATCGGTAATAATCTGACGTGGATTAGTCCGTTGTGAGACAACGACACTATACCCAATCGATTGGTGCGTAAGGTCAGTCAAATAGTAGGCAAAAAATCAACCCGATACGAGATGTTATAAGAAGCTCGAGAAGGAGGATTTCACAGCCAATTCTTGATGATTTGGGAGGGGATTTGTTACATTCCAGACCTTCCAAGATATTCAAAGCAATCATATTAACAAGCAATCAAAATTTTTTTATTATAAAGTGTTCTTTACATTTGTAATTCATTCTTCTTATATTTGCTTATTTTTATTGTTGTTATTTGTTGTAAGTCATTGTAAAAGTTTCCTCCACCTCCGATGTATTGTCGAAAAGGAGAAGGAGGTTTAGTGGAGTAGATACTTAAATCTGCTCGTGGAGTAAGAACCGTAGGTTCCGAACTACATAAAATACTTATGTTATGCTCGTAGTGTATTTGTTCTTGTATTTCATTTATATATCTTGTATTTATATTGCGCTAACTAATTATAGATAGGAACAGATCGAAGGAATCGAAAGACGCTATTCGCCCCCCTCTAGCGCATCTAAAGGTCCCTGACAAGTGGTATCAGAGCAATGACGCTCTTCAAGGACTAACCGTCGAAAGGAGTAAAAGTGTTAGAGGAGTAGAAGAATGGAGTTGTCAAATCTTGGACTAGGCCACAACATCAACACTCCCATTTTCTTACGAAGTCTACGGATTTGAAGGATTTCATCAATAGAAGATGAGGATTGAGATCTTCCTCATGATGAATATCGAAGATTGGTTCATCCTAATGGACGGTTTTGAATTTCTAAGGGGCAAAAAGGGACGATTCCTCAAGATGAAGAAATGGATCGAGGAGTAACTCCAAAAATTCGAGACAAATATTAAGGTGATAAAATTTCTAATTAATTTAATTCTTGATGATATCTTATGTAAACTAGGTGATTATAAGGACACCAAAGAGCTATGGAGCAAGTTGACAAAATTCCATGAGAAACTCTCACCGGCTCAAGAAGTAGAGAAAGAGTCCAAGCAATCAAACTCATCGTCTCAAGAGCTTGATGATTCGGAAATTGATAGGTGTTTAATATCCGAGTCGAACAAGGTTGAAGAAATTGAAGAAGCCTTCACTTTCAGGATTGAGGGAGAGCATAGGTCTTCAATGTCGATGCAAGAGCAAGAGGAACCTTCTCATCCGGAAGAGATGAAGAACAAGATCACGGTTCCTATACCCCTATAAGTAACTCAAGCATAGTCATTCAAAATAAAAATCATATAATATATTTTGAGTGTAGGAAACAAGGACACTATAAGAATAAATACCCAAAAAGAGTCAAGAAGGCGACTCAAGCGGCACCTAAGGTGAAAGAAAAGACTAAGGAGATCAGAGCCTAAATTCACAAGAGCAAGGAGCATATAGTGTACTTTTGATGGCAATAAAAGGGGCACTACCAGAGCCAATGTCCAAGGGGGAGTCACCCTAAGAAGGACAAAGTAGAGAGCTCGATTCTAGAGGGAGCGCCTAAGGCAAGACCCAAGGTATCATTTAATAATACACCTTCAATTTCTCATAACAAAAAACATATTAATAATTTACTTATAATTGTTCACGATCAAAAGCATGCTAGAAACAAATATATTTGTTTAGGTATTAAACAATGTAATATTAGATCTAAGGATAACTCTAGGACTACCCTACCTAAGGACAAAAAGGATAGGAAGGTAGATAATAACTTAGACATTAATCCAAAGAAAGATAAACATATGTCTAGGAGAAATAAAATCCAAGGAAATAATGGAAGATCAAAAAAAAAAAAAAATAGAGATAGAAAATCAATTTTTGAGGTCAAAACTTGAGAAATTAGAAAATACCATTCAAAAGATGAAAAATTCGATTAAATGATCTAATGGTCAAATTTTAAGGTTTAGGAAGCAAGGTGCATCTATGGACAAGAAAAGTTTGTTGGGGAATTAGTGTTGCGCTAGAGGGGGTGAATAACGATTTTTACAAATTCGTTGATTGGATTGCATTTGTGCTAGTCTACAAGATTGTTAGTGCACAGGGGAATACGAAATACAAGTAGAAATAAAATACACAAAACAATCACTAACACAAGATGAGATTTTACACAGTTCAGAATCTACGGTTCTTACTCCACGGTCAGACTTTAGTGTCTACTCCACTAAACCACTTCTTCTTTTCAGAATACAATCGAGAGATAAAGAAACCCCTTACAATATGAATCACAATAGTAATACAACCAAAAACAAAAATACAAAAGCAAATGAAGAAATACAAGTGAAAACACTTTACAAATGAGAACTTTTAATCGCTTTGATTTTTGGTTGCTTTGAATGAATTTGAAAACCTGGAATTGTAACAACACTTCCCTTCAAATCCCTCAAGAACCGACAACTCCCAATCTTCCTGTCGAGCTCCTTTTAAGTCATGCATGGCCTATATTTCTGTCTCATAGTCGACTGTCAAAAAACACCAGTCGAGTGCCCACATTGTCATTGTCTTACAACGGACTTAATCTAAGTTGGATTACTCCAACAGATACCCTAGCAGTCGATTGCCCATATCAACAATCGACTACCAGAGCTTCTGTGCTTTGACCACTCATGATCAGTTGATTGCCCATCCATAGTAGTCGACTGCTCAAGGCCAGTCAACTGTCCATCCATGGCAGGCGACTGTAGTGACACACAACAACAGTTGAGCTACAGTCGACTACTTGTCAATAGACTGATCATAATCCTAGTTTACTGCTTTGAGTCAGGTGCAAATTTATTGGTTTATTTATGCTTCTGCTTTTGTTTTATTATAGCATATTTATTGTAGATTAGTTGATAAGATCCTATATTCGGATCGTTTGATTTGCTTTCATTTTCGAATCACATGCGACTGCACCAAGTCGACTAGGGTCCCGAGTGTCAAACACTCGGTCAGTCGATTAGTCCATAACTCTAGTTGACTAGTAAACCTCAAACACGAGATTTAACTCAAGTATAATTCCCTCATACTTGATACTAACTCATAGTATAGACCTAAGCCTTCTAGCCATTTCTATCAGTCTCACGCCTCTCGGATCCCTCGAGTCCGTGACTCTTCATCCTTCGCGTTAGCCTTCAGGTGCTTCCATCGGCTATGTCATACTAACTGGGTTCTTTGGCAAGGTTCATTTGGACTTATGCTGCCAAAACTCTATACTTGAACTTTACACTGCCAAAATATCACTCTTGGACTTTTCTATTGCCAAGTCTTAATGCTTGGACTATATTGCCAAGATCCATTTAGACTTACTCAGTTGACTACTCTGAGTCGACTGAGCTCCCGAGTGTTGAACACTCAGTCAATCGACTAGTTCATAATCTTAGTCGATTGATAAATCTCAAACATGAGATTTAACCCAAGTATGATCTCCTCATACTTGATCAACTACCCTTAGCCTAGACTTAAGTCTTCTAGTCACCTCCGTCAGTCTCACGCCTCTCGGATCCCTCTAGTCCGTGACTCTTCATCCTTCACGTTTGTCACACCCTGAGAGCATACCGTGCCGAAAAGCAAACAGACAACATCTCCCCTGTACGTGGCAATATTTCGAGTTAATACAAGGCCCGTAGGCCACAACAACAACGACATATAAATATGTAAACAACCACAACAACATAACAACCTAACTACAACAAATACACAGCGGAAACATAAAACAACTACAACATCACAAACTACACACATGCATACCGATATGACTAACACTGACTCAGAACACCATAACAAAACCAAAAAAGAAAGGTACAACATTTACAACGTCCAATCACTACAAAACATCACATAAATCAAATCCATATCAGAACACCAACGATAATCCAAAAACTCGGACTCTCGGAGTTGAGAGGAGACGATGCCAGCTAGCGGTGCTCCAAGTCCATCACGAAGTCGGCTTGTTACCTAGGCGACAAAAAAACCTAGGGTTCATGGCGGTGAGTAAAACTCAACAGGTAATAGGAAAAACATGTATATATCAAATATCATATATAATTCAACAACATAACCTAAATGTACCACAGGTATAACAACACAGTATATAAATACATGCATATATCGTCTAACCAAATAAACAACGTATAACGCATACATACCTGAAAGTCTACTACACTACACTGATCCAACCTGAGAATATATCCAACATATATAACAGGAAGAGTAATACTAACTCACAATATACTCATGATACAAGTCAAGGTATCTAATGGTCTATCCAACAAATATACAAATATCTGACACAACCGTATAACAGATACAAGAAACATGCATGAATATGATGTACAACCAAATGCAGTAAGCAAAGTACAATCAAATGCAACATCACAATAAGCATATATATATATATATATATAGTCACGGCAATGCAGCATGCATGGTCATGTCGGCTGACCCTAAAGCTACCACGACCCCAGTGTAGTCTCGGTGGCTCAAGCATGACAACTGTCCCAACTCAACACCAACCACTACTCTCGAGTGGCCGAGTGGGCAGTATGATCAAGTAGCATATAAGCGTGAAGAGCAAGCTATACGATGGGGGTCCCTGCTATTGGCCACTTCGACAGTCACTATCTATGAGTGGTCGAGTGCCACACACGCAGGACTACGACATGCAAATCCCACTACCACCGTCTATAGTGGTAGAGTGCGGCACCACAATGAAGGGTTTTATCCTGAACCGAAGCTCTGATACCACTTGAAGGTAGGAAACTTCGCTTCCCACTTCAACTCGGTCGCTTGTTCATGGCGATCCCATCGATGTCTCCAGATTAAAAATTTTAATCCTAGACAAAAGGGATCACTCAAGCAATCGTTTCATCGTCGTGTTATTCGATTAGAGTGGTCACTTGAACAAACTTGTTGTTTAAGCCACCAACCTCTGTTTTACGAATAGCCGCGGAATAGACGATGTACGGATAACTTACTTTTGTGTTTATGTTCGGGGTCCAAGTTATATTAGCCACAAAACAAAATATATCATGCATATATAATTGAGAAACAATTATAAACATGTTACATAAGAAAATAGACAAGTATTATACCTCTCGATCTTCTATCGTATGTCCTTCCTCCTTTTGGACGTCGTGTGGGCGACGATCTACCAAAAGTTGAAGCTCCTAGATCACAAATCTTCCTTCCTTGCTCGCTCCGAACAAGAGGAAGACTAAGAAACAAAACCCTTCTCCTTCCTTTAGCCAACTAACAAACACCAACCTAGGTGCTTGTCGCCGGCCAACAAGGAGAAGATGATGGATATAGTTGTCGCCCAAGAGCTCCAAGGGAAGACCCTAAGCCTTGTTTCCACCAGCCAAGGAGAGGAGAAGGACTAGGTTTGGACGCCGGCCAAGGGAGGGAAGAAAGAGATGGGCGCCGACCACCAAGGAAGAAGAAGAAGAACTTCTCCAATTGTTGCTGCCCACTCCAACACCCAAACCCTAGCCGCCTAAACACAATCCTAACCTAACTAGGACTCCTTGTCGCCCAAGGGAAACAAACCCTAATCTCCTAAGCCATCAAGTTGTCGGCCACCTTAAGCCCCTTTATATAGAGTTTAGGCTTAAGCTTTGTTTTAATCTCAACCGTCGGATCTAGAGATTTAATCTCAACCGTCGGATCTAGAGATTTAATCTCAACCGTCGGATCTAGAGATTTAATCTCCACCTTCGGATCTAGAGTTTTGTTTTCATCCATTGGATCTAAGCTTCGTGAAGTTTTAATAGGCTACAATAGGGACCATGAGGAGGAGTTGGATCTTGGCTACCCAATGGATCAAACTCACATAAAGTCCGATCCATTAGTGATAATTCAATCCACTAAAGGATTATCATTGATCTACCTCACCGACCCCCATAAGTTAATATGAGCTCCATATATTATATGTACATTTTTCTCCCCGTGTTTAAAATCTCGAATGTCCGTCGATTAATTAATCAACATCTAACTCCATGAGTAGTACCACTCAATCTTATCATCATGCCGGACCAAGTTCACCTACAGGGTTTACATGATGAACCTTATGAGCTCCTCAAGGGGACATCATCATCCTAATATATAGGACACGATTTCCTCCTATAATCAATGGCACACCATATAAATAATATCATTTCCCAACTTACCGAGCCTATCGATTTAATCTATAAATCTCGCCCATTGGTAAATCAAAGAAATGAATACTAAGTATATGTGTCTGTTATTATATCAAGATTAAGAGTATGTACAATATAATATTTGAGGTCTAATTCGATTATGTAGTCAGCAATAAATCGAATCACCTCTAAGTCGGTCCTGCTCAATACACACAAAGTGTACTAGTGTGATTCTATGGTCAAGACAAACCAATACCAACTCACACTGCAACCATATCAATGGTTTGTCCAAAGCCATTTTGGTTGTGACCCTATACTTATACTCTACAAGCAGCTGATAACATGATCTCCCGTGTGACACAACACACCATGTTATCTACAATGTAATGTATTAGACAATATGCATAACCATAAATATGCAATCAATGATCATGTGATTCTTATTTCAAAATAAAGATGTTCATATAAAAGATAGACTTTTCAGTATACATCCCAACAATCTCCCACTTATACTAAAAGACTATACTGTCCTCATACTGCCACACATCTGATTCCCCTTCCCTCCACATGTCTATCAAAGCTCTCGCTAGAAGAGCCTTAGTGAAAGGGTCTACCAGGTCATCCTCTGATGCAATCTAGGCGATAACAACTTCTACCTCCTTTACGATTTCTCGTATCAGGTGGTACTTGCGCTCTATGTGTTTACTTGCCTTATGGGCTCGTGGTTCCTTCGAGTTTGCAACTGCACCACTATTATCACAATAAATTATGATAGTTCTGGGTAAACCAGGAATCACATCCAAGTCCATCAGGAAGTTCCTGAGTCACACAACTTCTTTGGTCGCCTCAGAGGTCGCCACATACTCAGCTTCCATGGTAGAGTCCGCCACGCATTTTTGCTTAACACTCCTCCATACAATGGCTCCACCTCCCAAAGTAAACACAAAACCTGAGGTAAACTTACTGTTATCCCTATCTGATTGGAAGTCGGAATCTTTATAACCCACAGGGAGTAATTGGTCTGCCTGGTAAACTAGCATATAATCCCTAGTCCTTCTCAGGTACTTCAATATATGCTTTACCGCAGTCCAATGTCCCTGTCCTGGATTACTCTGATATCTACTGACCATGCTCACGGTAAAGCAGATATCTGATCTCGTACATAGCATCGCATACATGAGGCTTCCTACCACCGAAGCATAAGGAACCGCCTTCATCTCCTCTATCTCCTTAGATGTTCTAGGACACATCTCCTTAGATAAAGGAACTCCATGCCTGAAAGGTAGAAAATCTTTCTTGAAGTTTTGCATGCTAAAACGATTCATAATAGTGTCTATGTATGAAGCTTGAGATAAGCACAACATCCTTTTCCTGCGATCCCTTATAATCTTGATCCTAAGGATGTGTCCCACTTCTCCCAAGTCTTTCATATCAAACTGTTTGAACAACCATACCCTTACGTCCGATAACACCTTGACATTGTTGCCAATCAATAAAATATCATCTACGTATAGTATAAGAAATATCACTACGTTTCCGTCACAAGACTCATCTGGACTTTGAATAAATCCATAAGACTGGATTACCTCATCAAAGCGGATATTCCAAGATCTCGAAGCTTGCTTCAATCTATAAATTGACCGATTAAGCTTACACACAAGATGCTCTTTACCCTTTGTAATGAATCCCTCTGGTTGCTTCATATAGATGTTTTCCTCAAGACTTCCATTAAGGAAAGTTGTCTTGACATCCATCTGCCACATCTCATAATCCATATGAGCTGCAATGCATAAGAGAATTCGGATAGACTTAAGCATGGTTACCGGCGAAAAGGTTTCCTCATAATTGATACCCTCTTTCTGAGTATACCCCTTCGCAACAAGCCTCACTTTGAAGGTCTTAACCTTCCCGTCTATTCCTCTCTTTCTTTTGTAAATCTATTTGCATCCAATAGTTTTTACATCATCAGGTGGTTCTACTAGCTCCCAGACCTGATTCGAATCCATAGATTCAATCTCAGTATTCATTGCACTTTGCCAAGATACTGCATCTTTATCTTGGATTGCCTCGTCATACATCCAAGGATTATGTTCATATTCACTAGGGACCAAATCAGAAGATTCTCCCAAGAACATGAATCTATCAGGATGTCTCACAACCCTCCCACTACGACGAGGTATCACTTGTGTATCCTTTGTGACACACGGTGAAGTGACTTGTGGTATATCCTCTTGTACCGGTGGTACTGAAGAAGTGACTTCCCCTTTCAATTCCTCCAGAACAATCTTACTCATGGGCTTGTGGTTCATCACATAGTCTTCCTATAGAAATCTGGCGTTCGTGCTAACGATCACCCTCTGATCTCTAGGACTATAAAACAAACCACCTTTCGTTCTTTTAGGATAGCCAACAAACATGCGCACTTCTGTACGAGGTTCCGACTTACCAATATCTGCCTTCAGCACATGTGTTGGACTCCCCCAAATCCGAATATATCTCAGACTAAGCTTTCGCTGAGTCCACAATTCTGTGGGAGTAAAAGGCACTGATTTAGATGGAACCAAGTTCAGAATGTACACCGTCATATCTAGAGCATATCCCCAGAACGAATCTGGCAACTCAGAATAACTCATCATCGATCTAACCATCTCCATAAGAGTCTTATTCCTTCGCTCTGCTATACCATTCTGCTGGGGTGTGCCAGGTGCAGACAATTGAGATTGAATCTCAGCCTCTGATAAATAATTCCTAAACTCTCTCAAGAGGTACTCACCACCACGATCAGATCATAGTGTCTTGATACTTTTACCTTGACGTTTCTCCACATCAGCCTTGAATTCTTTAAACTTGTCAAAGCATTCAGACTTGCGGTGCATCAAGTAAATGTATCCATATCTCGAATAATCGTCTATAAAAGAGACGAAATACTCAAAATCACCTCTAGCCTGGATAGACATAGGACCACACAAATCAGAATGAACCAATTCTAACACATCTTTGGTTCTATACCCCTTAGCCTTAAAAGGTCTCTTGGTCATTTTGCCCTCCAAGCATGATTCGCAGGTTGAGAAATCTTCCACCACTAATGAACCTGGAGGTCCATCAGCTATCAACCTTTGAATTCTGCTTAGGTTAATATCGCCAAGCCTAAGATGTCAAAGATATGTTTGGTTCATTTTCGAAGGTTTTTTTCTCTTATTGGAATTAGAAGATGAGTTATTAACTTCTATTTGCATCGTGGGAGCTTTTGGTTCAAGTGTGTATACATTTCCTATCAATGTACCAGAATAGATAATCTCCCTATTCCTTTTTATAACAACTCTGTCATTAAAAGAAATAGATTATCCATCAATTTAGAAATCGAAATCAAATTCTTTCTAAATAAAGGTACATAAAAGCAATTCTTAAGAACCAAAACTTTATTTTTCTCAAAAGACAAATAGACATCTCCCACTACAACAACCGCCACCTTCGTGACATTGCCCAAGTAAACGGTAATCTCTCCTTCAGCTAGTCGTCGGGTTTCTTGGAACCCCTGCAAAGTATTGCAGACATGATCAGCGGCTCCTGTACCTACACACTAGGTGTCGGTAGATAACATCGCTTAACCATGTTTCAACGACTAGACCAAAGGATATACCTTTGTTCTGCTTCCGATTGGGACAATCCTTCTTCCAATGTTCATCCTGCTTGCAAGTGAAGAACTTGTCTTTTGGCTTCTTCACTCCTCCCTGAGATCCTCCCACTAGCTTTGCTCCACCTTGTTTCTTCTTCTTCTTGCCTTTCGGCTTAAAAGTAGAAACCTTCTGAGCAATCATGGCCTGAGTCTGAGCAAGCCTTTCTGTCGACTGGAGAATGATATCGACATGGATTTCCCCATCGATCTCAGCTCCAAGGACTTCCAGCTCATTTGCAGGCTTAGGAGGACACTCTTCGAAGAGTACATACTTGTACTCCTCAGCAGTTGAGACAATATCAAGATTCCTTTTTCCAATCAACATTATTTGGGTACAGTAAATTTATTTTCCTTTAGTATCACAGCAAGTGGACTGAAAGTTATTTTTTTGAAAAACCTAAGAATCACATAGATCATTACTTTAGATTTCAAAAAATTATTGATTCCTCAAACAATAAAATTTTAAAATCAACCAACACCTCAAAACACCGAGAATATCGTATGCCACGATCGTGTGGACGTATACGAATTCTACATTTGTAAGAGGAGGTTTTACCCATTAATTTTACTATCTTGTCAACCTAACTTTTTGACAAATAAAATTAATAGTTAATTTCTCTTCGGCCCTATAAATAAAAGCAGTGACTCCGATGGGGAGGATACTTATATTTGTATCTAAGTGTTCACTATTACTCGGTACCAAGGAAATTATCTCGGGTTATGTGCCTTCCGATGGGAAAGTACACACACTCCTAAATAATTTCCTATAACCATATCTGACCCTGTGATCCACAAACAAACTCATCCGATGGGGAGGAAGGCACTCAGAGCCGACGCGCAAGTTTGTTTGCATCACATGTCAAATCGTAATGGAGGCCGTGTGAATTTTAAAAAAATATCCCTCTCCCACTTAGTAATTTAAAATTGAGGAATTTTAAGCATATCAAACAATAAGCAATAAATATGAAAAATAAAAATTTTCCAACTATTATGATTTTTGTCTTCAATATGTCTCCCATCGTATCGTCATCTCGTCCGCTCCTCCCTACGCCATGTACAAGTCATCCGGAGATCCGAGCCGAGAAAAAATATTTTAATTTACATCCATCGATCCTATACTCCACGAGGGAGTGTACATGAAATCTAGATCGAAAGTAAACTAAAATAAAAAGAGTGGCTAAACAATGCCGTATCTAATTTACAAAAATTAAATACTAGCCTTATCAACCCCGAGGATTCAACAAAATATACAATTACACATATACAATCACATACACACATATGACCATAATAGTTGGATCCTATGCCTGCAACCAAAGAGTTAACCTACGCATATCCTACTATTATCCGACACATATAATATATGAAAAGTGCATAAAAGTAACCGAATCCTAAACACACAAAACCGGAAACTGTGGCTATGATATCACTTGATGGGTTTTGTCCGGAACCGAAGCTCTGATACCACTTGAAGGTAGGAAACTTCGCTTCCCACTTCAACTCGGTCGCTTGTTCATGGCGATCTCATCGACGTCCCCGGATTAAAAAATTTAATCCTAGACAAAAGGGATCACCCAAGCAACCGTTTCATCGTCGTGCTATTCGATTAGAGTGGTCACTTGAACAAACTTGTTGTTCAAGCCACCAATCTCTGTTTTACGAATAGCCGCAGAATAGACGATGTACGGATCACCGACTTTTGTGTTTATGTTCGGGGTCCAAGTTATATTAGCCACAAAACAGAATATATCATGCATATATAATTGAGAAACAATTATAAACATGTTACATAAGAAAATAGACAAGTATTATACCTCTCGATCTTCTATCGTATGTCCTTCCTCCTTTTGGATGTCGTGTGGGTGACGATCTACCAAAAGTTGAAGCTCCTAGATCACCAATCTTCCTTCCTTGCTCGCTCCGAACAAGAGGAAGACTAAGAAACAAAACTCTTCTCCTTCCTTTAGCCAACTAACAAACACCAACCTAGGTGCTTGCCGCCGGCCAACAAGGAGAAGATGATGGAGATAGTTGCCGGCCAAGAGCTCAAAGGGAAGACCCTAAGCCTTGTTTCCACCGGCCAAGGAGAGGAGAAGGACTAGGTTTGGACGCCGGCCAAGGGAGGGAAGAAAGAGATGGGTGCCGACCACCAAGGAAGAAGAAGAAGAACTTCTCCAATTGTTGCCGCCCACTCCAACACCCAAACCCTAGTCGCCCAAACACAATCCTAACCTAACTAGGTTTCCTTGACGCCCAAGGGAAGCAAACCCTAATCTCCTAAGCCATCAAGTTGCCGCCCACCTTAAGCCCCTTTATATAGAGTTTAGGCTTAAGCCTTGTTTTAATCTCAACCGTCGGATCTAGAGATTTAATTTCAACCGTCGGATCTAGAGATTTAATCTCCACCTTCAGATCTAGAGTTTTGTTTTCATCCATTGGATCTAAGCTTCATGAGGTTTTAATAGGCTACAATAGGGACCATGAGGAGGAGTTGGATCTTGACCACCCAATGGATCAAGCCCACATAAAGTCCGATCCATTAATGATAATCTAATCCACTAAAGGATTATCATTGATCTACCTCACCAACCCCCATAAGTTAATATGAGCTCCATATATTATATGTATATTTTTCTCCCCGTGTTTAAGATCTCGAATGTCCATCGATTAATTAATTTACTGACCATAATTAATCAACATCTAACTTCATGAGTAGTACCACTCAACCTTATCATCATGTCGGACCAAGTCCACTTGCAGGGTTTACATGATGAACCTTATGAGCTCCTCAAGGGGACATCATCATCCTAATATATAGGACACAGTTTCCTCCTATAATCAACGACACACCATATAAATAATATAATTTCCCAACTTATCGAGCCTATCGATTTAATCTATAAATCTCGCTCATTGGTAAATCAAAGAAATGAATACTAAATATATGTGTTCATTATTATATCGGGATTAAGAGTATGTACAATATAATATCTGAGGTTCGATTCGATTATATAGTCAGCAATAAATCGAATCACCTCTAAGTCGGTCCTGCTCAATACACACAAAGTGTACTAGTGTGATTCTATGGTCAAGACAAATCAATACCAACTCACACTACAACCATACCAATGGTTTGTCCAAAGCCATCTTGGTTGTGAGCCTATACTTATACTTTACAAACAGCTGATAACATGATCTTCCGTGTGACACCACACACCATGTTATCTACAATGTAATGTATTAGAAATATGCATAACCATAAATATGCAATCAATGATCATGTGATTCTTATTTCAAAATAAAGATATTCATACAAAAGATAGACTTTTCAGTATACATCCCAACACACAATGCTCTGCCCTCACACCGGTTACTCCTCCTATGAGTAACCGTGGAGGCAGGATGACTGGCGACCCTCTCAACCACAAGGGAGACTATGTCGCTAGCGTGCATGTAAATGACATGAATGCAATGTCTCACATGTCACGCCCCGAGAGCATACCGAGCCGAAAATCAAACGGACGGCACCTCCCCTGTACGTGGCAACATTTCGGGTTAATACAAGGTCCGTAGGCCCACAATAACAACAATATATATGTATGAAAATAAAAACTACACAAGACACAGCGGAAACATACTACAATAATACAACAATCCCACACATGCATACCGGTATGGCTAACACACCACAACAACACAAACCTCGACAAAATCTGAATATACAACATATACATCACGAAAACTCCAAAATACAATACACGACGGACGCAAAGCCCAAATACACACGGGAGCCTCGGAGGTGAGATGAGACGATGTCAGCCGGCGGTGCTCCAATGTCATCACGAAGTCTTACACATTACACAGGCGTGAAAACCGAGTCTGCGGTGGTGAGTAAAACTCAGCAGGTAATAGAAAACATGTATATATATGTAATATCACATGTATTTCGACAACATAATCTAGATGTATAACATGTATATCAGCATAGTATATAAATACAAGCATATACTAGTCTAGCAGAAGGAATAACATAAAAATGCGGACATACGAGTTCGCTCGCTACTCTGATCCAACCTGAACATATATCAAACATATATATAACAGGAAGAGTAATACCAACACATAATCTACTCATGCTACAGGCCAAGGTATCTATGGTCTATCCAACCCATACCAATATCCGACACAACTGTATAACATATGCAAGGAAACATGCATGAATATGATGCATAATACAATCAAATGCAACATCACAATAAGCATATATATATAGACTGTATCTATATATGTATACTAATCACAATCATCCATATATATATATACATGCATATATGTATATATATATGGCAATATGCAAAAAATGCCATCAGTCGGCAATGCAGCATGCATGGTCATGTCGGCTCACCCTAAAGCTACCACGACCCCAGTGTGGCCTCGGTGGCTCGAGCATGACAACTGTCCCAACTCAACATCAATCACTACTCTCGAGTGGCCGAGTGGGCAGTATGATCGAGTAGCATATAAGCGTAAAGAGCAAGCTACACGATGGGGGTCCCTGCGGTTGGTCACTCCGACAGTCACTACCCATGAGTGGTCGAGTACCACAGGACTACAGACGCAAATCCAACTACCACCGTCATAGTGGTAGAGTGTGGCACCTCGATGCTCGCCCTCACAGGTTACTCCTCCTATGAGTAACGTGAGGACGAGATGGGCGACCCTCTCAACCACAAGGGAGACCTCGTCGCCGGCGTGCATGTAAATGCATGAATGCAATGTCTCACATACTGAGACATCCACCATAGACTCTCTATCCCGTGAGAGTCATACCTAATCTACTCGACGCACTCTCATCCTATAGAGAGTCGACTAATCGATCATAATACTCTCTATCCTGTAGAGAGTCTTACTAATCTACTCGACGCACTCTCTATCCTGTAGAGAGTCGTACTCATCTGATTATAACAAGCTAGGACCACCGGTCCGTAGCGATACCCTAAGTATCATTCCTCTGACCATTTACACAACACATATTCGGTGGTAACATACAACCTAAGGGTACTAGAACTAACCCTAGGTTAAAGTCATTATCTACCTACGGATGACCTTTTTGCCCAATGTACAATCAGGTTGTCATCCGGACTTTACCATTTGCACTTAACTTAAACAAATTCTAAGTTACTTGCATCACCTATATGTATAACTCCTAATCATGATAAAATAAACATGATATCAGCAATAGAGTTAATAGCCAACGGTAAAGGATCAAGCATACGATAAAAAGAATAGGGTCAAGGTAATATGAACACCTAACATGTTCATATCAATGACTAAATCTGAATGAAGTACAACTACCCGGACCAGGTAGGAAATTACCCACCTTCTAAGAAGCTCATAGTAATATCTTCACGGTCATGATCCTGTCTCGTATCCACGTTCTGCACATATCAAGCATTATGATTAAGTGCAAGCATACAACGAATGATCAAATCAAACCCTACATCGACTTCGTATCTCGATCAACTAGATTGATCTAATTTATCCAGTTAACCTAATTAAGCCTTCACATCTATCCTTATATTTCATCACCAGCCAACCCTTAGATCGGACGACAAAACCACAAATGGTATACATCCATAAACATCAAAATCCATACTTACCAAGCTTAGCTTCCGACACCCAACCTCTTGATCCAAATTTGAATCCACCGCCAAACTGGATTTACAAGAACTCAATTCTTTTAATCCTCACAACCTGTCAAACACAGAAATCACACTTATCACCCTTCTCCTACAATAGGTGCATCATCAAATTAACCCAAATGCAAATCAGATCCACACTAATATTGCTGTGTGAACCACCGTAAACCAAATAACCTACCTATATAGAAAAATCAAAGATCCATATTGAAACTCACCTCAATATGATATCACTGCTTCGATCCATACTTCCACCGTCCCCTTTGAACTCACAATCCACACCAACCCATTCGGCCAAAACTCCAACACCTGCAGCAAATCGGAATCTCACCGACAGCATTCCCTATTACCGACAACCCTGTTCACCGGTTGCAAATGGGGCTCACGCTCCCTGCTCAGAACACCTAAATCCCGTTCAACCAAGGAAAATCATAGCAAAGGATTAGACAAGGAGAAGTCGGCCCTTACCTAATTCCGACGATCCCCGGCGAAGCAAATCCTCAAAGTCGGTAGCCACACCTTTACCTATCCCCTATTTGCCGACACCAACACCTGCCCAACACAGATCGAACTCAAAGCAAGGAAGATGCACCGTAGCCCTAAATCTGGTCCAATGTAAGGAATCGCCCCTTACCTAGCACCCACAGCGTTCGCCGGCACTGATCGGCAGAGAAGATCAGCAACTCGCGACGGAAAGATCCGAAGGTAGCTTGCTCCGTCAGCGATCGAGAAGCACGGCCCTGATCGACTCACCACCGTCCCGAATTCCCGGCCACGTGCGTTGACTCCCGTCGGCCTCTTCGCCTACAGCCGGATCTCCCACCGGCAATGCGTCGGCAGCGACTGAGATGCGGTGGAGACGACGGCACAGAGATCGCGGGAGAGGCGAGGGAGATCGAGGGTCGGGAAACAGGGGAAATAGCGAGGCGTCTGGGTGCGGCGAAGTCGGCGACGAATAACTCCCTTCGTTCGCTTAACGCTTGGACGAAGAAAATGCGTCGGCGAGAAACGGAAGGGGAGAAGTTTAGCGGGTCGGCGGAGTATTAACGGGTTGGGCTTTAAACAATGCCTATTGGGTTCTTACCCTATAAGACCCAATCTAGATTTGATTAACCTCCTCCAAATTAATACCTAGCTTAGATATTAATTAGAGTCCAATTTTTTTATTATTATTTTTTTTTCTGGTATTTTACATTCTCCCCCGCTTATTAAAATTTGGTCCCCAAATTTCGTACTTAAATGCAAAAATTAATTCAAGAGAGTTCTTGAACTACTACATTCCTCAAGTGACCAGATGAGACTATCGAGCTCGGATAGTATCTTCTAACTCCCACATAGCCTCCTCATCAATATGATGCTGTCATCCAACCTTTATGAGTCGGATGATTTTCGTCCCACTACTGTCGCTCTTTGCGACTCAGGCTCCACCCTGGAATCACCTCATAAGTCGCATTAGACTGAGGTAAAATTTGGAACCTCTTTCAGAGCATGATCAACATGTGACATGTATTTCCTCAGTATAAAAATAAGAAATACGTTGTGAGCACCCGCAAATGTCGAAGGTAAAGCTAACCGATAAGCTACACCTCCATAATCCACGACACAAGATCTGAATAGATCCTCCAACGTCTAAATGATACACTTAGACCGTTCATCTGTCTGTGGATGAAATGTTGCACTAAGCCGAAGCTCTGTGCCCATAGTCTGGTGCAGACTCTGCCAAAATCGCGAGGTAAATCACGAATCTCTATCAGATATAATACCTAAAGGCACTTCATGCAATCTGATAATCCCTCGACAGTACAACTCTGCCAGACGATCCAACGGATCCGACCCACAAATAGGCAGAAAATTAACTGATTCGGTTAGTCGATCCATGATCACACAAATCGCATCATGTCTTTTACGGGTTTTAGGCAATCCCGTAACGACACCAATCGTGATATGCTCCCACTTCCATTCCGGAATCGGAATTTCCTAGAACAATCCAGCGAGTTTCTGATCTTCAACTTTCACCTATTGGCATACTAAACATCGAGCAGCAAAATCTGCTATATCTCTCTTTATACCATTCTAACCAGTATAAACGTTTCAACTCTCGATACATCCGAGTACCATCAGGATGAATAGCAAATCCCTAATGATGTGCTTCCAGTAGTAACTCTTCCTTAACTGGATGCGTGTCCGGAACACGCTATCCCTACCAGAGATGGGGAATTGTCTTCTCAAAAGAGAAGTTCATCTGTCGTCCCAAAAATTCCACTCCACCACGCACGATAAGTGCATGGGAGACTATAGCGATCAATCCCTTGTTGCACTTGTGCAGCTGTCAGCCCAACAACTCCATTGTAACACCCAAGAGTTTGTTAAATTCAATGAGCACTTCGCTCCATACAATTACAAATCCAGATAATAACTACTAAAGTCATGTCATGTATACATGTAATTATCTCGTAGTTTCTTAATCGACGAGGCATAAGATATGCCTCATTCAATCGCATCGAATCGCTCCGATCCTCAAACGATGCATTTGCGTACAACCTCCTTTTTATCCACTCTGGAAGGATTAACTAATACTCGCGTAAAAGTTAACCGTCGTCTAGGTCTTGTAACTGGTTTCACCAGCTTACGACTAAACGATTTCCAACATCACCATTGTCAAACAAGTATATGGTATAGTAATGTCAAGCATTCTATCCACATTTACGGAATTAACCAACCCATACAAGGCAAACCACCACCTACGGTGGTTGAGTGCGCAACTCCAACTACCACAATCAACAGTGGCCAGGTTACGCAACTCCAACAACTACCAACTGATCCAATCGTGTCCAAGATACACGATTCTCAAATCCAGTGGTGACTAAATCGTTAATTAGTCTAACAACTTAATCACAACTCATAACAATTCATACCAAGTATGAAATTGGCGTATCTACACACCTGCATCCCTTTTACTCTAAGCTGATGATATATATTAATCATCACATCGACAATGATAATCGTATGACATCATGTCACTACAATATCGATCAAATAAACCAACCTTAGAGTATACACAGGTGTCTTTGGCTGATCTAAATAGATCATCTATATCCACAACAAGGATATTTACTTTCAACAACTATCGCATTCCATCATCGATAATCGATGCATAATTTCAAAGGTTCATTTCTCTTTCAATAAAGAGTTCCGAATCTTCTCAAGGAGGAATACTGGGATAGATAAATATCCCCTCTAACATCTCCTATAATCGCAACTCACGTTATTCCGATTCTTTTATAGTGTTTAACAACACTGATACCAACAAAAATATCACTCGTTATGTGATCTTCGATACTGGACTATTTTCGCAATCATTTCGAACACCTACTCCACTTGCCTAAACAACGGCAAGCCTTTGAGTTCATCCGAAATTACATCCGAAGGCTCTCAGATTACACGCACATCCGAGAGACATATCGTACCATACTTCCAACAATTTGACCATCCGTAAGGATATATCTACAGCAAAAGTATGTCTATCAAAGTCTAAGGGTATCCCTTGACTTCTTAATTGTTGGTCCACATCTCACCTGACGGTAGAGATACCACCGAACCACAAGTCGATGCATAGGAACCCTTCTAATCCGAACTAATAATGTTCTAGACACAGATACATGTAAACTACAAGTATCTCTCAATATATTAACCTAAAAGGTAAAGCTAGAGTAATACCCTGAACGATAAAATATCTGTCGATCCGATCCCAAAGGCTTCATGCAGGTCTCGGCCTTTCTCCGAAGAGAATAAGATCAGATCCAACTGTCCGCGACAAAACGGTCGCATTTCTGCGATGAATGATCCAAGGATTTTTTTTTCCTAGATCATCTGATCCTATCACTTAAATCTATGAGCTACAACTGAAGATTACCGAATAGATACGACCATCGTCGTATACTCTCTCCTCTATACTAATCAATTCACATCTGGGGGTAACTGTTGTTGTCTGCATGAGTCTTCTACGATGTCTTCTGCTGATACTGCTTCTATGATGATCTCTGCTGAAGGAAAATATCAAGAACCTTCAACCACACCTGGGGTAGTAGGTTGTTGCTGATGAGATAACTCAATCTTCTGTGATGATCTCTGCTATCGAGACGATGCATCGTCCTCCCGGAACACCATCGATAGTCTTTAACTGAATCTTCAAGGTACACCTCCTCCACTGTACTGGTTGCTCACAATAGCAACAACTGAACTGATCCAACGGATATCTAACTTCACGTGTCTTCGTGATCTGCACTGCACGCACACAATCCCTTCGAAGTCTTTGTTCTGATTTTGCTGATATCCTCGAGAATATTCTGATGATCTACGGTTGGTCTTCCATAATCGGAGAGTAGCTCAAAGCCTATGACTCCAATCTTGCTCCTTTTATCCAATAGTCGGAGACTTCTGACTCTAATAAGTTGACCTGCAATATTTGCTTATCGGTCTCCAACTCTTAAACTCTTGTACGGAGTCATTTCTAAACTCCTGTCTCAATCCAATGTCTTTCGGTAAGATCTGGTAGAAGATCCCGTCATCTTAATCCAACAGTAAGCCAACAATCGTAGGTGGCTTAAAATATCCATTTATCTTCTTGAGCTATTAGATGGTCGTAACCTTTGCAAGTCTCACGACTCTGCACAGTATTCTATTACTAACCGATCACCCTTTCTTGAAGCTCAAGAATTCCTTACAATGTGTCCCTAAAAGTGACACGGGGAAATATTCTCTTTCAACGTCACTAAACTATGATCAAGTGATGTTTTATTTCCCGAAGATTATTTTCTGCATTTATCACCAAATACCGGCTTGATCCCGATAATGGTATGCAAACAACTCTTCTTTCTCGGTATAACATGAGTTAAGTACTCAAAAGTACTCTCAAAGTTATACAACTCAGTACGAACAACTCAGGGATAAAATCTCTATGAAACACCGTAACCTAACCTTCCGCTATCTGCATCACAAATAGTCAACAAGTCTGTTTATTACCCACAGGTAATGATCCGACTAGCACAGTTAGTGGAAATCTCTAAGACTGTAGTCTCTGATTTCCATAATAAATGTGACGACTTGACCCCTATTTTCCGCCTCGGTATCAGTCGGCTCTCAGAGGTAAATCACCTCCTCGACACAGGTTCAAGACTCACAGACTCAACAGGTCATTCCCGTGGTCAACTCATACCACGGTTACGAATAATAACCAACACAATACAGGTTATTCCCTGGTATAAGCATCTAAATGCATCGCCAATATAACCGAGAGTATAACCCTAAAGGTCACTCCGGTTGGTCGCCTCGGTGGACGACCCCTACTACAAGTCTGCACAGGTGTTATAACTATACCGTATACACCTACTGATCAAGTTTAGATAAATATCTACTAAATCATAAGTTATTAGGAATTCTTACCTCGTGCTGCTTGGAGCTCAGGCCGCTGTCCATCTCATCTCAAAAAATCAAAACCGAATAAATCGACTCCCGAGAATCCAAGACTCGACTCAAAAATAATATTGTATGACATCGCAGAACCTTGGGCTCTGATACCACTAAAGTTGTCACGCCCCGAGAGCATACCGAGCCGAAAATCAAAAGGACGGCACCTCTCCTGTACGTGGCAACATTTCGGGTTAATACAAGGCCCGTAGGCCCACAATAACAACAATATATATGTATGAAAATAAAAACTACACAAGACACAGCGGAAACATACTACAATAATACAACAATCCCACACATGCATACCGATATGGCTAACACACCACAACAACACAAACCTCGACAAAATCTGAATATACAACATATACATCACGAAAACTCCAAAATACAATGCACGGCGGACGCAAAGCCCAAATACACACGGGAGCCTCGGAGGTGAGATGAGACGATGTCGTGGCGGTGCTCGATGTCATCACGAAGTCTTCTACATTACAGGCGACAGAAACCGAAGTCCGCGAGGGTGGTGAGTAAAACTCAGCAGGTAATAGAAAACATGTATATATATGTAATATCACATGTATTTCGACAACATAATCTAGATGTATAACATGTATATCAGCATAGTATATAAATACAAGCATATACCGTCTAACTGAAATGAATAACATAAAATGCAGACATACAGAGTTCGCTCGCTACTCTGATCCAACCTGAACATATATCAAACATATATATAACAGGAAGAGTAATACCAACACATAATCTACTCATGCTACAGGCCAAGGTATCTATGGTCTATCCAACCCATACCAATATCCGACACAACTGTATAACATATGCAAGGAAACATGCATGAATATGATGTACAATCAAATGCAGCAAACATAATACAATCAAATGCAACATCACAATAAGCATATATATATAGACAGTATCTATATATGTATACTAATCACAATCATCCATATATATATATACATGCATATATGTATATATATATGACAATATGCAAAAATGCCATTAGTCGGCAATGCAGCATGCATGGTCATGTCGGCTCACCCTAAAGCTACCACGACCCCAGTGTGGCCTCGGTGGCTCGAGCATGACAACTGTCCCAACTCAACACCAACCACTACTCTCGAGTGGCCGAGTGGGCAGTATGATCGAGTAGCATATAAGCGTAAAGAGCAAGCTACACGATGGGGGTCCCTGCGATTGGTCACTCCGACAGTCACTACCCATGAGTGGTCGAGTACCACACACGCAGGACTACGTCACGCAAATCCAACTACCACCGTCTATAGTGGTAGAGTGCGGCACCTCAATGCTTTGCCCTCACACCGGTTACTCCTCCTATGAGTAACCATGGAGGCAGGATGACTGGCGACCCTCTCAACCACAAGGGAGACCTCGTCGCCAGCGTGCATGTAAATGCATGAATGCAATGTCTCACATACAGACATCCACCATAGACTCTCTATCCTATAGAGAGTCATACCAATCTACTCGACGCACTCTCTATCCTGTAGAGAGTCGTACTCAACTGATCATAATACTCTCTATCCTGTAGAGAGTCTTACTAATCTACTCGACGCACTCTCTATCCTATAGAGAGTCGTACTCATCTGATTATAACAAGCTAGGACCACCGGTCCATAGCGATACCCTAAGTATCATTCCTCTGACCATTTACACAACACATATTCGGTGGTAACATACAACCTAAGGGTACTAGAACTAACCCTAGGTTAAAGTCATTATCTACCTACGGATGACCTTTTTGCCCAATGTACAATCAGGTTGTCATCCGGACTTTACCATTTGCACTTAACTTAAACAAATTCTAAGTTATTTGCATCACCTATATGTATAACTCCTAATCATGATAAAATAAACATGATATCAGCAATAGAGTTAATAGCCAACGGTAAAGGATCAAGCATACGATAAAAAGAACATGGTCAAGGTAATATGAACACCTAACATGTTCATATCAATGACTAAATCTGAATGAAGTACAACTACCCGGACCAGGTAGGAAATTACCCACCTTCTAAGAAGCTCATAGTAATATCTTCACGGTCATGATCCTGTCTCGTATCCACGTCCTGCACATATCAAGCATTATGATTAAGTGCAAGCATACAACGAATGATCAAATCAAACCCTACATCGACTTCGTATCTCGATCAACTAGATTGATCTAATTTATCCAGTTAACCTAATTAAGCCTTCACATCTATCCTTATATTTCATCACCAGCCAACCCTTAGATCGGACGACAAAACCACAAATGGTATACATCCATAAACATCCAAATCCATACTTACCAAGCTTAGCTTAGGACCCAACCTCTTGATCCAAATTTGAATCCACCGCCAAACTGGATTTACAAGAACTCAATTCTTTTAATCCTCACAACCTGTCAAACACAGAAATCACACTTATCACCCTTCTCCTACAATAGGTGCATCATCAAATTAACCCAAATGCAAATCAGATCCACACTAATATTGCTGTGTGAACCACCGTAAACCAAATAACCTACCTATATAGAAAAATCAAAGATCCATATTGAAACTCACCTCAATATGATATCACTGCTTCGATCCATACTTCCACCGTCCCCTTTGAACTCACAATCCACACCAACCCATTCGGCCAAAACTCCAACACCAGCAGCAAATCGGAATCTCACCGACAACACTCCCTATTACCGACAACCCTGTTCACCGGTTGCAAATGGGGCTCACGCTCCCTGCTCAGAACACCTAAATCCCGTTCAACCAAGGAAAATCATAGCAGAGGATTAGACAAGGAGAAGTCGGCCCTTACCTAATTCCGACGATCCCCGGCGAAGCAAATCCTCAAAGTCGGTAGCCACACCTTTACCTATCCCCTATTTGCCGACACCAACACTTGCCCAACACAAATCGAACTCAAAGCAAGGAAGATGCACCGTAGCCCTAAATTTGGTCCAATGTAAGGAATCGCCCCTTACCTAGCACCCACAGCGTTCGCCGGCACTGATCGGCAGAGAAGATCAGCAACTCGCGACGGAAAGATCCGAAGGTAGCTTGCTCCGTCAGCGATCGAGAAGCACGACCCTGATCGACTCACCACCGTCCCGAATTCCTGACCACGTGCGTCGACTCCCGTCGGCCTCTTCGCCTACAGTCGGATCTCCCACCGGCAACGCGTCGGCAGCGACTGAGATGCGGTGGAGACGACGGCACAGAGATCGCGGGAGAGGCGAGGGAGATCGAGGGTCGGGAAACAGGGGAAATAGCGAGGCGTCTGGGTGCGACGAAGTCGGCGACGAATAACTCCCTTCGTTCGCTTAACGCTTGGACGAAGAAAATGCGTCGGCGAGAAACGGAAGGGGAGAAGTTTAGCGGGTCGGCGGAGTATTAACGGGTTGGGCTTTAAACAATGCCTATTGGGTTCTTACCCTATAAGACCCAATCTAGATTTGATTATCCTCCTCCAAATTAATACCTAGCTTAGATATTAATTAGAGTCCAATTTTTTTATTATTTTTTTTTTCTGGTATTTTACATCACATATAGACATCCACCATAGGATCTCTATTCTACAGAGAGTCATAACAATCTGATCTACGCACTCTCTATCCTGCAGAGAGTCGTACTCAACTGATCATAGCACTCTCTATCCTATAGAGAGTCGTACTCAACTGATCATAGCACTTTCTATCCTGTAGAGAGTCATACTCACTGATCGACACACTCTCTATCATGTAGAGAGTCGTACTTACTGATTATAACAAGCTAGGACCACCGGTCCGTAACGACACACTAAGTATCATTCACCTGACCATTTACACAATACATGGTCGGTGGTAAACATGCAACCTAAGGGTATTAGATTAACTCTACGTTCAAAACATTACCTACCCACAGATGACCTCTTTGTCCAATTTACAATCAAGTTGTCATCCGGACTTTACTATTTGCACTTAACTAAATAAATTCTAGGTTACTTATATCACCTATATATATAACTCCTAATCATGATAAAATATAACATGATAGCAGCAATGGAGTTAACAGCCAACGGTAAGGTATCAAGCGCAAGAGTAAATAAGAACAAAGTCAAGGTAACATGATCATATAAGATGATCATATATCTAAATCTGCATGCATTTAAAACTACCTGACCAGGGTAGGAATTACCCACTTGCTTTGTAGACACCAATCGTCTTCACGTCCGTGAATATCTTGAACCAAAATCCCAATCGAGCTTCTTGATCCACAGTAGAAAATCAGCTCTGTACAATCAAATCTATAATTACAACGCGACCAATCTACAACCTTCAGCACGTCCATAAACAATTCAATATACCAATCCACTATAACAAAACAAGATTTGCTTGCATAAACTTAACGCATCCCAATTTCCTTACCTATTTCTCAAGCTTCCATCCCACTGCTTCATGTATTAATCTATGATCCAAGCCTAATGCCTCCTTCCTCGGATCATCACCAAAACTATAGGAAACAAATCTTCATCTTCGAAATGACAAAGCAACCCCAATCTTGCAGAAATCACATAGCTATATAATCTAACAATTAGCTAATCTCAACTATCATACTTCCATCAACAACACTTACCTCATTTGCTCCAGCACAATTTCGATGTCACACTGACGAATCCACAGATCTCATGTTGCCTCAATATGAACTTACCTAGCTTAGCATCAATTGAACCGCTTCTGGGTTCATAATAAAAGCCCTGCACAATTCATCAACTAATTGTAATTCAAATGCCAATTCAATAGCACTAAGTTCCAAGCCTACCTCGTGATGTTACCATTATTCATAGCTTCATCCACAGCAAAATAAAACACCTCACAGATCCATTTGCTAACAATCATATACACCGAGAAATATGAATCTAACACCGGCACATACCTTCTATTCCACCCATAGCTGTGCAGCCAAAACCACAGGGCACTGCTGTGACACATGAGTAATTGAATCAAGGCTGCTAAGAGCGATTCCATAGCTTGATCGGTGACAATCCTCCCCAAATCCTCAGTTCATTGGAGAAAATCGACGCTCAACCACCGCATCCCTAAATCAATGGATCAAGCTCAACGAAGGAAACCACATCAAGAACTCAGATCTCGTCTGCAGCAAGAAGGAAAAATCGGCCCTTACCTAGCTCCGACGACCACCAGCAAGCAATCCCCCAAATCCATCTGTTTGTCGGAATCCTGCTGCCCTAACCTTGCTCCGGCGACCACTGTGAGACCCGTGGAAGCCACTCTCTGTCGCGGTGATCACGCCGCCAATCGGCTCACTCGAAAAGGGTCGACGAGAGCCTGGAGAAGAGGGATCGAGCTGCCCTAGCACCGCCCGTTCCTGAGCTTGCTTCGACAGAGATCACAAGGGCAGATTACAACTGGACGCTGTCGATTCCAAGCTCTCCTCCATGCGTGCTCGCCGTCGACTCATCCTTGGGCTCCTTCGAGGCTGGTCACCGTCGCCCGCCACGAGGAGAAAGCACGAGAGGGAGAGGTCGGCTGCGGCGAGGAGGAGATCGCGAGAGTTATCACGAGAAAGAAGATGTCGAGAGGGAGAAGGAGAGGAATCGACAGCGGTTTCGGAAGAGAAGGGGAGTGTCGGGGAAGAGAAAGAATCGACGGCTTTAAACTTAGATTAATTACTCAATAGCAGATAGTCTAAACAAACTTTACAAAAGCCTATCCGCTTTATCCCCATGAAATGTCCATAAGACCTCCGTTTAAATCTAGAAAAATTTCTAAAAATTTCTAAAAATCATGTAAGATAATTTCTTATTTAACAAGGATATTTATTATATTTTTTTTCCGGTATTTTACAACGTTAGCCTTCAGATACTTCCATCGACTATGTCATGCTAACCAGGTCAATGCTAACCAGGTCATTTGCCAAGATTCATTTGGTCTTATGCCGCCAAGACCCATGTTTGGACTTTAAGCCCCCAAATTTACATGCTTGGATATATGCTGCAAAGACTATAGCTTTGGACTTCCCTTGCCAAATATCTATATTTGGACTTTCCTTGCCAAGTATCTAAACTTGGACTTCCGAGGTTGATTGCTCTAACAATCTCCCTCAAATAATCTCCTTCATATGACTTTGGATATCCAATCATCCACTAGTCATATGATCAACATATTGTTAAATCATATAGTTGAATAATGGTTAAACCCATTGTCAAATATCAAAATACTACTCAAGTCCCACTCGAGTTTGATCAACATTGACCTGGGGCTTGTTGCACTAATAATCTCTCTCTTTTTAATGTTTGACAATACCTTTAAGTTAGGCTAACAATAACTCAACTTAACTTTACCAATGCCAAAGCATAGTGTTTACCTAACTTAAACTTCACTTCTCTCCCTTTGACACGCATAAAAAAGACTACTAAGAGTTTTTTAATGTTCTATCTCCTAATGAGATCCTACATTCTCCCCCTTGGTCCAAAAATATCTAGGATGTCTTCACTCTTCCTAGTGATAAATAACATATCACTAAATGAGAGTTAATCCATAATGAAGGTTTACTAAATCCTTACTTCTCCCTTTTGGTCAAAATTATATCGATCATTCCTTAATGGATACACTCCCCCCTAAAGGTTTGCTCCCCATTGACCATTGTACTAACAATGTCCTTGGAGAGTTCCTAAGCTCATATGAAACTTAAACCATCAAAAATAAGGGTAAAAGTTCAAACTTGAACTTTAACCTTCCTTAAAATTTGATATTTCACCCTAAATAACTCTCCTAATTATTTTCAATGATAATTTCACCATTCTAATATTTTCCAAAGCATATCCTAGGATTAAGAGAAGTTATGGTAGTTAGGGGTGTTGATAAATGACTAAACAACCCTTATTCAGCAATATCAGACACATCAGTCGAATGATTTTAGCTATCAGTCAACTGAAAATACCACCAGTCGACTACTCTCTGATAGCAATCGACTAGATTTTGATTTTTCAGAAATCAAAATTTTCAATTGAATTTTAAAAATTTATAAATAATTATACGTATTTTAAAAAACCTGAAAATTCATGTGTATTACTTACATCAAATACAATGGATGAAAAATATTTTTATAATAAAATACCCATTAAATTTAAGTATTGACACACAGTTCAAAAGTATTGATAACTTCAATATTTTTGGCCTAATTTGTATTAACTTATTAAATGATGATTGTTATCAACAGATAAGTTTCACCAAGATTTTCTAAAATGATTTTAAAATATTTTTAAAATCTTAATTTGAACTATGGTTTATGGGCTAAATATATATGACTTGTACATTAGCTTTCCTCATGATTCATCAATGTTATATTATGAGTTTGAGTTCATCTAGATACAAGAACTATGCACTTTGAACTTAATTTATTTTTCTAACATCTTACATATGTCTAGGGTGTATCAATACACACACTTCAATTTAATATTTTTGTTAGATGTGAGTTTTTGTTCTTCCCTAATCTAAGGTTCATGCATTTTATTTAGACAACTCTATTTGATTCCCTTATCATGAGACTTCAAATCATGCTATTATTGTCCTTAATTTCTTTTTAATTGTCCTAAATACATGAGATGATCATGACATAAATGATAACATAGATTAAAGCATTTGTCAATAATCATGATGTTATGGCATAAATATAAACCTAAGTATAAACATGACATATTAACTTAATATTTTCATGATATTTTATATGATTAATATGAAACATGATGTCATGACATGATATATGACAAACAAAGCATGAAAAATAAAATATAAAGGTACATGAATACCTAGATTTCAAGCATAATTGTCATTTACTAGGATTATTATTAATTTTTCCATAATACCTAAATTCCCTCAAGTGTGCTAAAGATTCAAAATGACACATTATGACTCTAACCTAGTTTGTGTCAATTTTGATTAACTTTTCAAACTTCATAAATTTTATTGACACATCCTAAAATCTTTTAAGATTAAATCCTAAACTCATTTTCAAAGTATTACAATACTCTGAAAATGTCCTAAAGTTTCATTTTTACCATGGTTAGGTTAACTACCTATTCATTCAAGATTGACACACTCTAAACCCATCTAGCGTGATGAAATCACGCTCCTAGGAATCCAAAATCTATTTGAGCTTATTAGGTTCATAAGGTACTCATTGTTAGGACCTTTGTAACGCTAGAGGGGGGGTGATTAGCGTTTCTTCGTTTCTACAATCAAGTTAGCGGAAGCAATACAAATACAAAACGAATACAAATACGAAATAAGAAACCAAACGCTAACACCCAATTTACGTGGTTCGGAGATGACGCTCCTACTCCACGGCAATCCGTAAGGTGGATTAGCCCTAGCCAAGCTTCACTATCTTCTCCTTTGGATGAACCAAGGTGGAGAAACCTTTCTTACAATACACTCCTCTTCTTTACAATGATGGATGATGAAGAACAAGAGAAGAGGAGGTTTTGGATTGCTAAAAGCACTTAGAAAACTTGGTGAGCACGAGGATGAAGTTAGGAGTTAGAGCACTAGCCTCACCATACTCCCCATGACCCCTTTTTATAGAAGAGGGGTTGTTTTTCCCGTTGGGCCTCGTCGGTCGGTGATGCATGCCATCGGTCATTCGCCAGCTCAGCGGCAACGCGATCTCCGCGGAGATTAAATGCCGCCGATCTCAGCGGCGGTGATCGATCGGTGATCTCTCCATCGATCGGTGATGGAGTGATCGATCAGTGATCACGGCGATCAGTGAGGCGCGTTCTGGCATTTCTTTCCTTGATCGATCATATTGCCCATATCAGACGGTGATCGTAGCATCGATCGTGACATGCGACGATCGGTGATGGTCGAGTTTCCACCACGACTCGGTAAACGACTGACGGTCGATACATCGTATCGATCGTGTAAGTATGAATAATTCATACTTGTTTTTATACCCTAGACCTAGACTCAACCTTCTAGCTCCGTATTAAGCCTTGCGCCTTCAGGATCCCTCCGAGTCCGCGACTTGTTCATCCTTTGCGCTTTGCTTCCAGGAGCTTTCTTCGGTTTCGTCATGTCTTGGGTTGCCAAATGCTTGGACTTTACGCCGCCAAGACTACAAGCTTGGACTTATGCTGCCAAGACCTTACTTTAGACTTCCTTTGCCAAGGTTCACTTGGACTTTACGCTGTCAAGACTACAAGCTTGGACTTATGCTGCCAAGACCTTACTTTGGACTTCCTTTGCCAAGGTTCACTTGGACTTTACGCTACCAAGACTACAAGCTTGGACTTATGCTGCCAAGACCTTACTTTGGACTTCCTTTGCCAAGGTTCACTTGGACTTTACTTTTACCTGTCACTAAAACATATTCGCAATTAGATCACAACACATTGCCTAACTTAAATGATTATCCAACCATCAAAACATATAAATGCTTGGAGCATTGTTGCACCAACAATCTCCCCCTTTTTGATGTTTGACAATCATTTAAGTTTAGGTCTTTTAAAATATAATCATATTTCCAATATAGATTCTAACTTAAACATTCCTTCTCCCCCTTTGACAGACATCAAAAAGAGAAGGATTCATAAATGAAAGAGTTAAGGGTATTGGATCTTAGACTAAGATATAAGATTGAAATTAAGCTCCCCCTTAATCCAAGATATGATGTGTAAACCATATTTGAAGCAAAGCATATCAATGAATTAAACATGAAGTTCTAACTTTGCAATGATGGATTTTAGGGAAGAAAACGATATTATATATGAAACTCCCCCTAAAACACTGCATTAATCTGTCCTAAAACTTTGTTTATTGCAACATTATCATACCATAGTTTTAGGACATCAAAGATACACTAAATATCAGAAAATGGATCTTAATATCAGAAAACGCGATTATATCGATCATTGGTTTTGAACGATTCTAGACACTAATGAAATTTGACCTTTTCATTTAACTTTAGAAATGCGGTAGCAATTCCAGAAATCTTGAAAAATCACGAAATTTCGCGTACACATTTCTGAAATCATACTTGATGAAGGAAAAATAATTTGAAAAATATATGTTTTTCAGATTTCAAGATTGATACAACCTTGGAATCTAACAAAAGTTCTAAAGAGTTTGCAACCTTTGTATCACTTTTGTGGTTCATTTGAAATTGTTTTCAAAATATGATGAACATAGTTTAAAATATATATTATTTGGAATTTCCAACCATGTTCTTTGAGCTATGTATCCATTACTTGAATACAAGCCTTCCCAATGATTGGTCCATAAGGTGTTTATGTCTCTAGGTGTGTCATTGGCTCATAGTAATGCATCATAACAAGCATGATGAGCCAAGTACACCTTTCCTATTATCTCACATGGTTCTAGGTGTCTCAATACAAAAATCAAGGTTCTTAAGGCTTTTTGTGAGATGTAACAAGGTATAAAGATAACATATAAACATGGGATTATTGCAAGCCTAGAATTTTACTCCAAGCACATACCAAGCTCTCTCCTTAAAGATGAAAATTCATTTTGGGAAGAGCTTTGGTGAAGATATCGAGTTGGACTTAGATTCTACATAATTAAGTTCAATGTCCCTCTTGCCACATGATCTCTTATAGTGATGTTTCACTTCAATGTGCTTGGTCCTAGAGTGATGTCGGATTTTTGGTCAAGTTGATGGTACTCACATTGTCACAATAAACCTTAATGTTAGAGTAGTGTAGCTCATAGTACACAAGAGTATGTCTAATCCAAAGCAATTGAGCTACACAACCACCCATAGCCACATATTCGGCTTCGGTGGTTGATAAAGCAACACAATGTTGCTTCCTCGCTCAACTAACTAGGAAGACCCAAGAAATTGGCATCCACCACTAGTACTTTTCCTATCAATTTGCACCGGCATAATCGGAATCGGTATAACCAAGCAATTCAAATGACCTAGTCCTAGGATACCAAAGTCCTACATTTAGAGTACCTTTAATATATCTTAAAATTCTTTTGTGGCTACTAAATGTGATTCTTTGGCACAAGATTGGTATCTTGCACACATACCTACCGCAAATAAAATATCGGGTCTACTAAGCGGTTAGGTATAGTAGGCTACCTATCATACTCTATAAAGTTTAAGATCGATTGATTTACCATCATGATCACTATCTATTCTAGTGCTAGTGGCCATAGGAGTGCTTACAATTTTGGCATTTTCCAAACCAAATTTCTTGATCATTTCATTTGCATATTTGGTTTGATAAATATGGATACCTTCATTTGTTTGTTTTACTTGTAATCCTAGGAAAAATTGAGTTCTCCAACTAAACTCATTTCAAATTCATTTTCCATATTTTTATAAAGTCTTGAAGTAGATCATCATTTGTAGACCCAAAGATGATATCATCAACATATACTTGGGCTATGAATATATCTTTCAATGTTGACTTTATAAATAAGGTTTGATCTACTTGTCCTCTTCTAAAATCCTTAGAAATTAAGAAGGATGACAATCTTTCATACCATGCCCTAGGAGCTTGTTTTAACCCATATAATGCTTTCCTAAGCTTATATACATGATTTGGATAATCTATGTTCTCAAACCCGGGTGGTTGCTCTACATACACTTCCTCCTTAATAAAACCGTTTAAAAATGCCGATTTAACATCCATTTGGTAAAGTTTAAATCCCATGTAGGAAGCATACCCTAAGAGAATTCTAATAGATTCTAATCTAGCAACCGGGCATAAGTCTCATCATAGTCAAGCCCCTCAACTTGATTAAATCCTCTAGCAACCAACCTAGCCTTATTTCTAGTGATATTCCCTTGGTCATCTAACTTATTCCTAAAGACCCATCTTGTAGTAATTATGGTGCTATCATTGGGTCTAGGTACTAACTCCCAAACTTGACTCCTCTCAAATTGAGTCAATTCATCTTGCATTGCCAAAATCCAATCCGGATCATGGAGTGCATCATTGATCGATTTAGGCTCAATTTGTGAGATGAGAGCAACTTGACTAGTAGGAGTCCTATGAAATGACCTAGTTCTTACTCCTTGAGATAGATCTCCTACTACTTGGTCAAGTGGATGATCTTGATGAATTCTTAGGTTTCTAGAAGGGGTTTCAAATTGATCATTGTTATCCTTCACCCTTCTTTCATCATCGGAATCTTCTTTTCCTCCCCCTTGATCATTGCCCCTAATAGTCAAATTTTGAAGTTTTTGGATAATGTCTTGATTATTGTCATTAATATCCTTATCAATGGAGGACTTTCTAGGGTAGGTACTCGTAGTTTCATCAAATTTAACATTTGAGGACTCCTCAATCCCTTGGGTTCTCTTATTGTAGACTCTATACCCTTTACTTGTGGATGAATATCCAACTAGAATTCCCTCATCCGCTTTAGATTCAAATTTCCCTAAGTTGTCTTTGGTATTTAAGATATAAACTTTACATCCAAAGACTTTGAAATAGTGAATTGTGGGAATAGTTCCATTCCATAGTTCAAAAGTGTCTTTCCTAAAAACCTATGGATTTGAACCCTATTTTGGATATAGCAAGCGGTATTAACCCTTCGCCTACAAGTAGCTAGGTAGAGAATATGCATTTAGCATAGTCCTAGCCGCTTCTTGTAGAGGCACGATTTCTCCTTTCCACCACCCCATTTTGTTGGGGTGTTCTAGGACAAGAGAACTCATGCTTGTACCCTTGCTCTAAACAAAATTGTGAAAATTTAAAGTTTTCAAATTCACCACCATGATCACTACGGATCCGGTTGATTTTGAGTTTCTTTTCATTTTCAACCCTTTTACTAAATCCTATGATTATTTCTAAGGTATCATCCTTATGTTTCATAAAGTAAACCCAAGTATACCTAGAAAAATCATCCACAATGACTAAACAATATTTGTTACCATTTAAAGATGGAGTGCTATGGCAATCAAATAAATCAAGATGCAATAGTTCTAATGGTAAAGGCGTATTAGTTAAGGTTTTACCTTTGTGTGATGCTTTTGTTTGTTTTCCTTCTTGGCATGCATCACACATTTTGTTCTTGACATACTTGATCTTTGGTAACCCTTTGACCAACTCCATCTTGGCTACCTTGGCTATGTTTTTCATGTTGTCGTGCCCCAATCTTCTATGCCATAGCCAACATTCTTCTTCTTTTGCCACAAGACACTTAGTAGAAATGTTAGAAGCATATGAAAGATCAACATAATAGATGTTTGATTTCCTATATCCAACTAACATGCAATCATTTAATTCCTTGTGTTTAATCATGCATTTAGAGGATTCAAACGAAACATGATAGTTTGCATCACAAAGTTGACTAACACTTAATAAATTAAACTTCATATTTTCAACTAGCAAGACTTTGTGAATAACAATTTTAGGGGATACCTCAATTGTACCTCTACCTAGTATCTTGAGTTTTCCACTATTCCCAAAGATACCGCTCCCTTCTTCACATATTTAATTGTGGAGAACTTGCTCACATCCCCGGTCATATGTGTTGAGCAACCGCTATCCACAATCCACATACCTCGCTCTCCTACCTAAATCACATGAAAAACACAAGCTTTTGGTACCCAAACATTTGGACCGGTAACATTAATTAAAAACTTCTTAGGTACCCAAGCTTTCTTAACCTTACCCTTAATGGTTCCTTTCCTATTAATTAATGAAATATAAGCAACCTCTTTCTCTTTTGGCTTATATCCTAAACCGACCTTGTTATAAACCGCTCTTTGCCTACTAAGGATCATGTCAAGACCTTTTGAGCCATTTGAAAATTTTTCTAAACATGTTTTCAATTTACTAACCTCATCCTTAAGTTTTTCATTTTCTTCCCTAAGCATGCAAGAGTCAATATGTACAAGTTTTTCATCCCTAATGGCTTTTAATTCTATCCTCATGCTCTTAACCTTAGATTTAGATTTATCTAGAGCTTCTTGAAGATATGCAATTGATTTATAAAGAAGTTCTACTTTAGGAGAATTCATTACCTCATCGTCACTAGATGACGATTCATCACTGAGGAGCTTTCTTCTTGGCAGCGTTAGGAATCATCTCCTAGTGCCATGAGTGCCACATGGCGAGTGATGTGGCAAAGCTCATCATCGGAAGATGAGTCTTCAACGCTTGGTGTGTCCCATGTGGTTTGAGCCACCATAGCCTCCTTCTTCTTCTTCTCCTTCTTGTCCTTCTTCTTCTTTTCTTTTTCCTCCTTCTTCTTTAGCTCCGGGCAATTTGGCTTTATGTGCCCCTTCTTATTGCAAGCATGACAAATCACATTATTGTTAAAATTTGAATTACCACTACTTTTACCTCTTGATGAGTAGGACCCCTTCCCTTCTCTATTCTTGAATTCCTTTGATTTTCTAAGGAACTTCTTGACAAAATGGGCCACCTCACTAGCCGAGTCTCCATCACTACTTGACTCTTGCTCCGACTCAGATGAAGATGACACCTCTTTCCTTTCTTTCTTCTTCTTTTCTTTCTTTTCAACAAATAGGGCCAAACCCTTTTCCTTAGAAGACATGTTAGTTTGTTCATGCAATTCAAACTCACAAAATAGTTCATCAATTTTAATTTGTGAGAGATCCCTAGTTACCTTAATGGCATCAACTATAGAGGTCCATAAAGAATTTCTAGGAAAAGCTTGTAAAATATACCTTACTAAATCCCGGTTGTCAACTCGCTCACCTATGATATGGAGTCCGTTCACAATTTCCTTGAACCTTCCATGCATTTGGCTTACGGTTTCATGCATCTTCATTTGGAAGGCTTGAAGTTGTCCAATTAGAAGGTCCTTCTTTGCCCTCTTTGACTCCTTGGAACCTTCATTTAGCTCAATGAACTTTTCCCATAGCTCCTTGGCGGATTCAAAAGGCCCCACCTTGTTGAGTTGCTCCATTGTGACGCCGCATTGGATGGTGAGGACGACTTTTGCATTTGACTCGAAATTGCGGTTCATCTCCCTTGTCCAATCCTTGCTTGGAATAGGGTTTCCACGCTCATCCACCGGTTCCTCGAAGCCATCTACAACACTATGCCAAATTTCAATATTACTCATTAAATAGTACTTCATCCTACCTTTCCAATATGCGAAGTGACTCCCATCGAAGAGTGGTGGCTTGGCGATGCTATATCCCTCTTGAAGAGCCATTGATGCCTTGGTTGATGGTGAGATCTTCCAAGCGAACACAGCTCACGATACCACTTGTTAGGACCTTTGTAGCGCTAGAGGGGGTGATTAGCGTTTCTTCGTTTCTACAATCAAGTTAGCGGAAGCAATACAAATACAAAAACGAATACAAATACGAAATAAGAAACCAAACGCTAACACCCAATTTCGTGGTTGAGATGACGCTCCTACTCCACGGCAATCCGTAAGGTGGATTAGCCCTAGCCAAGCTTCACTATCTTCTCCTTTGGATGAACCAAGGTGGAGAAACCTTTCTTACAATACACTCCTCTTCTTTACAATGATGGATGATGAAGAACAAGAGAAGAGGAGGTTTTGGATTGCTAAAAGCACTTAGAAAACTTGGTGAGCACGAGGATGAAGTTAGGAGATAGAGCACTAGCCTCACCATGCTCCCCATGACCCCTTTTTATAGAAGAGGGCCGTTTTCCGTTGGGCCTCGATCGGACCGATGCATGCCATCGGGCCGATCACGCGCCAACGGCTTCAAACGCGATCTCCGCGGAGATTTGAGCCGCATCTCCAACGGCCAGTGATCGATCGATCTCTCCATCACGATCGATGGAGTGATCGATCAGTGATCACGCGTGCCAGCCGAGTGAGACCGCATTCTCGGTGGCATTTCTTTCCTTGATCGGTCATTGTTGCCCATATCACGATCGATCGTGAGTATCACCGACCGACATGCCCAAAGCAAGCCGATCGATGGTCGTGGTTTCACCGACCGATCGATACATCGTAATTCATACTTGTTTTTATACCCTAGACCTAGACTCAACCTTCTAGCTCCGTATTAAGCCTTGCGCCTTCAGGATCCCTCCGAGTCCGCGACTTGTTCATCCTTTGCGCTTTGCTTCCAGGAGCTTCCTTCGGTTTCGTCATGTCTTGGGTTGCCAAATGCTTGGACTTTACGCCGCCAAGACTACAAGCTTGGACTTATGCTGCCAAGACCTTACTTTGGACTTCCTTTGCCAAGGTTCACTTGGACTTTACGCTGCCAAGACTACAAGCTTGGACTTATGCTGCCAAGACCTTACTTTGGACTTCCTTTGCCAAGGTTCACTTGGACTTTACTTTTACCTGTCACTAAAACATATTCGCAATTAGATCACAACACATTGCCTAACTTAAATGATTATCCAACCATCAAAACATATAAATGCTTGGAGCATTGTTGCACCAACACTCATTAAGGATAACCTCCCTTAATACCTTTCTAATGACCCTCATAAGCTTTGAAGTCTTGGTCATTTTGGTTTTATCTAAATTAACCTCGGGGTAACTCCCCTTGTAACTTTGCTAGTGACTTTCTTAGGCCTTTTAGAGGCCTTAGTCACTTCGGTCTTCCTAAGGTCGACTCTAAGGATTGCCTCCCTTGTGACCTTAACCTTTCTAGACCTAGACTTAGTTACATAGTCAAATGAAACATTGTGATAGGTATACATGATTACCTTGGACTTAGACTTGTGACCCAAGTCTTTCTTGTCCTTAGTAATTGATTCTTGTCTCCTAACACCTAAGATTTGTCCATTATACCCTAAAGTTAAATTTTTAATTTTCCTAAGGTTTAACACCTAAGGTGCATTCCAGACCTTACCAGACATTCAAACCAACCACATCAATAAGCAATCAAAAATTTTTTCTTGTAAAGTGTTCTTTACATTTGTAATTTATTCTTCTTGTTTTTGCTTGTTCTTATCGTTGTTATTTATTGTAAGCTATTGTAAGAGGTTCCTCCACCTCCGATGTATTGTCGAGAAGGAGAAAAAGATTTAGTGGAGTAGACACTAAAGCTCGACCGTGGAGTAGAAATCGTAGATTTCGAACCACTTAAAACCCTTGTATTGTGCTTGTAGTGTATTTATTCTTGTATTTTGTTTATATATCTTTTATTTATGTTGCGTTAACGAATTATAGACAAAAATGAATCGAAGGAATTGAAAGATGTTATTCACCTCTCCTCTAACGCATCCAAAGGTCCCCAACAGTGACAAATCTTAGGTCATTGGATTGCCAGACTTCTTGTTGTGTGCACTTCTCAATTTATCCTGATGGCTGATGAGAGCTTCGGGGGATTGGACCGTCCACCAACTTAGTTGAATTGAAGATCTAGATACTTGGATAAAAAAAACGTTGCATGCTTTAAAGCGACTCTTATTATTACAAAAAACTTCAAAATGCAAAGAAGGAGAATGCGGGAGAAGGCGACGCATCGCACGCTAGTAGGGCCAACGGAAAAGAACATGTGGAAGTCATTGGGGACAAAGTCAAATGAGAAGTTGGGGCAGAAGTAGACCCTTGAAGAAGCAATCCTCATCCTCCTCCTCCTCCTCCTCCTCATCTTCTTCCTCCTCTTCCTCCATTGTTCCATCATGCTTAGCCGCTGCTTCCTCCTCTGTCGTCGCCACATGGTGGTTATTGTGTGTCGCTGACGAAGTCATTGTCGTAGAAGTAGAGGAGAGAGAGAGAGGAATCAGAGGCAATGAGGGACGAGGATCAGGAGTCCATGAACAACGACCACCATAGGAGGGAGTGAGAACACTTCGCTTCTTGGTCCTCCAGTGTCGACTTGTGGACGGTTGGATTTGATTTGCCATGATGAATCTACGGCTAGGATGCAATCTAACACGACCAACCTCCCAAAGACATCAAACCATTAATAGTGCACTATGTTAGTTTAAATATACATATCAATATTATTTTTATCACAAATTTTTCTAAATACACCCCATAGTGTTTCTATTTACCCCTTTTTAAAAACCATCCGCCCAAAGCTACAGCTGCATCGCCGACCGTCACTATTACTTGGTATTGCCATCGAGCAATCGAATTCCAATCGGAATTTGATAGACATCGAAATCCAATCAGATTGTAGGCAAATTCCTCTGTGATCCAGTTGGACTTCGATTTTGACTAGATCACAGTCGGATTTGACCATATTGCAATTGAAATTCGATCAATATGTCCGTTGCGATTTGATCGGTCGGACGACGACGTTGACCCAATAGATTTAGGATTGACTATAATAATCACTAGAGCAATGACGCGCGAGGACGAAACACTATGCATTCCCGTGTCATTCGATCCTGATCCGTCGAACACATTGTTGTCTGTTCGACTACCATCCATTGAAATGCACTAGGATATGTTTGATCATGATCTATTGAACGTAATATAATATGTTCGATTTTTATTTATCGAACGAAAAAGGAAAGGAGAGAAGAGAGGAAGATATTTTATAAAAAGAAAATTTTATATTTTTAAAGGCTATTTTTAAGAAAAAAAAATTAAGGTTTGTTTAGTAATTGATGGGGCGTCTCAGGATCCGTACCCGATCCATAGCTGACGTCAGCATCGGATTTTGTTGTTCGCGATCCAATCCAATTACCAACGATGCTCGTGAGAACATTCGTGAGAATATTCGTAAACGAGCCCCCAGTATCCAACGGCTGTAGCCGCCGCGAACCAACGTCGTCCACCGCTTCTCGAGTGACGAGGTCTCCGCCGCACTTTCTCGCTGCTCCGGCGACGTGGTTGTTCGAAGATGAGCTCGCTCTACCGTCGTCGATGATCTCTCTCGCCTCTCGATCGCCCCCCTCCGCTGTAGCTCCGTTCTCGATTCTCCTCCGTAGGCCCCCGATTCTAGGTCTTAATATTTATTTTCCGGAAATTTCGGAGAAATTGCGATATTGATTTTGCTTTTTTTGGGCTCGCTGCTTTGCTTTTCTTCCACAGGTTGGGGCAGTGCCAGATTTGTCTACTTCAGAAGCCGGCGATGGATTCATCTTGGGGTCTCCGGCAGTGTCCCGCCCTTGATTTCAGTATAGTTTCGGGTCGTGTGAGGTCCGGATACAGGGGGCGGAGCGGGTGTTTAGTTAGGGTGTCTGGAGTTCAGTTTAAGTCTTGTTGGCCGCGAAGGAAGTTGTTGAGTTTTTCGACTGCAGATTATGGGAGAGATTGCGTGGACTTATTTAGATTTTCATGGACAGATTTTGAAAGCGGGTTGTTACAGTTTAGGAAAGTTTCCAAACGACCCATGATGTTGAACTGCCATTCCAATGATTCTACAGCTTATGTTGGTGCTATCAGAGAGGATACTAGTGCAAAGGAAGATGATTCTGTAGATGAGCAAAAACCTCCAGCGGAAGAATCGGAGGTAGGGCCTGCTTCTGATTCTAAGCTGATTGGCTCTCTGGCCGAGGAAAAGGATGCCTGTCATCTGGAAGAACTCAGGGAATTGCTCCAGAAAGCTATCAAAGAATTGCAGGTTGCTAGGCTGAACAGTACCATGTTTGAAGAGAAGGCACAGAAAGTATCAGAAACAGCAATTGCATTAAAAGACGAAGCAGAACGTGCTTGGAGAGATGTTAATTCTGCCGCTGCTTCCATTCAGGAGATTATTACCGAGGAGGATGTTGCTAAAGAGGCAGTGCAGAAGGCCACCATGGCACTCTCGATGGCTGAGGCCAGGCTGCAGCTGGCAGTAGGAGCTATTGATTCAGAAATGGAACCAACAACATTGTCTGAACCTTCCGTGGAGAGCAATGATTACCAAGAACTTTTGTCCACTGAAGAAGAGATTAGGAGCTGTCAGGAAAATTTAGAAAGTTGCAATGAATCTTTAAGACGCATTCAAACGAGGAAACTAGAATTGCAAGAAGAAGTAGAGAGGTTACGACAGATAGCTGAGAAAGCTCAGTTAAATTCATTGAAGGCCGAGGAGGATGTGGCAAACATTATGCTTCTTGCTGAAAAAGCAGTGGCTTATGAAGTTGAGGCTACTCAACATGTTAACGATGCAGAATTGGTACTGCAGAAAGCTGATAAAGCCATCTCTTCCACTGAAGCTTTCGATCTACAAGCACAAGTTTCTCAAGACCAGATAGCTACGGAAGAATCAAGCTCTGTGGAGGAGGTAATGGCAATTGCTGTTGACGATGGTGTTCCTGAAAGAGATGAACACTTGGTCGGTGAAGATATGGCTTGTGATGTAGCTGTTCAAAGCATTGAAGGGGTGAAATCATATGATGAAATGAGCGATCAAGAGAATGGAAAGCTGATTCCAGATGCCATCAAAGATGCTGATACAGAGGTTACGAAGGCAAAGAAGCAGGAACAACAAAAGGACTTGAATAAGGATATCCCTTCATCTCTTAATGCACCCAAGGCATTGTTGAAAAAGTCATCTAGGTTTTTCTCTGCATCATTCTTTTCTTCCGACATAGAAGATGAAGAGTTCACACTTGCCTCTGTCTTCCATGGTCTTGTTAATTTCACAAAGAAGCAAGCACCCAAGTTGGTTATTGGGATGGTTTTTCTTGGGATGGGGTAAGGTTTATGCAAATCCACTAACTTGAGGCACTCAGTATCCTATTTGATATCCATTTTTATTGACAGTTGCATGCAATTTAATCTTTAGTTGTCTTCAGTTATAGTCTCAGGTATACAAAGTCCCTTGTCATTGTCATCATAAGGAACCTCGTAGGAGAATGAAACTAAAGAAAAAATTAGCCATTTCTGTAATTCTGTTTGATGAAATAGTAATTTCTTTTATGCACGCCCCCAAAAAAAAAAAAAAAAAAATATTGATCGTGATAACACTTGTGTTCTGTAACACTTCTCATGTGCTTATCACATCTTCATACATGACCTAAATACATTAGCAAGGAAATTGCCTATTGAACATATAGGTATACTTTTGATCACATATAGGAAATCAACTATTTCATACATAAGTTTCTTCTGTAGTATTTGAGCATGGAAGACTTGATTCTGTGTGACTGATGCAGATCTACTAACACATAATTGCATTAAAAGAGTATGAAACTTGACCCAATTTTTATGCTATGTGATTATGTTAACTACTTCACTTTTATGCATTTTCTTCCATCATTACTTTGTATCCTGGAAGGATATGACATGTTTTGCAACTAGTTGCTGCTGTTTATTTTGTATGCCGGAGTTAATGATCTCCTTCTCATAACTGTGTCAGGGCTTTCTTTATAAGCAGTAGAGCAGAAAGGACCTCACAATTGCTTCATCAACCAGATGTCTTAAGCATTGAGGAAGTTGCCTCATCTACCAAGCCTGTGGTCAGAGCAATAAGAAAGTTCCCCAAAAGATTGAAAAAGTTAATTGAATTCTTACCTCAGCAAGAGGCATGCTATTTTAACTGCAACTTTCATTTGATTAAATTTGAGTTTTTCATTTTTTGGGGCTTTCGTTCAACTTAGAACGATCACTTTCAAATGAAAAAAAAGTTGTTGTCTAAATATTTCAAAAAGTGCTTTCACTCATTTTGGTTAGTTGTCTTTTTTCATAGATTTCCAATACAGCTGCCTGCCTATCTTCATCTTGTACTGATTGATGCTTTTAGATTAATGAAGAAGAAGCCTCTCTCTTTGACATGCTGTGGTTACTTCTAGCTAGCGTTATCTTTGTACCAGCATTCCAGAAAATACCCGGAGGTAAACCCGACACCATCCTGTTGACCCAGTTGCCCAATCTTGGAAGTTTGCACTAATTAATGTTGTTGTTTTGGAAGAAATATTAACATCTGCATACATTCAATTCATTCTTTTACCTGTTGCTCTTTGCATCTTCCAGGTAGTCCAGTCCTAGGTTATCTTGCAGCTGGCATCTTAATTGGTCCATATGGTTTGTCTATCATCAGGAATGTTCATGGGACAAAGGCTATTGCTGAATTTGGAGTTGTTTTTTTGCTGTTTAATATTGGTCTTGAGGTAGTGTCTTATAGTTGCTATCTGTTGCTAATATGCTAATAGCTGATTATTTGTCATACTTCTTTGGAACACAACCTTCAAGTTTATGATATACATTGCAGCTTTCTGTTGAAAGATTAAGCTCAATGAAGAAATATGTCTTTGGGTTAGGTTCTTCTCAGGTGATTCTGGTTAACTTTTTATTAGATGTAGTGGGATGCTGCCAAAGATCTTTTAAATAAGTTGTTGCTTTTCCTGACAATTTGCAGGTTCTAGTGACTGCGATTGCTGTTGGATTGGTTGCTCATTTAGTCTCTGGGCAACTAGGTCCAGCAGCAATTGTTATCGGCAATGGCTTGGCACTTTCATCTACAGCAGTTGTGTTGCAGGTGTTTTTTTTTTGCCTCTCCTCTTTCCTTTCCATATTTTTTTAATATATTTTACAGCTATATTTAGTAAGATTCAAGTTCATATTTACATATTCCAGGTGCTGCAAGAACGAGGGGAGAGCACTTCACGCCATGGACGTGCTACTTTCTCTGTGCTGCTCTTCCAGGTATACCTCTCCTTCTTAGGGTGAACTGAGATATTTTTTCTAAAGAAGGACACTATCTTGGTCCCTATACAAGTTTGGGTTGATATAATGCTTCTGGGTTTCATGCCATAAAAATCTGCCCTGCTATTTTATTAATAAAATTCACAAAGGGATTCTCTATTCCAGGGTCCCTTGTTTAATAGAACTTGAACATCCTGGTTTTGTATGCTATCAATCTTATGTTTACATTTTGTGAGTTATATGTGTGTGTGTGGTTTATTTGTGTACTTGCAGGATCTTGCAGTGGTGGTTCTTTTAATTTTGATACCTCTCATTTCTCCAAACTCATCAAAAGGAGGGGTATTCTTCTATTGCACATTTACTTATTTGCTTGTATCTCACAAGTTGTGATCTTTGCATTCTTAAATCGCTGTATGGTGTTATTTAAAATTTACTTTTAGCAGCATGGTCATCCTTTTAAAAAATAATTAATATGATAAATAAACTAGTTTTATGAGCAAATTTAGTATCAGATATGTTCATATGTGAGAACTAGTCCACTGACTCTCATCCACTGGCCCAATGCTTAAGCTTGAGTTAGAAATAATTCATTAATCTAATCTTATAAGTCTCTTCTATTTTTCTACAATTCTCCATATCCGATTAAAGTAATCTCATTCCCTTATGGGTTGATGTCTATATATGTATACATATTTGTCCAATCAATTTACTGTCCAATTTAACATAATTATTTATTGGCACATTATCATCCAAATTATTATTATTTAACTTCTTGTCACATAAAATTTTAGTTTTTATTAATTTCGTGGGATTATAATATTATTAATATTTGCAAACTTTATGGCCAAACTTGAACTATTTCAAATCTGACGCAGAGAATCATTTTCAAAATGCACTGTCATAACCACCTGATTTCTCTCAGAAAATGCTTTGGAGGATAAAAGCCTTTAGCAAAGTATCCACAAGCTCATCCTTGATACTGTAGTGCAATTGGTGATTAGCTAACACACTGGCAAATATTGTCCTTTTAGGGGGTTTTTATTTACAATCTTCTAATATCCTAATTAGGCCTTTTTTATGAATATGTTTTGTGTGAAATTTGAATAATCTTTATGATTACTGTTTCTCTTTTCGCAGGTGGGATTTCAAGCAATAGCAGAGGCTCTTGGGTTGGCTGCTGTAAAAGCAATAGTTGCAATTACTGCTATAATTGCTGGTGGACGCTTGGTAAGTAACCTATAGGTGCTCAAATAGAAATTTTATGGTATAGACGGGACCCAACTGTACAAGTGTGGGTGGCAGGTTCAATTCCCATTGTAGGCACCTCCCCTTGTTGGTGGTACCTTGGATACATGTTCATAAGAAAAGAGGATCTACTAACACTTTATGGCCTATAATACCAATTACTTTTGAGTTCCATAGCCTAGCAAAGTTATCATCTTTCTCCAAGTTGTATATTATGTATCTTTTGGCAGAACATAAGTCAAGTTTGTGCAATCTAGTAGTAGATTTCTAGATGGATTTTGTTAGCTTTCTATATGTTTAAACTTGTTTTGTTTATGAATTCAAACTTTGTTTTTCACTTCTATAACATGTTTTGCTTGTAAAGTTTGTCTTGGTTCTCAAAGGGGCAGATACTGATTGTCTTTTGGTATTACGACCTGGCAGCTTCTTCGACCAATATATAAGCAAATTGCAGAAAACCAAAATGCTGAGATATTTTCTGCAAATACTCTTCTTGTTATTCTAGGAACTAGTCTTCTTACAGCACGGGTATGTGCAGCTATTTACTATAATTCCCAACTGATCTTTGCTACGATGACAAGTGGAATTTCCTGTAACAGGCTGGACTCTCAATGGCTTTGGGAGCTTTTCTGGCCGGTCTCCTCCTAGCAGAAACTGAGTTTTCCCTACAGGTTGAGTCAGATATTGCTCCTTATCGTGGCCTTCTGTTAGGCCTCTTTTTCATGACGGCAAGTATCCTAGCAGAGCTCATCTTCCTTCCAAAATTTTCTTACAGAGCAACTGAATAAAATTGATGACCAGTGTAAAACTTGGTTCTACATGCCAGACATATGCTTATTGACGCTTTATGTGATTTTCATACAAGACTGAAGAGGTCTAAGTTTACCTTGACATCATGCCATTAAAAATCACTATGGATTTAGTTCTCTCTTTTCTTTTTTTTCCTCAGAAAAGAATTCTTCTTGTTTAAATCATGCAGAAAGAGGTGAATTAATGAAATGATGATGTTGTCATGTGTCGGTAATAAATGCATAATGATCTGAAAGAGCAAAAACAAAAAAAAAAAAGAAAAAGAAAAAAGAGTAACTACCGATGCTTAACTAATTCATCACCAATTACTGCTGCTTGACTTATTCAATACCAGCTACTGCTGCTTAACTAATTCAACACCACCCTGAGAATTTAGTGGATAAGTGTGATAAAAGCCTTCACATTATATGTTCTTCCTTGCTAAAGGCTGCATCTCTGTTTCTAAATTAACAGCGCTTGTTTGACTGTTCAAGATATATAGACAACTCTTTGCTAACCGATCTGCAACCTATTGGATTCCTTTAGAAATTCTAAAATTGCTTGTAACTGGACAGAAAAATCAGCAATAAAAATCAACAATCACCAAAATGGATACTTTACCACCTCATTATTAAATCTCTGAACTTAATTTAGTTGAATTTTTTTATTCTTGCTTTTTTCAAACTGAACAAAGCCACTGCTGTTATGAAAACCAGCCAAAAAGGCCCAATACAGAAGGCTATTTGAATGGATGATTTTATTTATTTCACTTCTATGACATACCATGACTCAGTTCGTGGTGGTCATGGCATAAGGACAGAAAGAGGTTTGCGTTGCTTCTATCTGCATGTCACATATACTGTGACTAAGAGATGCATATCATTTCTTCTCACAAAGTGTCTCATCTTTAGTATAAACTGTTTTTTACTAAAAAAGTGCATCGTCATTTCTGTAGCAGAAACCGGTTCCTATATACTGTCAATTATTTTTGGAAATATGTTTTTAGATTGCACTATTTGCCTTGAATTAGTATGCTACTATTCATTTTTTGATCATTGACAAACTTCTTGTTCATAACCTAAACTGCCCTTTCTGACCATCATATCTTTTCAGGTTGGTATGTCTATCGATCCAAAACTTCTTCTTGCAAATTTTCCAGTTATTATGGGGGCACTGAGTCTCTTAATTGCTGGAAAGACTCTGGTGGTTGCTTTAGTAGGTAAATTATTTGGTATTTCAACTATAGCAGCTATAAGGGTAGGTCTTCTACTTGCTCCGGGTGGAGAATTTGCATTTGTCGCATTTGGGGAAGCTGTACATCAGGTGATTTATTAACAGATCTCTGCATCCATTATTTTCTCATCAGGCAGTGGCTTATTTGAACTCTATGGAATCTGGATCAAGTTTCTCAAACACTATGCATGCCTATCTGGAGAAATTCTCAGTCATTGAACAGTCCAGAAAATGGATTTTTCATTAATTTCACAGTTGGTTTACGTCTCATTTTGTAGTTGCTCCAAAAAGATTTATCGTTTCACCCAAGTTGCACATTTTTTTGACTGACAGATGTTACTTACTGTTCCCTTCTTGTTTTTCGTTTTGTAGGGCATCTTATCCTCTCAACTTTCATCGTTACTGTTTCTGGTTGTTGGTATTTCAATGGCTCTTACACCATGGTTGGCAGCTGGAGGCCAATTGCTTGCTTCTAGATTTGAGCAACATGATGTCAGAAGTCTGTTGCCTGTTGAAAGCGAGGTAAAATATTTTATACTTTATTAATAGCTTTCATGATATTCTATATCAAAAATTTTTAATTCAGAAAAGAGTTGTAAATACTTGCCACAGACTAAAATAGTGTACTTGTCTAGTATTCAGATAATGAACATGACTGGTATCGTCAGCTCCATACCAAATTACAAATTCTCATTTAACTGTTTTATATTGATTTTTTTTCCAGTTGCAATTATAATGTACTACTCAATCATTTAATGTTGGCTGTATGGCTGTCTTATGTAGACTGATGACTTGCAAGATCATATAATCATTTGTGGATTTGGTCGTGTTGGGCAGGTACTTATTGGTATTTTCTGTTTCATTGAATTGTTCACCTCATATCTGATCAATTCGCGATTCAGGCAACATTTGCTTTGTTCTAAATATAAAGCACTGATCTCTCTCTTTTCTTTCCTTTTCAGATCATAGCACAACTTCTTTCCGAACGGTTAATCCCATTTGTTGCTCTAGATGTCAGAAGGTAAGGTTCTCCAGCATTCTGAGTTGGGGTCTTCAAAGGAACTCTAATACCATTGTGCAAATTAGATAAACACCACAATAGTTACCGTATAATCTTGAGTACACAGTGCATCAGCTTCATTGCATGTCAGTGGTGTGCAATCCAACGAAGCAGGTTAAGAGTAACAATTTTCAGATGGAAATCAGTTTATTTCGATTCCTTTATCTTCTTTGGCAATAGATTCAATCTAAATCCACGTTACCTTTGTTTGAACTTTGCAATACTTAAAGAAGTCAGGGTAGAAATTCTGTTTTTTTTTTTAATCAAGTTTTTGACAATTACTGATCCTTAAATGGTCCAACACAATTTACTTTTGTGTCTGAAGCTACTATGTAATTTTATTGATAGCCCATTTGTTCTTTATTCCATCCTGTTAGTGATCGGGTAGCCGCTGGTCGTGCACTTGACCTCCCTGTGTATTTTGGCGATGCAGGGAGCAGAGAGGTTTGGAGTTTTTCTATATTACATATTTGAATTTATCATACATAATAATCTGAGTTTTGTTTTTCCATAATATGAAACTTTAGGTTCTTCATAAAGTTGGGGCTGAGAGAGCTTGTGCTGCTGCAATAGCTCTAGATACTCCTGGGGCAAATTATAGAACAGTTTGGGCTCTTAGCAAATACTTTCCGAATGTAAAGACATTTGTTCGGGCCCACGATGTCGATCATGGCATTAACTTAGAGAAGGCAGGAGCAAGTGCAGTAAGTTGACGATAAACTTGACACTCAATACCTTTCCAATTACCATCATTGGAATTTGTAAGAGAAATAAAATATGTCAAGCATGATTTTCCAAAAGTTCATATTTATATATCATATCGAATGGAAAAAGACCTTTCTGGCTTTCTAACTAGATTCTTCTAAATTCCTAAGGTTGTACCAGAGACTTTGGAACCAAGTCTCCAGTTAGCGGCTGCTGTTCTTGCGGAGGTGGAACTTATGCACTGTGATTGAATGTTTGAACGTTAACCGCTTCTAGTATTAACAGCGAATATATGCTTCCTTGCAGGCCAAGTTGCCAACATCAGAGATAGCTGCCACAATCAATGAGTTCAGATCCCGTCATCTCTCTGAGCTCACTGAGGTATGATACTGTCTTTTATTGTGTTCGCTCGTCGCTCTTTTCCATTTTCCTTCCTAGTTTTGTGTTCTCTTCTGTTTGGTCTCTTTTCTTTATTATGTTGCACTCGAAACAAATTGAGGAACAATATCATGTTTGTCGAAATGAGACACTAAGCTTCATCAATTCAAAGATCATAGGAAGACGGTCATCTAGAGCTTCTTGTTTATTCGTTCAAATAGTGTGTCGGGGTTGTTCATCATTCCTTATAACAGCCGGATTCAGGTTTTGGCACGAAAATGTCACGAGAGTTGCATAGTAGACGTAAAGGATAAATGTCCATGTTTAGTATAAAATAGTTATCTTCTGTTTTGTGACTCTTGACCTCCATGAGCTTTCTCTTGCAGTTATGCCAAGCGAGTGGGAGCTCCCTTGGATATGGGTTTTCGCGAGTAATGCCAAAGCCAAAGCCAAAGCCTCCGAGTTCAGATTCAGATGAGATCGAAATTATGGAAGGAACATTGGCGATATAAATCGCCACACTGATCACTACATAAATTTTGAAGCACTGTATAGTTGACAAGTCACCGTAGAATTTCCAAATTGTACAGGAAAAAAAGAAAAGGGAAAATACATAAAATCTTATGACTTATTTTTTATTATTTACAAATAGAAAAAAAATTCTCTGTTTTCTGCAGGTAGATTTATTTCCTTTTTTTTTTAAAAAAAAACACTTTTCTAATAGAGTGTGGTTTTCGTCTTTTATATTTTTAAGTATTAATAGAAATTTTGGCAGGTATGTATGTGAGCTGGAGTAGCTCAGTTGGTTAGAGCGTGTGGCTGTTAACCACAAGGCCGAAGGTTCAAGCCCTTCCTCTAGCGCTTTAGTCTATTTTTTTCCACTTCTGAAACTTTCGATCGAGTTCCTTCAGCGTGGCATCGACAGCAGAATTCGTCATTTCTTTTCCTGTAGACAATTTGTTTGTGTTTTTGTCACCGAGAAAGTTTTAATGCGCAGTTACGGGATTCAAGCGGAGGATAATTCGCTGCTCTTCGTCACTGCGTCGATCGAGTTCTTCCAGCCTCGTACCAGACAATGTGTTTGTGTTTTTGCCAATACGAACGTCTAACGCCCTCGATCCCCCGCAGCAAGCACTGCAGCCGCCTTCCAATTGTTGCCTGCACACATAAAGTAAAATCGCCAATCGATTGAAAAAATTGGTCAAAATATAACAAAAAAATTGTCGATTCTGACAGGCGTACAGGCAGGCCCACAGTCCTAACTTCGCGCGAAAAAGCCTGCTGTTCCTACCTAACACGCGTTAACACAGGCAATGGTCGGCTTCTCCATTGACTGCCTTTCCAACACTGTCCGTCTCGCTACAGCTCTACTGATACATTTCTTAACCAGTTTGGATGCAGAGCCATGGCGGTGGAGCAGCTCGCAGATGATCTCGAGAAATAACTCCAAAAGGAGGAAGAAAAAAAGACATTTTGGAGGGCTCCATTAAGCTCGGAGGCCAACTGCTTGTCTTCGTTCTCTTCAGCAGAGGCAGCAAGCGTCATGCCGATGAGGGCACAGTTGGAGGGAAAGGGAAAGGGTTTCCCTATCAGAGCGGTCATTGGCCTCTTTGTTGCCCTCTCGGTTCTGGCCTTCTTCCTCTCCAACAGCAGTGTAAGTACAGTTGCTTCTGCTAAAGATTTGCTTTGAGGAATATGGAAATATGCTTGTTTTGTCTTCAATTTTCAGTGCAATTGTTGTTCGAGTTCCTGTACATTGGCAGTTATGTGAGATTAACAGTTAGATCTTTTAAATTTTGTTCGAGCCTGAGCGATAGGGTTTGGGTTCCATATTAGAAGTAGAAGGAATTGGAAGTTGAAAGAGAAAGGAGATAGAGAAGAAGAAAGAGATAACTGTAGACTTTAAAGGAGCTATTCGTCGGCTTCTTCCTCAATCGAGGAGGAAAGTTGCTCGAGGGTTTGGCCCTTTTAGAGCCATTGTCTTTAGCTGAAGACAAGCTTTGTGGAGTAGTATCATAAGCAATTGTCATGGTCTATTAGGAGCTCGAAGAAGCCCCTTTGTAGCCCCCAGGGCTGCTAACCCAGATGGTAGTTATCTGAAATCAGTGGGGTCGATTCCTAGGGATTTCATCAACCCTCTCCATCCTGTCTTTACGATTGCCAGTTGGATTCTTGATTTACCTCCCTTTTAATACTTAAGGACAGCCGTGGGGGGCCATTAATGCGACGGTTCTATATATTTTTTTTAAAAAGCTTCTTTGTACATGGGAGATGTTCTCGAGTTGTATGGAGTAGTTTTAAGTCCTAGTGGATAAACTTTTCTGAGTCCTCTAGCTTGTAGAACGCGTGCAGATTATAGAAGAAAAATCTTCTTCCATCTCTCTTGGCCAATTCTATGTGCCAATTGGCGAACGGAACGGGTGACAAGAATGATATTTCAAACTATGCACCTCTCACAATCAAACTAAATTGTGGCCAGGCTCCTCTCGTAGAGGGAACCTTTAGTTTTTGAACTATCAAGTATCTAGTATTGTTTCATGCTCAATATTTTCCTTTTCTTCTTCGATATCGTACAATGCATTTTTGATTGCGTGCAGTTCTTCAGCTCAAGTGAACAAGTCTATCAACAAACTATAGATCCCCCAAATGCCAAAAGACTCGATCATCGTCAGACTTCTAATCTACAAGACTCCGGAACACAACCTATACCGATCGCCTTGTCGTGCGAAAGTCCAACTGCAACGGTCTGTGAAAGACGATCAACTCGAATGTCTACTCCACATCTCACCACTTCCCACAATTCTCCTTCCTGTCCTGAATACTTCAGGTGGATCCATGATGATTTGCGCCATTGGAAGTCCACGGGGATCACAAGGGAGATGATTGAGAATGCACAAAAGTATGCTACCTTCCGATTGGTGGTGCTTGATGGTCGAGTTTATGTGCAGGAATACTTTGGCAAATTCATGACAAGGAATGTTTTCAGCCTGTGGGGTATTCTTCAGCTCGTAAATCGGTATCCTGGACGTGTTCCTGATCTAGATCTCATGTTCAATTGCATGGACCAACCGGCGGTTAAGTCTTCCGAGTACAATTCATCGACTCCACCGCCGGTGTTCCATTACTGCAACAACTATAAGACTTGGGATATCCTTTTCCCGGATTGGTCCTTCTGGGGCTGGTAATGTTTGCTACACTCTAGTTTTAGTTTGTTGGTTTCCTTTAGCAACGACCGAGGAAAGCCCCTCGATCTAGTTATGAAGTTAAATTTGTTATTTTCGAAAGCGTGTCGATGCGGAATAATCGTAAACAAAGTTGAATATGTGCCATTGAACACTACAATTGATGCTCGTTGTCATTTTTGTTATTCGAAAGGCCTGAGACCAACATAAAGCCTTGGGCATCGCTGCTGAAGGAAATGAAAGAATCAAATGAAGAGATGAAGTGGATTGATAGGGAGCCTTATGCATTTTGGAGGGGCAATCCACATATGGGTGGCAATAGGTTTGATCTTCTCAAGTGTAATGTTACCGATGAACACGACTGGAATGCTAGGATCTACACGCAGGTACGCCTTGAATTGGCTCGTAGTCAGCTAGTTTTTAACATTCGGTGCAAATCGGATGGCATGAAACTTTAACCGATTTTCCAATTCAACGTACTTTTGCTTGACTGATCCTTTTTTGAACTAGTAGTTCTTTTGGTAGCTTAAGGGATCTTTTGTAGGACTAAGCTCAAGTTAGACACATTCCAGTAGACGTAGACGAATGTGTTTCGATATTACTTGCCTCTCATTAGTATTTCGTCTTCTACATAGGATTGGAAACAAGAGGAAAAGCAAGGCTTCCAGCACTCGAACCTTGCTAGGCAATGCGATCACAGGTTGAATTGATTGTTTCTGTTTTCGATAAAGAAAAACTTCGAATCTTCTCATCTAATATCAGCGAGAAACTCTTCGGTGAACAGGTATCGGATTTATGTGGATGGCCTTGCATGGTCGGTGAGCCAGAAGTACATTATGGCATGCAACTCGCCCACATTGTTCTTGGACACTCCTTGGATCGAGTTTTTCCAAAGAGGCCTCATCCCGGGGCACCATTATTGGCCGATTCGAGGGAACAAGTGTAGCGCGATCAAGGTGGCTGTCAACTTTGGCAATGAGCACCACGCAGAGGTAAGCACATTGCATTGTGTATTATGTATATTCGCATTCGTCTCAACACACATTTGCAAAGAATTTAGATTCACGTAGTCGACCTCAAATAGTTGAGACTAACACAGCTCGACTCTACCGATCGTTGATCTAAAGTTTTATTTGGCTTTCCATCTCTCTTTGCCTCTTATGCCTTCGACACTAATCGATTCTTTCGGCAATCCAACAGGCACAAGCTATGGGAAAGGCAAGCAGTGACTTCTTTCAAGAAGAAGTGAAGATGGACTATGTCTATGACTACATGCTACATTTGTTGACAGAATACGCTAAGCTTCTTCAATACAAACCAAGCGTCCCGGAGAATGCAACCGAGTTGTGCCTGGAGTCAATTGCCTGCCGTGCCCCGACTAATGTGAAGAAGTTGCTGTTGGAGTCGATGGAGAAGTCGACTCATGAGGAAGAGCCATGCACATTGCCTCCCCCCTTCGCGCCCGAGGAGCTCCAACAGATGCAGGAGAGGAAGGCAAATGCTATGAAGGAAGTGGCGGTATTAGAGGAAGAAGCAAACAAGTTCTAAGTAGTCGCGCCATGGCTGCGATCATAGTTGATGAACTAATGAAATTGTACCACACAACCTGAATCTTTCAAGTTTAATCTGAAAGATGACAAGTGCTCTCGAGCTAGATGTTTCTCGATAAACGACTACGATAATGTGCATCATAAATAGGATTGTCGTGCGAAGAACAAGAAAAGAGTATTCAAGGATGCGCCGAGGAGAGTTACACTCCAACACTCAAGGTGGTAAGGGAGTAAGCGAGAAGGTGTTGGCTAGAATTCAAGAATATGAATTCAGGGAGGAACGACATGTTTGGGATCTTGAATCTATTCATGATTAAGCTTTGGACTCTGATATGGACGAATTTTGTGACTTCGAGATTGATTTATATTGAATCGTAACTTTGGACTCTAATATGGACGAGAGTTTAATCTCACGTTGAGAGTGCTGTATCTTCGAAATTGATTTATATCGAATCATAACTTGGATGTTGTATTTCTATATGGATGAAAGACTCTCTTTCATGTGCGTCTTTGTAGAAGGGTGCAAATCCAAGATATGGATTACACTAATCTTAATTGATTCGTGTGCGAGCAAATATCAAATCGATCAAAGTAAAAAATTATTCAGGCATACTAGTCAAGATAAAGTTGGCACAACAATAAAGTTGTTTTCTTGTGATCAAGAGATCACAAGTTTGAATCCCGAAAACAATTTCTTGTAAAAATAAAAAAATAAAAAAAAATAAAGTAAGACTATGTATAATGGATCTTTCTCCGAAATCCTTCATAGTGGAAGCTTCGTACATCGAACTACTTTTACACTAGTTAAGGTACACATTAATGATCAAGTTTGAAATGGGGTTGACCAAAATGATTCAAAGCCTAGATGCTCCTACCTCGAGTAAATAGCAGAACAAAGAGAAAAGATCGCAACTTTTTAAAGAAAATTATCTAACATAGATTTTAATAGTGTTCGACACATCTTCCCGCATGTAGTCTTGCTTTCCAATTCGATAGCTTTGTTTGTTTGTGCTCCCATGAGCGTAGTCAAATTGATACTGAGACAAATGATTACCATATTGAAGCAGTGATCGATCTTTGAGTTCTCTCTTGGAAGTATGTTGAAGTACCGCGATTTATCTTTCTTACCGTAGCTATGGAACCGATTGATATGAGCTTAGAGCAGAGGGAATCACCTTTTGCCACATCGAGAGCTTTATTTGCTGCCTAGTAGCCCAGTTTGCTTAACAACCTTGTCTTCTTCTTTATCCTTCCAACTTCAAAGTTTGGTAGCTTCCCGCCTAACTTGACAACTCAACCTATCTAATCTAGCTCGACAACAAGTCAAACCCATCTCAACAGATCAAATAAATTTGAATTTCAAATTCATCAATTTTATTATTTCCAATAATAATCTTAAAGAAAGAAAGATTATCTAACAAATACTACTCGCCATGTTTTATATCTCTTGTGATGAATTCTTGTAGATCACCTTGAATCATCAAGCGGAAACATTATGAAAATGGTTAGAGAGTTTGAGTTTAAGAATGAGATATTATACTCTTGATCGCAAAACTTTTGTGACCAATGAAGCCACTCTTCTTGCTCCGTGGAATTTTGGTTTTTTTTCGGTATGATGTTGATAAGAAAAGAGGATTCTATGAATTTGTTTGGTTGAATTGCACCCGAACACTCGATAGAATACGAGTTGTATGATCTCTTTAATATTGACATTTTGCTTCTCGACTGGACGACTCGATAGTTAAACACATAATTGTTCTCTTTGTAGGTCATAGAAGTTTAGTCGCTTTTTTAGCGATCTAAGTGACAAAGATAGTTGGAGACGAAATTTGTAAGCTTATTCTAAGTCACGATAACTTCGACCCTTCAAAAGCATCCCTTGAAGTTGAACCGGTTCGGTTCAGGAAAATCGGACGGTGGGGATCCACCGTTGATCCACTAAACGAGTGGCTGGCAGCGCAGATGCTCTCACCACATCTTCGGAAAGTGGAGGCCGTTTTATTCGCTCGCCAAAGATTCCACCCCCCATCAGATTCCAATCCGACGGACCAGGTTCAATCTCAGCACCCACCGTCGCGCCTTATCCGCGAATCCGTGTCGCCACGTGGCGCCGGCGGAGCCGTAAACGTCGGCGAAGCTCCCGGAGTCCCGGTGCTCTTTTTTCCCGCTTCTAGAAGGCCACGAATCGCTCGCTGCTCCGCATACCTGAATCTTCTCCTCGCCCTTCTCCTCTTGATGTGGGCGATTTCTTCGATCGCTTCCATCTCCTCGCACGCTTCGGTTCCCGTTACTTAGAGCTGCTTGCGTTGCGATTGGATCGGGGGTTTCTGCCGTTCCTGGATAGCTTGCGGAATCGGGTGGGGGAATGGCGATGGGCACGCTGGTCTCCGGGAGAGGATTTGGCTCATCTGCTGTGCCGGGTACGCATTTTAGTTTTTTTTTTCCTTCCCTGGATTTGGATATTGGTGCTTCCTAGTTCTGCTCGATCTTCTCTATTTGAGAGAGTCGTGCGGTGCGGTATTTAGCCCTGAACTGCCTAATGCCGCATTGAAACTCTAACTTTGGTGTTGGAAACTCGCAAAAATTGCTACTTCATACTTGAATTTCTGAAGAGGATTGCTAAGATAGGAATGTAATAAAGCAGGGTTTACAAAATCATGTTGATTTCCAGGATAAAGAATCTAGTTTTGTGAGGTTACATTGGTGGTTCAAGCAAGCATGTATACAGCAGTTAGTTAGACGGATCAGTTTGGCCTAGTAAAGTGTCACTTCAAATTAAAGTCTTTCAGTAGCTACTTGGATAAGCTTCCAAACGAAAAAAAAATAGTTGCATACCAAATCTCCAGCAAGTGTGACTTCGGCAGAGTGACTGAAAAAGGCAGAAAATAGATGTTCCATTGCCTGCTAGCTAGACAAGCTTTGGCAAAAAGTCAGTTGCGCAATGGAGTCATGAAGTTATCCTAGCTCCCGAGTGTTTTCCATGCTCAGGATAGCATGTTAATTTTCTCTTGGGTTGTTACACCAAAAAATTTACTCTTTTCATCAATCTAATTTCTTTGAAAGGCTAATCATCTTAGTGCATAAAGTTCATTATCATGCTGTTCATATTGAAAAATTTGTGTTTTACATGCTAAAAATACTATAAACATTACATGATTAAAAATACCAACATAAATAAGCATAAGAGCAAAATGAAGATTTGTTATCACCAGGAGGAGTGGGGTGCCTTTTTTTTCCTTGGAAGGTGAGGCAGTCGTGATAAGTTCTATTCACAATGAATGATTAGGGTATTGCATGTTATGATGCAGGAACTCCATATCAAGTTAAGTGTGGTAGAGCTTATTATAAGAAAATACATTCCAAGTTATGTGGAGATCAATCTGCATGGGCTGGTGGCTTCATTTTATTCCTGCAAAGAGAAAGTTGTTATTTCTCAAGGTCCATCTTATTTCCTGTCACTTCTTGTTCACTTGCCAAGAATACCATGATTGCTGGAAATGCTTTCCTTGGGGAGGTGGCACATCCATTGCCATTCTATTTAGGTAATTGCTCAAATGTATGGCTGACTCGTGTCATTTTCAGGCAGAGATTTCCGCCACGAACAAATTGTTTTGTTTCTTCACATGGTCTCCAACTAATGCGGAGGAGAAAACTCGAGAACCTTGGAATATCTAATGATCTTCATGATCAATTAGGATTGCATTTGCCTACTAGAACACGCGCAAACTTCAAATCCGAGCAGTATGAGGTGCCAGAGTCACAGCTTGATTCACTAACTTCTTCAGAAGCATCCAGTGAAGCAGTTTTAATTGGTCCAAATGTTACAGAAGTATCTCCTTGGTGGAAACAATTCCCAAAACGTTGGGTGATTGTGCTATTGTGCTTCTTTTCGTTTCTACTATGCAATATGGACCGAGTAAGTTGACTCTTTTTAACACCTGCCAACAAATTGCTTCTTCCTTTATGATCATATTCTACTCTATGACTCATGTTTACGAACTTGGGTGCAAATCAAGAGATCTTGTATTTTACTAATCTCAATTTGAATCAGGTCAACATGAGCATCGCTATCCTTCCAATGGCCGCAGAGTTTAATTGGAATCCAGCAACTATGGGTCTAATTCAGTCATCATTTTTCTGGGGTTACCTACTTACCCAGGTGAGTGTTGGTTTAGGGGATATTTTTATACTTTCTCTAATTGATGACTGATTCTTCATAGTGTATTTTTTTTCCATATATTTTACTTATTTGCTTTTCAATACAATTAAGAATATATAATCTTTAACAGTAACTTTGATGCCTAATTCTAATTCAACTTCTCTGAACTACAATTAATCCTCTAATAAGCTTTTGCATATGTTCAGATTGTTGGTGGCATCTGGGCAGATAAAATTGGTGGTAAACTGGTTTTAGGCTTTGGTGTTGTTTGGTGGTCTATAGCAACAATTCTAACTCCAATTGCTGCTAAGATTGGACTTCCATTTTTGCTAGTAATGCGTGCTTTCATGGGAATTGGTGAGGTTAGTCTGTGATTCTTTCTTTTCCTTTTGCAAAGATTAATGATTTTTTGATGCTTAGAACAGGATAACCACATTCAATACTTCTCTAGGTGTTAGTCTCTCTTTCTCTTTCTCTACGTGTCAAGCTTTTCAAGGACTCCCGCCATCAATTAAACTTGTAGCATACACTCAAAGGCACCACATGCAATATTTGGGATAAGATGTCTTGATGATCATAACAGATTTAGAAGAAGTTATTGTATCTCATCAATTGGATGGATAACTGGATACTTTTGGCACCTACATGTTATGATTCAGTTTATTACCTCATAATCTTGCAACTTCTCTATGGATGCATTGTATAATATTTACCATGCTACAAGTGGAATCAGAGCTAGTTGTTTCTTGAAAAAAGTTCAACCTTTGAAGTCAGTAAGTTTTATCCATATCTGTGAATCTGCATTAAAAGATTAATATCACGGTGATATATTAGACAAAAGAAAGAAGAACTGGATAATTAAATTTAAAACTATTGAACACAGAAAATATGTCGTAATGTAATGTTGTAAAATTTTGTCCTTGTCGTCGGAAAGAGTTTTTCCCTTCGTCTCGATAGGAGAAGTCGAGAGATCTGCTGTAATGGCTTCACCAAAGCCCTTTCCACTTTCTGATGAAAGTTGTCCGAAACACTCGGACTCGGGCTGCTCGAGTGCAGGATCGTTGGGGCGAGGGGTCGCTCAAGCGTTGGGTCGCTGGGTCACTCGGGCACCGGATCACTCAGCGTTGGTTTGGTCGGGCGCTGGGTTGCTCGGACGATGAAGAAGAGTACCCGACAGAGTCGGAGGAGCACTCGAACAAGTCGGAGAAACATTCGGTTGTTCCGCAGCACCACTCAGTGTCGAGGCCTGTGGTTTCCACAGTGTCCTCAAAACAGATTCGTCCCCTCTTCCTTGCTTTCGAGGGTGATGGAGGACTGTTTCCCAGGATACAACGACGAAACCAGGAAGCGATCAAGCACAGTTATTTTTCTAGCGAACTGATTAACTCAGAAAGCTATCACAGGTGAGGGGGGAAAAGAAAGGGAAGCGGAGGAAAAACACATGACTTGCGAAATTTCTCACGCTGCTTCTTCTTTTATAACTCCGTAACAATTAATCTCCAATTAATGGGATAATGGCTCGATTTTGAAACAGTTGTAATTACCACTCGACCGTTTCAACGCCATGTAATTAACTCGTCCATTTCACCGCAACCACCATTAATGGATACATTACAAAATGGAACAGAATGGCAAAATGTTGGTTGATCCTCTTGGGCAAATTATGCCTCGACCGATTGTACATTCGACGCCCGCAGGTCGCACTCGCACACGAGTCACCTTGCGGTAGTGCAATCCGGGCCCTGAATTCGCACCCCCCTGCGCACCCACCCGTGAGAGCCTTTTCCCTTGCATATGTTCACAACTACAATGCTTGTGTTACATTATAAACCAACCAAGTTGTCCCTCAACTTCCAATGCAGAACTAAACTCCTTCACATGAGGGCTTCTCCATCATTCCATTTCCTTGTTTCCATTCACATTTCCAACAACCCTCCACATGAATGGAAACTGATATGTGATAGCTCTCAACAGTAAAGTCCGGCATAGGATAGGTAGGTTTTATCCTTTGAACCTTCCCTTATGATAATATGTTTGCTTACTGGTTGATTTTGTAGACACGATGTCTTTGAACTATTCGACCCTTCATATAAGCATTGCCACATTTCACACAGGATTTTCCCTGATGTACTTCAGTTCTCATGAGTGTGTTTGTTCTTGGCCATGAACACACCTGGTTCTGCGAAAAGATTTAAGATTTGTGCCTTCCAAATCCCTTCGAAGCGACCCCACTTCTTTCTCACATAGGTGACCTTTTTAAGAGTATTCCATACCGCTCTATTGGATCATTAAAAGTCTTATGCTTATCCTCCATCTTATCACTGTTTTATTATCTCATAAACCCCACAGTGATCCTTCTTAGTCGATGCAGTTAGGTTGTCCCTTTGAACCTAGTTCTTGGGATCTCCAATCTCCATAGATTGGGTTTCCTTTGCACCAACATTCATTATCGGCATCAAACCCATCCTTTGAGATGAGCTCGCAACTAACTATCTATTTAACCATTTGGTTAGAGGATCCGCAAGGTTATCCTTTGACTTTACATAGTTAATAGTGATAACTCTCGTTGAGAGTAGTTGTCTAATAGTGTTATGTCTAAGACGCATATGTCTAGACTTTCCATTATACAAATGACTTTGCTCGTCACCGACCGATGTTGATCACACATCTAGGAATATCTTCTAAAAATTGTCGTAACCATTCAGCCGCTTCACAACATTTATCAAAGCTACAAACTCAGATTCCATCGTGGATCTAGTTATTATGGTTTGTTTAGAAGATTTCCATGACACAGCTGCACCCCTAAAGTGAACAAATATCTACTTGTAGACTTAGAGTCTTTCACTTCAGATATCCAATTAGCATCGTTGTATCCCTCGATCACAGTTGGATATCTTGTATAGTGCATCTCATAATCACGAGTATACCTCAAGTATCTCCGTACTCTTGTTATCCCTTTCCAGTGCTCAATACCGGGATTACTAGTGTATCTACTCAGTTTACTTACTACGTAGGCTAAGTCTGGTTGTGTATAATTCATTAGGTACATTAGACTTTCAATCACTCTGGAGTACTCTATCTTAGAGCTACTATTTCCTCGATTTTTTGATAGATGTTGAGTCATATCTATCGAAGTCCATGCCAATGCAGTATCATTCTTGTTGAACTTCTCAAGAATTTTATCCATATAATGGGACTGACTAAGAACAAGTCCTTCAGCTGTTCTAAGAATCTTAATTCCTAGAATCATATCAGCTAGACCCATGTCCTTCATGTCGAATCTTGAATTCAACATTTCCTTAGTGGATTTAATTATCTTATCATTATTTCCAATGATAAGTATGTCATCTACATAAAGACATAAGATGACAAAACCATCTTCTATGTTTTTACTGTAGATACATTTATCACACTCATTGATTCTAAATCCATTATTTAGCATGAGATTGTCAAATTTTTCATGCTACTGCTTAGGAGCTTGTTTCAAGCCATACAGTTACTTGACCAACCTACATACCTTGTTTTCCTGTCCAGGAGCAGAAAAACCTTCAGGTTGTTCCATATAGATTTCGTCTTCTAAATTTCCATTTAGAAAAACGATTTTCACATCCATTTGATGTATTTCCAAATTCCACAATGTGACAATTGCTAATAACAAAATAGTCAAGCCCTTCATGCTATCGGTAATCCTTAATTACCAATCTAGTCTTGTATCTATCTATTATGCCATCCAATTTCTTCTTTCTCTTAAAAATCCACTAGCCTAATGGCTTACTTCCCGGAGGAAGATCCACAAGCTCCCAAGTATGATTTTGTAAGATAGAAGTGATCTCAGATGTAATCGCTGCTTTCCAGTGAGGTCCTTCAGAAGATCTTAGAGCTTCTGGATATCTCTGTGGTTCACTTTCCAACATGAAAGTGATAAAATCCGATCCAAAGGATTTCTCCGTACGAGCTCTTTTACTCGTCTAGGCTCTACCTCTACTGGTTCACCATGCTCTTCTTCTGGTGTTTCAAGGGTCCTTTTTGAGGATCTTGCTTCCTCTTTAGACTTATAAGGAAACACATCTTCGAAGAATGAGACATTTCTCATTCAATTATCGAGTTCTTATATATTTCTGGTATTAGCGATTCATACACTATAAATCGATAAACACTGCTATTTTGTGCATATCCTAGGAATATGCAATCAACAATTTTTGGTCCTATCTTGATCCTTTTTGGATTAGGCACCAACACTTTAGCAAGACACCCCCACACTCGTAAGTATTTATAGGATGACTTTATACCATTCCATAGTTCATAAGGGCTCTTGTCTATATTTTTCTGGGGTACCTTATTTAATAGGTAATTTGCTGTCAGCGCGACCTCTCCTCATAAATTTTCTGGTAGCCCAGAACTTAATAAAAGAGCATTCATCATCTCTTTTAAAGTATGATTTTTCCTCTCAGCAACACCATTTTACTGAGGAGTATATGAAGCTGTTGTTTTATGTCTGATTCCATGTTCAACACACAACTCAGCGAACGGTGAAACATATTCACCTCCTCGATCACTTGAAATCACTTTAATCTTCTTATTAAGATGATTTTCAACCTCAGTTTTATAGAGAATAAATTTCTCTATAGCCTCATCTTTACTTTTCAGAAGATACGCATAACAAAATTTTGTATTATCATCTATGAAAGTAATAAAATATTTATTTCCACCATGCGTCGGAACCCCTTTTAGGTTGCATACGTCTGTGTGGATTAGGCCGAGTGGTTCTGTGTTCCTTTCAACATGTTGAAAAGATGACCTTATCATCTTTACTTCGACACAAGTCTTACACTTGTGTTTTGGGTCTAGGAGGAATGTTGGAATGCTTTGCATATTAATTAATCTTCGCAATGAATTATAATTAATATGTCCTAGTCTACTATGCCACAACACAAATGACTCAAGCATATAAGAGGAAAAACTTCCAATTTTATTCATTTTAGGCCTAATGACCATTACACTGAGCTTAAAAAGCTCATCATTTTCATACCCCTTCCCTACAAACATTCCACTCTTGGACAACACTACCCTGTCTGACTCAAATACAATTCTAAACCCATGCTTGCTCAACAGTGATCCGGAAACTAAGTTCTTGCGAATATCCGGAATAAACAACACATTGTTTAGAGTCAGATCCTTGCCTGAAGTCATTTTCAGCATCACTTTTCCACGGCCCTTGATCTCCGAGGTTGTTGAATTCCCCATATACAATTTATCTCCATCTCTTACTTCTTCGAAGTCATGGAGCAGCTCCTTGTTGCAGTACACATGTTTGGTGGCTCTTGTATCAATCCACCACTCCGCGGGTTCGAACCGATAAGGTTCACTTTAGAGATTACGGCGCAGAGATCCATGTCCGACCCCTTGTTCACATTATCCTCCTGCTTCTTCTTTGGCTTTCTACAGTCTGAAGATTTGTAACCAACATGGTCACAATTGAAGCATTCCTTGTGAATTTCTTCTTGCCGATGCCTCCATTCGGCTCCAGTTTGGAAGTCTTTGACTTCTTCCATTTTGAGCCCTCGCCATGTTCAACCACATTGACTTTGACCACTGTATGAGTGAATGATCGTTTGTCCTAGCTCCTGTTATCTTCCTCAATCCTGAGTCGGACGATGAGCTACTCGATATTCATCTCCTTTCTTTTATGTTTCAAGTAGTTCTTGAAGTCTTTCCAGCCGGGAGGAAGTTTCTCTATAATCGCTGCCACCTGGAAGGTCTCACTCAGCACCAAGCCTTCCGAGTGGATCTCGTATAGGATCACCTGAAGCTCTTGGACTTGGCTGATAACCTTCTTGGAGTCCACCATTTTGAAGTCCAGGAACCGGCCAACAACAAATTTCTTGGCCCCCACATCCTCTGTTCTGTATTTCCGATCTAAGGACTCCCATAATTCCTTCCTTAGTCGACTTCTTTGTGCAGTATACATTATATAACGCATCTGTCAAATAGTTGAGGATATAGTTTCTACAAAGAAACTTCGAGTGTTTCCAAGCCTCTACAGCATTGAAGGTTTGGGTATCCAAAGTACCTTCAGGTATCTTGGGTGGTTCTTCTGTCAAGAATCTAGCCAGATTAAGAGTGGTCAGGTAGAAAAACATTTTATGCTGCCACCTCTTGAAATTCAAGCCAATGAATTTCTCTGGCTTCTCGGCATGATTGATTGGGACTGTCCCAATCGTTACAGTAGGAGTAGTTACCTGCACCTGTTGAGTAGTAGGTTGCGCTACTGTCATCGCAACTTGGTCCGTCGCCATCGCAACTCAGTCTGCCGCCATCGCAACAGATTAGAATCTGTTTTAAGTTCTGTTGTAAAATTTCGTCCTTGTCGTCGGAAGGAGTTTTTCCCTTCGTCTTGGTAGGAGAAACCGAGAGATCTGCTGCAATGGCTTCACCAAAGCCCTTTCCACTTTCTGATGAAAGTTGTCCGAAACACTTGGACCCGGGTTGCTCGAGTGCAGGGTCGTTGGGGCGAGGGGTCGCTAGAGCGTTCGGTCGATGGGTCGCTCGGGCACCGGATCACTCGGCGTTAGTTCGGTCGGGCGCTGGGCTCGGGCGCTGGGTTGCTCGGACGATGAAGAAGAGTACCCGGCATAGTCGGAGGAGCACTTGGACAAGTCGGGGAAGCACTTGGTTGTTCCGCAGCACCACTCGGTGTCGAGGCCTGTGGTTTCCACAGTATCCTCAAAACAGATTCGTCTCCTCTTCCGTGCTTTCAAGGGTGATAGACGACTATTTCCCAGGATACAACGACGAAACCGAGGAGCGATCAAGTACAGATTATTTTTCTGGCGAACTGATTAGCTCATAAAGCTATCACAGGCGAGGGGGAAAAAGAAAGGGAAGCGGAGGAAAAACACACGGCTTGCAAAATTTCTTGCGCTGCTTCCTCTTTTATAACTCCGTAACAATTAATCTCCAATTAATGGGATAATGGCTCGATTTTGAAACAGTGGTAATTACCACTCGGCCGTTTCAACGCCATGTAATTAACTCGTCCGTTTCACCGCAACCACCATTAATTGATACATTACAAAATGGAACAAAATGGCAAACTGTTGGTTGATCCTCTTGGGCAAATTATGCCTCGACCGGGCGTACATTCGATGTGCGCAGGTCGCGCTCGCACACGAGTCGCCTTGCGGTAGTACAATCCGGGCCCTGGATTCACACCCCCCTGCGCACCCACGCGTGAGAGAGTTTTTTCCCTTGCATATGTTCACAACTACAATGCTTGTGATATATTATAAACCAACCAAGTTGTCCCTCAACTTCCAATGTGAGACTAAACTCCTCTACATGAGGGTTTCTCCATCCTTCCATTTCCTTGTTTCCATTCACATTTCCAACATATAACTCATTATAACATCATCTGAAATAATAAGGTTGATTGCTTGTGATGTCACTAAATCAATTAATGACTCAGTATACATCAATTTTAGATTTCATTAACTTAAACGAAATTGAATGACATCATGCAGAGGCCAAAAGACTAGTTGAAATACCTTGTTTCACCCTATAATAACCTTCATGTGGCCTCCTAGACCACTTTTAAAACATTGAATAAAACAGAAAGCTTGCCATCTATCTGATTATAGCATTTTCTGAAGTACAAGGTATGATTGCAAGTCTGCAACAACCCAACTTATTGTATAACGTGGAGCCAGTATGCATCTTGCCAATTATGCTGATTTCTCTTTTGGTGACTTGATATTTCAGTATGCTTCACTGCTTAAAAAGTTGCAGCCCTACTTAGCATATCTCTGTTTCTCCAATACAATAACTTAGCAAGATGAATATGAGCTTAACTATTAGTCTAAGAATATAAGATAAAGAACTTTGTTTTCTGTCTTGAAGAATCAAATAATCATGCAACTCAATTTCAAGTGCAATGTGAATCTGGAACGGTGTTAATTTAAGACTTTGTTAGTTAATATTGTTGATTATATTGAGATCAATTCTTCTTGTTTGTTTATTAATTTACCCCTTCTTTTTAAAAAAATGAAAATTTAATCGTTGCAATCTTTTTTTTTTTTCCAATTGTGATCAGTTTAATACTTTTAAAAATCGTTTTCACAGGGAGTTGCTATGCCTGCTATGAATAACTTACTTTCCAAATGGATTCCTGTATCCGAGAGAAGCAGATCTCTTGCACTGGTCTACAGTGGAATGTACCTTGGTTCTGTCACTGGCTTGGCTCTTTCACCAGTTCTAATTCATAAGTTTGGATGGCCTTCTGTTTTCTATGCATTTGGATCCCTTGGAAGTCTTTGGTTTGCATTGTGGAACACTAATGTATGCTTTACTTCTTGCACTTGACATTCTTATGATTCATTGTCTTTTCATTTCTTTTGTGTTGGTTTTAGAGAAGCTATTGATTTTAATATGACTGTGTACTTGTTTGGTTGTGCTTTGGTGTCTTCTTCACTAGGTTCACACCTTATAACTATACAGATGCCCTAAAGAGCAGAGCAGTAGAAAATAAACAAATAAATAGATAAGTTCTTACATAAACACACATAGTGGAAGTTATATTGGTGGGTGTTGAGTTTGACGAGGGTGTAACAACAAAAATGATGTGATGCATCAACTTGTCTATGGCCTAGAAATAGCTATATAAGTTTTTACCATGTTTTCTTGGTGAAATTTGGTTATCACATTCGCTTGCTGACATTTTTCTCTTCTCTCTACCTCAGGCACATAGTTCTCCCAAGGAAGACCTACAGCTTAGTGAAGATGAAAGGAAGCTTATCCTTGGAGGAAGTGTCTCAAAGGAGCCTGTCTCTTCCATTCCATGGAAATTAATCCTATCAAAGGCTCCAGTGTGGGCCCTAATAATATCCCATTTTTGTCATAACTGGGGCACCTTTATCCTCTTGACATGGATGCCTACTTATTATAATCAGGTACTCGACATTTCTTTGGTCTTCGCCATGTTGTTTGTGTTTATTAGAAATATTTGTGTTATTATCAGACTGATTTATCACTGTCAACGTATCTACTCAAGCACTCGACCACTTCACCTTGTAATTCCTGGTTACATGGAAATACATGGCTTTTGGACGGATATAAATAGTTGAAACACAGAAGACTTATGGAAACTCAAGGTTTACAAAAGCTCTTGTCATTTCCATAAAAAATATTATTATCCCAGTACAATTCTTTTATGGCGAATACAATAGCTAATGTTTAGTTTATTGTTAGCTTCGAACCATAGTCGTGATTAGCTTATTTAGATTCTCCTCTGAGTATGAAGTACTAAACTCCAAACGCAATGTGCCACTACTTTCTCATATCAACCAATTAACTACTTTGGAATCATTCAAGTGTTCATCAAACTTATTTAATTGATTTTCCTCAGGTGTTGAAGTTTAATCTCACAGAATCTGGTCTCTTCTGTGTCTTGCCATGGTTAACTATGGCGGTCTTTGCAAATATAGGAGGATGGATTGCAGATACTCTGGTGGCAAAAGGACTTTCTATAACCAACGTTCGTAAAGTGAGTACTGACTCTCGAATAGCTCACCACCATGGAAAACCATTATTTTGTTTCCTACATTACTTTCTTCTATTGAAACTTCTCCCTCCCTGCCATAAAATTCCTGTGTCCCATGTTAAATTCTGTTTTGTGTTTGTGAAAATTCAATTTGTAGACATCTTCACATCGTATCTCAGAGACTTAAAAAATGTCTAGTCCTATATACTTGATGGTTAATGGAACTTTTGTTTCACGTATCGCAGATAATGCAGTCAATTGGCTTCCTTGGGCCTGCTTTCTTTCTCACACAGCTAAAGAATGTGAACAGCCCAGCCTTAGCTGTGCTATGTATGGCTTGCAGTCAGGTCTAACCTATCAACCAATTTACTTGCTACATTTATATAAATAGGATTATTCTACCAATTTTATGTCTGTGTCTATATATTTGAAAGAACAGCCCAAACCACACATTAGACTACAAATGGGAATCAAATAATGTATTTGCAATTTGCAATTTGCAAGCACATTTTACTCAAAACTGGTTACATACTTCCCTAGTATATTTGCTTGTCCTTCACTACATGTTTTCATATACACACACGTAAAACTATACATCGCAGGTTCTACTACAAGCAATATTGCTCTATACTGTCCCACTGAATGCTTCCTACTCTGGTTAAACTGTTTTATAATTTTTTAGGGTAGTGATGCCTTCTCCCAGTCTGGTCTATATTCCAATCATCAAGATATTGGGCCACGATATGCGGTATGTTTCTTTTCTGCTCTATCATCACTCAGCCATTTGCCAAGGAGCTATAAAAGAGTTTTTGATCGCTTTGGAGGTTCAATCTTATTGTGGAATTATCTTCTGGAAAATTGCCAACATTGTGCTTGACTTGTGTGTCGTATCAATTATATGAAAAACAAATGAAAATGTTGCATTATCATACTTGTTTAAAAAGTGTAAGATTGTGTACATGAACATAGATTCTAAAACTTTGCACAAAAGTATAATTCACAGATCTTTTTGTTTCTCTCCATCCAATCAGGGAGTGTTGCTGGGACTATCAAACACAGCTGGAGTTCTTGCTGGAGTCTTTGGCACTGCCGTGACCGGCTTGATTCTACAACGAGGTCATCCTTCATCCTCCAGTTCTATCATCCTTTAAACTGCTTCCAATCTTGCAACTCGGTGACATTCTTTCTCCTGATACAAAATTTTCAGGCTCTTGGGATGATGTTTTCAAGGCAGCTGTTGTCTTGTACATCATTGGTACTTTGGTTTGGAACTTTTTTTCCACTGGTGAGAAAATTCTTGATTAAAGAAGATGAGATGCATCTACTATCAACTAGAAAGAAAATCAATCAGTCACCTACAGAGACTAGAACCAAAGACCTCAATTTTCGGTAGCTCAAACTCAATCCAGCATTTGGAAGACGAACTCAGAGAGCCATTCGGAGAGCAATACAAGCACATTATTTTATGGTCTTCTTTTGCCCTACTATTGCCAAACATCATACTTGTGACCAAGAAGTTCTACAATCACGGAGGCATATTTTTTTTGAATTTCATCATCATCTTCTTCTTCTTCTTATTTTTTTTTTTTCAATCTCATTGTGACAGGAAAAAGAAACAGAACAAAGAGCTTTTATCTATTGCATTATTCTCCTGTTTCTGGTGCAAATGCAATATGCAACTTGGCAACCAGAGCAACAGATACCATCCAATTTATAAGATCTAAAGAGAACTTGGGAAGAAATCTACATGCATTTCATCATTTGCAGTTGCAACATGCATTTTGTGAATGAATCAGTGATATTTGTTTCTTAATCTTTTTAATTGTGTCATTAGGTTGAATTTTCCTGAGCAACATGAAATCAGAATCAGTCATGATCTTGTAATAGATAACTTACGGTTTGTGCCGTGCTGCTCTACCAGCATGGGCTTCAAACTGTGATGTGGTAATCTGTGCAATTAGAGCATATAAAGCGTTAGAATTCTGATTACAAACAGTTGAGAATTTAGTGAAGAAGCTAGTAATTAACCAGTGTTTTTTTTTGTCTAGCTAACCGTGGAATGGTCGATTTTGCTCCACAGATCTTTTATGGGTACTAAATTATCGATCATCAAAATAAATTAAAAATTACTTATAGTCTCAGCAGCTGTATTCTCTTTGATTTGTCATCGTATTTAGAGAAAAAATTTATAAATGTGTCATAGTTGAAATTTAAATCGTGAATATTTAAGAGTCAAATAAAACGTACTACTGTGGTATCATAATCTAAGGACATTAACTACAGTGTTGTAGCATCTTAGAAGATGTTCTCGTATTATTATTATTATTATTATATAGGCTTAAAACGTCGAAAAATATTGTTATTAATTAATTGACTGAAGTAAGAATCATTGTAGTGCAATGAGTTGAGCCAAACGAAGTTTAATTGTATTCAAATTTATTTACTTACTTATCAAACTCGAGTTTGTTGATGAACATTGTTCCAATTTTTAATCAAACTCAATATCAATCTAGTTATTCTTATAATTTACGTTAAATTTTTATTTAGATTTAAAAAGAACATTAAAAAAATTTCTAATATATATTTTTTGACAATTAAAATAAATAAATTTATTTATGAATGATACATAAGAGCACTTGCAATGTATCGTTAATGGAGAGTGTTATAACACTCAGTTGGTGTTAATACCATTGTGAAAGGTTGTTATAACATCCCTTCATTTGAATGCGTCTAAAGCATTGAATGTGTTTAAGAGAACATGGAGGGTCAACTCTTGACATATATATATATATATATATTTTAAATTATATTTATAAGAAAAATTAAAAATTAAATAAAACAGTTAGTTTTTTAACAGCTAGTTCGAAATTTCATCTATAAATATCCACCAATATGTATATATATTTTCATTCCAACTCACTATACTCTTTAATTCTACTTTCTAAATATTTTCCCCATCGATTTTTTTAGGTTCATACAATTTTATTTTCTATCCGAAATAGATGAAAATAATAGAGCATTTTTTTATAAATTTTTTGAATTCTACAAACAACCCACAAGAATATTCATCTTCCCAAAATTCACAAATTCCATCAAATTATCAATACCCACATCCATTTCCAAATATGTTGTTTCCCACAAAATCTTCAAAAATTTCAAGGTTTTGGAAATTCTATGAATCATCCGAATTATATCCCTCGAGGTTCATATCAATCGCTTCAAGCCGAATATTGGCAAAACATGAACCATCCATATTTCACGTCGTCGGTTGTTTATGAATATGGTACCTCGCACATAATTGGTATGTCTTTCACTTTTACGATATCGAATGCACCTGCAACTCCGACTTTTGTCCCGGAGACTCAACTTTCTGACCGTGAATCCCCAATTGAGGTGATTAATTTTGAAAAAGCGGTTTCAAATGTTGAGGGTACAAGAAAGCATTCAAGTTGGACAAAGGTTGAAGACGAGATCTTAACGAGAAGTTTTGTCACTATCAGCGATGATCCAATAATTGACAATTATCAAAAGGTGGATGCTTTTGGGGGACGTATTGCAAGTTACTATAATGAGAATCACCCCCTAGGTTCAAACACCAGAAGTGCAAATATTATATGGTCACATTGGCACAATACAATTCTAAAGAAGGTATATCGATTCAATACAAATTACAATAGTCTTTACAGTTCATATCAAAGTGGTCACAGTAACAAAGATATATTAATGTTTGCATATGAAAAATATCGATCCGAAAACAATGACGTTGCATTCAATCTTGAGCATGTATGGAGAATTGTCAAAAATCGTCTAATGTTTACTTCACAGTCCATTGATCACTTTGTGACCACAAAGAAGACGAGAACCTCAGAGTCAGGAGCAAGCAACACCTCCTCCAACCAAGATGTGAGTATAAATCTAGATGATGAAGATACTCGTCCAATGGGATAGAAGGCAGCAAAAAGAAAGGGAAAAGACAAAGTAAAATCGACTATGGAAGATCTGACAATAAACTACAATAATATTTTTGCAAAGTTCACTGAGTACACAAGCGTAAAGAAGTCTGAAGTCGGTCTGAAGCAAAAACAACTCGAAGTAGAGGAGATTAAGGCAAAAGTTGTTTTGTCCAAATCTGAAACTAAGAATCGTCACTTGAAGTTGAAGGAGTATAAAATATTGAACAAAGACCTTCATAGATGACAAAGGAGCAACTTATCATACATGAATGTCTATGCAAGATATTAGGTCAAGATGAAATATCTAAATTGTTTATTCAATGTTCATTTTCTAGTATTATTGTATTTTCGAGTGATTGTAATTTTTAATTATTGTATTTCTCATTTTGATTAATGTGATTTTCAATTATTACAATTTTGCAAAATAGTCATTGTAAGCTAGCCATTGGAAACTAGCTATTGCAAATTAGGCATTACAAACTAGCCGTTGCAAACTAGTTGTGTCACGCCCCGAGGGAGTCCCTGCCAGACGAAAATCTGACAGCATCTCCCCTGTACGGGTGACAATATGAAACTTGCATACAAGGCCTACACGACCACTATACATCGGTCAACACGACCGAAACAAAAACTACACACGCAGATAATAAATTGGCCTCAGGTCATCAATCCAGGTAAATAGCAACAGTCTACTATATCTAGACTTACCTCTTCTGCCATCTGAGCAGGAATATACAACCAAACCAATCGAATAGTCCATAAGGACACCACAAATATCCCAAACCTCCACAAGTACATAACCAAAATAAACACAAATCCTATACACTTCATATAGTTAAAAACCATAACCATAAGGCCAATAAAACCTATCCATTTCGACAAGGGGGGATTGACAGCTGGACTCTCCTGGCAGTTTCAACCTGAAATAGATGTAAAGCAACGGGGTAAGTTCAAAGAACTTAGCGGATAATAGTCGATATGCATAGCAAGATATAGCTAACAATAAGAATCATGTCAGTACAGTCTCATATAAATAGGGTATGCAAGCAAGAAATACAAAAGGGTTGTACTTACCTGAATCTCCTGCCTTGATACAGGAGCATGTGCCATACTATAAGAGATAAAGTCATCACCATATACAAATATGAATCTTGTATGCATGCCAATCATATGTAACATCCAAAGCATCAATAAAAATGCATCAAACACAATACAAATGCTATCCATGCAAAGTGCATGCCGTGCAAATGACATGGTCACCCCTGACGCCAGTCAGCCGCCTCACACGCGATGGTGAAGCCGAGTGGGTAGGACTACGACAACTGTGCACTCTGTCATCACTGCTCCTGAGTGACCGAGTGGACATGATGCTGTCGGAGTACACCTATCCTTCTACCCCAAACAGAGTGGGGGAGCTAAGCTCTCATCTTCCGGTGTCATAGACCAGAGGAGGGATCCCTGCCCGCTACCACGCTGCCTCATCGCTACCCATGAGCGGACCAGCGGAGCCTGACAGAGCAACTGCACACACCCTCTTGATGTACCACTAACCCATGAGTGGTAGTGTGTGCAGGCCATGTAACTGGCTGCGGGCTCAACTATAAAGGAACCTCGTCCAGCCAACATGCAATCATGTAAGATGGTGCATAATACTAAAGCATGTAAATCCAACTAAAATGCATAACCGAATAATATGCACAACCAATAAGTACATATCCATGATCCGTGTAAAACAGGAAAGATATAATCATACTGATCAAATGCATGTATTAGGTAGACACAAAAATATACTAGGCATATAAACATGAAAATTATTACAAGCTATCCTAACTAGCGTATCAACAGACTTTATCTAAAAGATAAGTCAAAATACCCGTCTTATATAAATTGCTCGAAATAATGCAAATCTTCATGCCCGTGGACCTGCCTCGTGACCGAAATCTGCATATAACAAACATTTTGATTAAGTACAATTATGCAACGACTGATCGAATCGGATCCTATATCGACTTCGTAGCCCGATCAACTAGATTGATCTAGTTATCCATATAACCTAAACAATTCTTCACATCAATCCCTATAGACCATTAAACCAATTAACAACCTATAATCTACCAATTTACAGCGAAAAAGAGAGGAGATATACTAAGCTTTCCGTCGGCAAGGTAAGGTCGCTGTAGCAATCCCCCCTTTCACAGCCACCCCTACCCTGGCATTGTCTTTTTCCACCAAAGAGATCTAAGCTAACACCAAAGAAACGCATTCAGAGTTGGATTCCTTCTGAGATCAAGGGAAATAAGCTTCACTCACCTAATTCCCGCGGCAAACCCCTGCTCCAACCGAGTACCCGACCGAATCTCTGTTGGATCTGCAGCCGGCGTTCCTTTTTGCTCCGATGATCGCCGGACAGGGCAGCACACTCGTTCCCGAAGGAGAGCCTTCACCCGATTGCCCAGTCAGCGTCCTGCCCTCCAGCCAAACCTTCCACTGGACTGATGTCAGTCGCAACGAAGATGAGGGGGCGACCGCAAGTTAAGCGACGATGTTAGTGGCAGAGAGGGCTACGACGACGGCGATCTAGGCGCAATGAATGGCGACGACTGGCTCGGGGAGGCAGTGATGGCCTCGGATAAACCTCCTGGCGACAGCGGCTGGCCACTTGACGACAACGACCAAGGCGGCGTCACCGACCTCTGGCCTGGCAGCAGGCGCATGCGGGGAGAAGACGACGACAGCTCGATCGCGGTGGCGGCGGTGTCAAAGGCACGCGGTGCGTGCGCGTGGAAGACCGGCGGAGATGCCGGCGCGGAGGAGTGGCCGACCGCAAGAGCTCGGACGACGACGTCGGTGGCTGCGGGTTACGGCGATCGCTGGCTGTGGCGCGGTGAGGGAAACTGCGCGAGGCATCGGATCGCGAAGAATTTGAGTCGCGAGAAGAAACGGCGAGGAAAAGGATCGTGGGGTGGAGTCGGGCGCGGTGGAGAGAAAGTTATTGCGAAAGTGAACCACTCCGGAATAAAAACGACGGCGACTCATGCTAAGGAAACGACCTAGGTTTAAGTTAACACATTTACCCCTCAAAAAATTTGATATTTCAAATAGGCCCTTTAAAAATCAAATTTTCCTTATCCTCGAAAATACCCCATACAACACCGTTTAATTCCCGAAAAATTCCGAAAAAATTTCTAAAATTCTCCAAAAAATCTGAAAATAATTTCTAAGATTATTTTCCTAATTTTGGACATTTAATTTAGTGTTTTAAATTTCAATATTTAACATTCTCCTCCACTAATAAAAATTTGGTCCCCAAATTTTCTGCTCATGTACGAGTATGAGATGTCACAACAACCATCTCAGATATCTGGAGACAAGTCACACACCTCAAGTGACTAAGTGGGGTATTGAGCTTTGATCTTTTCCTCAAACTCCCAAGTAGTCTCCTCATCTGTGAGGTGACTCCACCCGACCTTGACAAGTCGCACAATCTTATTCCATAATCGTCGTTCCTTGTAATCCAAAATCCGTACCGGAACCTCTGCGTAAGTAGCATCAGGTTGAATGGAACCTGACACATCTAACAGAATATGTGTAGAGTCTGGCACATACTTCCTCAGCATGGACACATGGAACACATCATGTATACTCGTCAAAGATGGTGGTAGCGCTAGACGGTAAGCGACTGCTCCGATCCTCTCCAAAATCTCAAACGGACCGATGTATCTAGGAGCTAGCTTACCACGGAGTCTAAATCTCTTCACCCCTTTTGTGGGTGAGACTCGCAGGAATACATGATCACCAATCGAGAACTCCAGAGGTCTCCATCTCCGATCTGCATAACTCTTCTGGTGATCCTGTGTCTCTGCCATCCTACGTCTGATAGTACGGACCAACTCTGCCTCATGCTGAGCTCTCTGGGGTCCTAACAACTGGGCCTCCCCAACCTCCTCCCAGAGGGTGGGTGTACGATACTGTCTACCCTATAATGCTTCAAACGGGGTCATTTGGATAGCCGAATGATAGCTATTATTGTAGGCGAATTCCACTATCGGCAAGTGATCCTCCCAGTTGCCCCCGAAATCTATAACACAGGACCTCAGCAAATCCTCTAGTGTCTGAATGGTCCGCTCAGACTGTCCATCTGTCTGCGGATGGAATGCAGTACTAAAACGAAGCTGCGTGCCTAAAACCTGCTGCAGACTCTGTCAGAACCGAGACATGAACTAGGGAGCTCTATCTGATATAATGCTCAAAGGAACACCATGCTATCTGATGATATCCCGACAATATAACTCTGTCAAACGATCCAAAGAGTCGGTCTTCCGAATCGCTAAGAAGTGCGCGGATTTGGTTAGTCAGTCAACGACTACCCAAATCGCGTCATAGCCTTGATGTGTCCTAGGCAAACCCACCACAAAATCCATAATAATACACTTCCACTTCCATTCCGGAATCGGACTTCCTGAAGCATCTGTTCCTTAAGCTAATGCAACTCCGAAAACCATTATCCTCCTCGGAGTCAAAGACGGTAGTCCATCTATCGTCCAAAATCCATCCCACCACACACTCTGTAAGTGCATGGGAGGCTATCGCGACCAAACTTCCTTGTTACAATCGTTCGTGTTCCAGCTACTCTATAGTAGCTATCCAGTAGCTAGCCAAAACTCCATGAGCATTTCTGCTCCTCACCTATTCAAAACAACATAATTACTGCGAAGTCCACGTCATATATATGACGACTTATCTCGCAGTCCTTTAATTGTCGTAAGCTTAGGATACGTCTTATTCAATAGCATCGGAATCGCTCCGATCCCTGAAATGATGCATCCATATACACTACCCTTCCATCCAGTCAGCGATGTAGTACCGCTTGAGCATCCTATCCATATCTATGATAATAATCAAATCAATACTAAGAAACCACCATCTACGGCGGCCGAGTGCACAACTGATCCAATCGTGTCCAGAATACATGACTTCCCAAATCCCTGGACGACTAAGTCGTCAATAAGTCTAATAAGATAATCACAAGCTCATACAATTCATACTAAGTATGAAATTGTCGTCGCTACACACCTGCATTCTCTTTACCCTAGGCTGATGATATAACCATCATCACAACGAGAATGAAAATTGTATGACACCATGTCACTACAATATCAACCCATCAGTCGTAGATCAATCCTAGAGTATACACCGGTGTCCTATAGCTGATCTAAATAGATCCTTTATCCACAATGAAGAATATTCATTTCCTTCCACAACTATCGTATTCTATCATCGATAATCGATGCATAACCTCAAAGGTTCATCTCTCTTTTAACAAAGAGTTCCGGATCTTCTTTGGAAAAAATTTCTGGGACAAATAAGTATCTCATCCAACACCTCCTATAATAATGTAAAACGATCTTTCATCGTCTTGACCAGTGTAGGTATACACGCCTTATTCATAACCAAATCACTAATAGTAGGGACTGATATTCTCTGAGGGTTTACTCCTTGTCCTTCAAATTGGTGGCTAGTAGGCCAAATTCCTAGCTTCCTAATTCGACATTAGTCGGCACCTCTAAAGAGTCCGTACTTCTGAAATCATCGTTAGGTTCCGCAAGGTCAATACGTCATCGACCTCGTCCCCGACCATGAGTAGGGGCAATTTCACTAAGTCAATACTTTTCCTAACCACTAAAGTACAGTAACTATTAAAGACAATACTTTTCCTATAGCTCAGAGATATCCTTCAGCTTGCTTGGTCCCAAAACACGAGAACTCCCAAAAATCCAAGGAAAAGATAATCCTCGAAACACAAAACCCACAAACCAAAATCGTAAACCAATAAAATTGTCACGTCCTGGGGGCATATCCGTCATCCAAATGACAAAGGAGCCCCTTAGTGACAATATTCCGAAATACAAGGACTAGATCTGATAAAAACCTCGAAATAATTATAGGAATACAAATATTTTAATTAACTGCATGCATACACGACTAAACATATATCAATTAAAGTAAAATAATTTTCTGACACCAAATCAAATTGCGTCAAAATCCAAAGTGCATAAACAAAATGCAATACCGATAAAGTAAATAAAGCGGCATCCGGACGATGCAGGGAGATAAGCACGGCAAGGAACTCTCTGAGCAACACAAATGTAGGTCAACAGGACACATCCTCCATCAGTTAACCTAGAGGATAAGTGAGGAGGGGGTAAGTACAACCACTTAGTGGATGGATAGACAATAGTGCATACTCATAATGCACATAATGGAAGTCAAAGGAAACAACTAGAGTAACCCAACCCTTAGAGTACCAATATCAGTCTGCAACTAACATGATCAGTAGTATAATAAATATACCTGCAACACACACAACCACTGTAACAAGCAGTGCACATCCAGATACCACGACAAAGCCTCGTGGCTCTCGAGGTAATACAAAGGGAACTATCTATGAGCTACCGCGAACGTAACTTGTGGGCCGACAATCAATAGTACTGTCTACGTGCAACTACATGCTACCACGAATGGAACTCGTGGATAGACAGACAGTATATAGATATCTAGTTATCGAATGCATGCATTAGCATACTACCACTAATATGTCGCGTGGACAGTCGATTATCCTAGGTTGTTAAGCCTAGGGTTATCCAATACATCCAGCATAAAACGACTATCAACATCGACAAAGATCATCGATCTACAATTAAACCCATTGAGGTGGTCAAGCGAGGGTTTCAACACCTCTAATACGAAATGTTTACCAATGCCGGTAAAGATCATCGACTTATAAATAAATAAATCGAGATGGTTAAGTCTAAGGTTCCAACCCTTCTAACATGAACGGTTATCAAAGTCGATAAAAATCACAAGTCCACTAATAAACACGTCGAGACGATTGATCATAGGGTTTCGTCCCAGCTAACAGGAATCACCTATCAAGGCCAATAAGGACAACCCCTCTACTAACAAGCACGACAAGAAGGTTAAGCCTAAATTATATCATTCTACCAGTTCAATCATACATGCCCCAACCTGCTACCACGAACATATCTCGTGGGTACTTAAGACGTAAAGTAGCTATCTAGCTATAGGCGTCATACGAATCCGATTATCTCCAACTCCGAACGAATAACGCAAGAATATAACCTTACAGTAGGTCATCCCAACCATAATTGGGAGGCATGATTGACCACAAATATACAAAGCACATACCTATAGAGAGACTCTACTGCAGACTCTCTCTCAACCAAGAATGGGAGATATAGTAAGGATTAATCGCATCCTAATCATATGAACTCTACTAGTCCGATCACCATATCACCGAAATAGTAAATGGATAATCATATATCATTTAGCACATCTGGGTTATTACGCCTAGGGTTCCCACACTTAGGGTTCTACTAATGTTGTTTCATTCCTAAGATCCGCTCCTACAGAATAACCTCATCTAAGTTATTCTATCTCTACTAGTCTTAATCATGGTATCCACCGCAAAAACACATAACCATATAAACATATAACACGCTGTCTAATAAACGACAGCATAGTCATACTAATGACAATCAATGGCTGAAATTAATTAGGGTATAACTAAAGGGTCGTGCCAGAACAAAGTCAAAGCAATCCTAAATAAAGCATCAGATGCCTATATATACCCTAAACTACGTAAGCAATGTAATCATGCCATCATGTCTTCTACGAATTTATCCATCTTAATCATATTATTCAACTAGTCTAATCCTAATACTAGTCCAATAAGTAAGAGGTAAATATCTACCAATAATATCTAATCATTTATATCACCATGATAACTAGCTACGTATAACAGTAATAGCAATTAATAACCATATGTTAATGATAAACCAACAACCTAAAAATCTAACAGTGTAATAGATATCAGGTTAAAACAATACTAGACAAAACATGATACCACCGCATAACTAATATAACCAATACAAATATGCACTAAATCTAAAAAAATTTCTAGAATTTATTCACCTGTTAGCCGTCTGGAGATGTCCTGTTGCCGCCAAATCCCTCATATTGACCTCGTCAATCATACCTCAAATTTTTGAAACATAAAATCGTCGAAAATCCGTACAACTCCGAAAATACCTCAGTTAACCTGCCAAACGAGGCAAACTCTTCGAAAACCCAAAGACCCTAAGGAAACTCGGAACCTAGCCTCTGATACCAAATAAATTGTCAAGCCCCGAGGGAGTCCCCGCCAGATGAAAATCCGACAGCATCTCCCCTATACGGGTGACAATATGGAACTTGCATACAAGGCCTACACGACCACTATACATCGGTCAATACGACCGGAACAAAAACTACACACGCAGATAATAAATTGGCATCATGCCATCAATCCATATAATTAGCAACATTCTACTATATCTAGACTTACCCCTTCTTCCATTTAAGCAGGAATATACAACCAAACCAATCGAATAGTCCATAAGGACACCACAAATATCCCAAACCTCCACAAGTACACAACCAAAACAAACACAAATCCTACACACTTCATATAGTTAAAAACCATAACCATAAGACCAATAAAACCTATCCATTTCGACAAGGGGGGATTGACAGCTGGACTCTCCTGGCAGTTTCAACCTAAAACAGATGTAAAGCAACGGGGTAAGTTCAAAGAACTTAGCGGATAATAGTCGATATGCATAGCAAGATATAGCTAATAATAAGAATCATGTCAGTACAATCTCATATAAATAGGGTATGCAAGCAAGAAATACAAAAGGATTGTACTTACCTAAATCTCCTGCCCTGATACAGGAGCATGTGCCATACTATAAGAGATAAAGTCATCACCATATATAAATATGAATCCTGTATGCATGACAATCATATGCAACATCCAAGGCATCAATAAAAATGCATCAAACATAATACAAATGCTATCCATGCAAAGTGCATGCCGTGCAAATGACATGGTCACCCTTGATGTCAGTCAGTCGCCTCACACGCGATGGTGAAGTTGAGTGGGTAGGGCTACGACAACTGTGCACTCTGCCATCACTGCTCCTGAGTGACCGAGTGGACAGGATGCTGTCGGAGTACACCTATCCTCCTGCCCCAAACAGAGTGGGGGAGCTAAGCTCTCATCTCCTGGTGTCATAGACCAGAGGAGGGATCCCTGCCCGCTACCACACTGCCTCATCGCTATCCATGAGCGGACTAGCAGAGCCTGACAGAGCAACTGCACACACCCTCTTGATGTACCACTAATCCATGAGTGGCAGTGTGTGCAGGTCATGTAACTGACTACGGACTTAACTATAAAGGAACCCCATCCAGCCAACATGCAATCATGCAAGATGGTGCATAATACTAAAACATGTAAATCCAACTAAAATGCATAACCGAATAATATGCACAACCAATAAGTACATATCCATAATCCGTGTAAAACAGGAAAGATATAATCATACTGATCAAATGCATATATCAAGTAGGCACAAAAACATACTAGGCATATAAACATGAAAATTATTGCAAGCTATCCTAACTAGCATATCAACATACTTTATCTAAAAGATAAGTCAAAATACCCGCCTTATAAAAATTGCTCGAAATAATACAAATCTTCATGCCCGTGGACCTGCCTCGTGATCGAAACCTGCATATAACAAACATTTTGATTAAGTACAATTATGCAACGACTGATCGAATCGGATCCTACATCAACTTCGTAGCCCGATCAACTAGATTGATCTAGTTATCCATATAACCTAAACAATTCTTCACATCAATCCCTATAGACCATTAAACCAATTAACAACCTATAATCTACCAATTTACAACCAAAAAGAGAGGAGATATACCAAGCTTACCCAGCTCGGCCCAACACCAATCCGTCGGCAAGGTTGTTGTGCAACAATCCCCCCTTTCACAGCCACCCCTACCCTGGCATTGTCTTTTTCCACCAAAGAGATCTAAGCTAACACCAAAGAAATGCATTCAGAGTCGGATTCCTTCTGAGATCAAGGGAAATAAGCTTCACTCACCTAATTCCCGCGGCAAACCCCTGCTCCAACTGAGTACCCGATCGAATCTCCGCTGGATTTGCAGCCGGCGTTCCTTTTTGCTCCGATGATCGCCGGACAGGGCAACACACTCGTTCCTGAAGGAGAGCTTTCACCCAATTGCCCAGTCGGTGTCCTGCCCTCCAGCCAAACCTTCCACTGGACCGATGTCAGTCGCAACGAAGATGAGGGGGCGACCGCAAGTCGAGTGACGGCGTCAGTGGCAGAGAGGGCTACGGCGACGGCGATCTAGGCGCAATGAATGGCGACGACTGGCTCGGGAAGGCAGCGATGGCCTCAGATAAACCTCCTGGCGGCAGTGGTTGGCCACTTGACGACAACGACCAAGGCGGCGTCGCCGGCCTCTGGCCTGGCAGCAGGCGCACGCGGGGAGAAGACGGCGACAACTCGATCGTGGTGGCGGCGGTGTCGCCGCCGGCGTCGCCGCGCGTGGAAGACCGGCGGAGATCTTACGGCGGAGGAGTGGCACCGCAAGAGCTCGACGACGACGCGTCGTGCTGCGTTACGCGATCGCACATGCGGTGAGGGAAACTGCGCGAGGCGTCGAATCGCGAAGAATTTGAGTCGCGAGAAGAAACGGCGAGGAAAAGGATCGTGGGGTGGAGTCGGGCGCGGTGGAGAGAAAGTTAGCGCGAAAGTGAACCACTCCGGAATAAAAACGACGGCGGCTCATGCTAAGGAAACGACCTAGGTTTAAGTTAACACATTTACCCCTCAAAAAATTTGATATTTCAAATAGGCCCATTAAAAATCAATTTTTCCTTATCCCCGAAAATACCCCATACAAGCACCGTTTAATTCCCGAAAAATTTCGGAAAAATTTCTAAAATTCTCCAAAAATTCCGAAAATAATTTCTAAGATTATTTTCCTAATTTTGGCCATTTAGTTTAGTGTTTTAAATTTCAGTATTTAACAAGTTGTTGCGTAAGAAAAATAATATATATAGACACATTATGCTACGAGATTTTCATTCGACTATCATACCATTTCTCAAGCACATATACTAAAACGTGTTTCCTTCAAAAATGTCTCATTCTACAGGCAACTCTAGCTCAAGTTCCAGCTCAACAAGCGAAGATGAAGTCCATGTTGAAATCGATGAGCAAACTTATGATCTGGGTGAAGAACTGATGTTATTGGTTTTTCAACAACACCAATAACTTATGAAAGCATATCAGAGGAGGGACACACGTAGAAGAAGAAGGTTCGTCTAAAGAAATCATGAAGCCGGGCATGAGAGGCTCGTCAATGATTATTTCTCTATAAATCTGCTGTATCACGATGAAATATTTCGAAGACGATTACGAATGCGAAGAGAGTTATTTCTCTGCATAGTGAATGCATTAGAAAATCATTCAACGTTTTTTCAACATAGGGATGATGTTGTGCGAAGAAAAGGATTGTCACTACTACAAAAATGCACTGTTGCGATTCGTCAACTGACTTATGGAGTCCCCACCGACCATCTTAACGAGTACCTACGTATAGGTGAATCAACTTCCATCAAGTGTCTTTTCAAGTTCTGAGAATATGTGGTTGAAATATTTGGTGATAGATACTTGAGAAGGCCAAATGCTGATGATGTTCAATGTCTTCTTCAAATGCATGATGAGAGACATAACTTTCCTGACACGTTGGGTAGCTTTGATTGTATGCACTGGAAATGAAAAAATTATCCAGTTGCTTGGAAAGGTCAATTTACAAGGGCACATGGGTCACCAACAATCGTACTTGAAGCGGTCGCGTCTTATAACTTGTGGATATGACATGCATTCTTTGGGGTCACCGGTTCGCGTAATGATATTAATTAATGTGTTATATGAATCTCCCATATTCAACAATGTCTTGCAAGGAAATACATCGGAGATTAATTTCACGGTGAATGACACTGCATATACAAAGGGTTATTATTTAATAGATGGAATATATCCTGAGTGGGCTACTTTCGTTAAGACTTTTTCTTGTTCGGAGGATCACAAGAGGAAGTTGTTTAAGGAAAGACATGAGTCTGTAAGAAAAAATGTCGAATTGGCATTTGGGGTGCTCTAATCTTGATGGGCGATTGTCAGAGGTCCAACTCGTTATTGGTGTAGGAAAAAATTAAAATAAATCATGTTAGCATACATTATTTTTGCATAATATGATTATTGAGGATGAGAGAGGTCACATGATAAATTGATATAATAATGAAGGTGACGAACCTGCACAACCTATATATCCATGGCTCAAACCGAGGATTTCAGAATTATCTTCGGACAAATTCTGAGCTACGTGACACTCAAGTTCATCATCAACTTTGTGCCAACTTAGTTGAGCATATTTGGAGGCAATACAATAATAATTCGTGAATTAATATTTCATATGTTATTTTTAATTTCATCATAGTGTGGTTTATTCTAAGTTATAATTGTGTTTCAATTTCATAATTATACGATAATTTTAAATAAATTTTGTTTTCCTAACTTTGTAATATTAGCCACTTAGTTGTCATAAAGCACGCTCACGTCTTATGCCAAATCTTCTTCTGGTTTGACTGTTTCAGGTTCTCTTCAAGGAAAAATATCACGTCTTATTTAAATACTTCTTCTATTGTGATATTTTTCACAAATATCTATTTTATTTAATAAATATATTTTAAAAAATAATATATATTTTTTAAAACAGTAAGATTATTATTAAAAAATAATAATAATTTTAATATTTTAAAATATATTTATTTAATATGATATAATTTTAAGATAATTGAGTGGACCGTGTGATCCATAAATAATGAGTATTAATATTAAAAGGAATGTGGGTAAAGAGATATAATGTTACAATGAGTATGTGATAGTAGATTTTATGTTTTTTAATGAGGCAAAGGATGTAATAATGAAATTGAATGGTGGATGCCCTAATAAATTTCAGTGATAAATTAAATCGAAAGCAAATATGAAAACTCTGAATTGACAAGTTAGAGTAAAATCCCTCTGCTCTTGTTTATATTTGGATTCAGTCCCTATGTAATTTTTTTTAGGATTTGATACCTGACAACCACCCAATCTTAGTTTTAACTCCCTATAAGGCTGAATTTCCGTTTTCACCCTTATTATTTACATAGATTGATTAATTTTTTCATTCATCTTCTCCCATCGATTCATCTTGCAACAACCCATCTTCTTCCCTTCCCCTTAACAGAAACTCTCGGTTGATCTCGACCAAATCATTTGCTTGCGCCCTTGAAAATCATCGACTCTTTTACCTTGACCACTAGCGACTTGAGGCAGCAAATGTGATAGCAGCAATTTTCTTCCCAACAAGCCATCGTTTTCCCTCCCCCAACGGTAACCCTAAACACTTGATTCATCCCTCACTTGACCAAACTGTTTGCTCGCCCCCTTGAAAACCATTTTGTCTCCCTTATACTAGCGACCCACGACATCAAGCAAATGTGATAGGAGTGAGCAAGGAGACTAACGAGCAAGTGCGTAAAAAAGATTAAACAAGGTAAATATGCTTAATTACATACAATTTTGGATAATTTTTTTATGATAATTATATTTTTTTTTATTGATACAAAGAGTATATAATTTGAGTCAATAGGTATTTGATTTTGTGCTTGAAATATTCTGATTTGATTTTTGGGGATGTAAAAAAATTATACTTTGAAGTTAATAATAATGGTTTTTGTTTGATGTTCATGAAGTAAAAATATGATATATAAATTGTTATAAAAGATTTTGTACCTAATGTGAGTCAATAGATACTTATTTTAGCTCATTAAATACCCTGATTCGATTATTAGTTGTGTTATTCATGAAATAAAATAATGATACCGAAATTTGTAGAAAATGTACTTAATGTTAGTCAATCGATACTTATTTTGACTATTTAAATACCAAAATTTGATTATTTGAGAATGTCAAAAAATTTATTTAAAAGTTAATATTAAGTGACTTATGTTTGTAGCCTTAAATGATCGGTTCTTATTGTATGCGATTTTACATACAATTTTGGGTAAATTTTTTGTGATAATTACATAATTTTTTTATTGGTACAAAGAACATCTAAATTGAGTAAATAGATATTTGATTTTGTGCCTGAAATATTCTGAATCAATTTTTGGTGTTATAAATATAAATTATACTTTGAAGTTAATAATATTGACTTTTGTTTGACGTTCATGACATAAAAATATGATACCTAAATTGCTACAAAAGATTTTATATCTAATGTGAGTCAATAGGTGTTTATTTTGGCTCATTAAATACCCTGATTCGATTATTGTTTGTGTTATTCATGAAATAAAACAATGATACCTAAATTGGTAGAAAAAGTACTTAATGTTAGTCAATCGATACTTGTTTTGACCATTCAAATACCAAAATTCGATTATCTGAGGATGTCAAAAAAATTATTTAAAAGTTAATATTAAGTGGCATGTATTTGTGGCTTTCGTCAATCGATACTTATTGTGATACTGATTTTGTCCTATATTGCTTAATGCATTATCTAGATTAATATGTCATGTTGTGTTTCTTATTGACTTATTTTATGGAAATATTTATTGAAATTATTGCTAATTAAGCTTTTTGTGAATTAGAAATGACAAGGACTAAAAAACACACGGATGATAATGATGGAGATGTTGAACCAAGTGGAAAAGAAGGTTATTCAAGGTGTTCTCCAATAAAATTTATGTCAGTCATGGAACAATTGGTTCCCAAACTAGGTGAACTACAATTAAAGAAGATCAAGGCTTCACCTCTTGCACCTTAGTTGAAGATTCAAAAGCTTTCTATAAGCACCTCAAGAATTTATGCAATGCTTAAACGCTTTGAAGTAGAGACATGCAACTTTTGTTTTGGAAATAATATCATGGTGTCATTCACTTCTAAGGAGTTCTCAATCGTTATTGGTTTACCTAGCGTTGGTCAACCGGTTAATATCGATTTGAAATTGGGTTCTAACTTCCTTGAGCGACATTTCAAGGGGATGAAATGTGTTAAGAGAAATGTCATCATAGAGAAGTTATTTGTGTTGGCAGATAAAGAATTAGAAATTGATGATTTTTTTAGGTTTTTTATTTTGCTACTTTTTAATTGTGTTATATTTCCTATTAGCAATTTTGGTACACCTAGTTTTATTTTCCCATACTTAGACAATTTGAAAACATTTTTTGAGTATGGTTGGGGAGATGCAGCTTTTAGATTTTGTGTCTTTGAAATCAAGACCATCTTGGATACTCCAAAGTGGACAAAAAAGAGAAAACATATATGGGAGGTTACATAGTTGGACTTGGACTGATGGTATTATTTTCAGCATATATGTGTTATTTGTTGAGTGAGTAAATGCTAATCATTGTATTTGTATAGGGTTGGGTTTATGAAAGAGTTCCTATGCTTGGTCAACCTCGTGTTTTACATTGCTTTCCTCGATTATTCAAGTGGGGAGAGAGCAAAATTCCTGTTAATCCTAAAGGTGCAGAGGCTGCATTAATGGCGGTGAGGTCAAATAAGGTTGGTGCAATTTATTCTTTATCATTGTATAATTTGGTTTAAATGTGTTATTGAACTAAAAATTTATCTTTTTTACTTTTAGATTGTGCCAATCAAGCCATTCCAAGAGGAAAAAGTACTTGTTGATGATATAGAAAGGTTTGGTGAGGTAACAATTTTTAATCCAAGATAACAAATTTATTAAGAGTCTATTATTCAACCAATTAGCATGCTTAATTAACATTTCTATTTCCAGGTTGATTCTCGACTCGGTGATTCAGAATTGTTGGATCACATAAAAAGGCTTGAAAATGAGATTAAAGTGTTGAAGGAAAAAAATAAAGTGGTTGAAGAGGATACAACCCAATATGGCTTTAAGGATTCCCCACATATGCATGATGAAGGTCATACCAAGAAAGATATAGTTGTGGATACTGATCCTAGTGTTGAAAGTTTGAACAAAGTTGTTGACGACAAAGTGCCAATGAACACAGACGACAAAGGTAAGTCGGAGAGTTTTTTCAAAGTGGTTATAGATGAAATGCAAATGAACACAAATGCTAGAGATAATGATAATGTAGGTAGCAATAGCGAAAAAGGAAAAGAGATGATTGTTTATAATCCAAAATCATCTATTGTGAAGACTGTTCAGAGAAGAACAGATAGATTGAAAAAAAAGAAACATCCGGACTACATGACACCCCCTAATATTGTCCCAAAGCGAAAGAGTAAACGACATTTGACCCAAGTCGTGGATGAGGTAGTTTCAGTAAATATTTTTTACAATGCCTGCATATATTTTATATATTTGACGAGTATTGTAGTGTTTAATTTTTTGATTGAATTTTATATTTCTATATTGTGTTGTTTCTATATAGGATGATATGAGTATAAATATTCAAAATATTGCTGATAGTGCTGTAGAGGAATCTCTACAGGAGTTCCGAGGAAGATTAGATTTTCATGGGCATGATAAAATATCAATGGAAGAAAAAAATATTATTGAGAAGTACATCTGCGGGGATATTTTGGGGTAAAAATATCTTATATTACTTTAATATTTCTGAAATCTTATTTTGCTATTTTATTTTTTTAGTTGCTAAGTTTGGTATTTTGGCTTTGTAGTGGTGTAGTCTGGCAAGATGATGATGTATTATTGTATGGGTATGAGTTATTGCAGTGTTTGTTTGGCACTGAACTACGATCTGACCTCATTCATGCATATTTCAATGTTTTGAGCAACAAAGAAAATAACTATGGGCATGAAATATATTGCATGTCTCCTAATGTCCCGGTACATACTCTTAATAGTATTTGATTTATATTATCATCATAGTGATAGTTAATGATTATTTTTAAATTTTTTATAGAATGATGTGATTACTATGCTCGAAAATACCAAGCGAAAGAGGATTACTGATAACAATTTTTCAGTATTTTTATCAAAGTTGACCAAGAGTTCATTGGTCAAGCTGTCAGAGCTAAAGAAAGAGCTCCTAGAATACTGTAAACACATACTTTTCCCTATGCATTATAAAGCACATTGGTTCTTGCTCGTGTATACTCCAAGAAAAAAATATTTCACGCTGAAAAATTCTATTAGCAGCCCTATTTATAAATGTGCAGCGAAGAAATTTATAAGTTGGATAAAAAAATAAGTTACTTTTATTTTTTAAAAATTGTTACACATCTTTTATGATTGATTTGATAAATATGTTTGTTTGAATTGGTTGTGTAGGCAAAAATTTTGGCGAGATATCTTTGGAATGTGGAACAATGTGATATTGGCATAGGTGAAGTAATTGCTGTAAAGAGTCGACAACAAGGAAATGATTTGAATTGTGGTGTTTATATTTGTCTATGGGGTGAATGCTTTGCCCGAGATAATTTAACATTTTGGAAAGAAGAATGGGACACATCAATCGAAGGGTATAGAGCTCGGATTGCTTCGGCCATTTTGTCTAATAAACGAGGCTTGTTCAAAGGATTGAAATGACTTATCAGTGCGTTGTCAGTGTTTCGACGATCTTGTCTGATAGTTGTTATGTATTGGTGATGATGGAGATATAATTATGTTTTAAATTGGTGTCCTGATATTATGAATTTGTAGAAACAAAGATTTTGGTGGGATGATAATTTCATGTTTGATGTATGAATTGACCTTTGAGTGTTGGATTTATGGTATTAGTCTCGCCCTTTTCTTCTTCTACTTTTGTAGTGATGGTATGTTATTCGTGCGTTAAGATCATGCCGAATTTTTTAATATTTAAGGGGTCAAAATAAGTACCAATTGATTAATATTAATTACTTCTTATACCTATTTAGGTATTATATTTTTATTTCACGAATCACACACACAATACTTGAGCATGAGCCTTCTCATACTCTTTCCCGAGAATGAATACTTGAGCCTTCTCTTTCTAGTTTGCAGAGTACCTGATTTTTGGTCCAGTGTTTTAGGGGATCTTCTCCGATGATCCCTTGAGCTTTTAAAGGGTCATAACAAGTATTACTTGATGAAAATTAGGTATTTGTTGTATCCCTTTAGGTATGCTATTGTTATTTAAGTGTTTAAGGGGTCATGCCAAGTAGCACTTGATAAAAATTACATACTCGTTGTATCACTTTAGATATTCTATGGTTTATTTGATGAATGCCAAATAAGTCATTCAAGATTAAATTCTAAGTGTAGTTTTTTAACCGAATTCGAGTAGTTAAAGGGATATAACAAGTATCACTTGAAAAAAAATAGACATTTTTTGTATCACTTTAAGTATTCTATTGTTATTTAATTGTTTAAGGGGTCACATCAAGTACCACTTAATAAAAATAGATATTCATTGTGTCAGTGCCTATAAGATTCATATATCTCCACAATGATATGATATTGTCCACTTTAGGCCTAAGCCCTCATGGTTTTATTTTTAGGTTTTACTCAAAAGGTCTCATACCAATGAAGATATCTTTTTATCTTATAAGCACATGATCTTTTCCATGTCTTACCAATGTGGGACTTTGACTGTATTCCCAATACTCCAACAATCCCCCCTCAAACGAAGGACCACATTGACCAAAGTGTATGCTTCAAGTCTATCTGTCCTCGAAGGACATCCTATGCTTAATGTCCGATCCTCAACCCATCAAGACTTCCTACCAACTGTCTGGTAATCCTGACACAGCTGCATTTTCTCCTAGTTGTTCAGCCCATCTGGCCCAACTGGACTTCCTGCCAGTTGTTCGGTCCTCCCGGCCCAATTGGACTTCTTGCCTGGTGTCTGGTTCTCTTGATCCGGACATGGGAGCTCAACTTTCTTCGTTCGAGGTTCATGACTTGACATGGACCATGACTCTGATACCAATTGTTAGTGCCTATAAGTTTCACATATCTCTACAATGGCATGATAGTCTCCACTTTGGGTCTAAGCCCTCATGGTTTTATTTTTGGGCTTTATCCAAAAGGTCTCATACCAATGGAGATATCTTTTCATCTTATAAGCACATGATCTTTTTCATGTCTTAACAATGTGAAACTTTGATTGTATTCTCAATACTCCAACATGTTGTATCACTTTAGATATCTTATAGTTTATTTGATGAATGTCAAATAGTCATTCAAGATTAAATTCTAAGTGTAGTTTTTTAACCGAATCGAGTAGTTAAAGGGTCATAACAAGTATCACTTGATAAAAATTAGGTACTCCTTGTATCACTTTAGGTATTCTATTATTATTTAGTGTTTAAGGGGTCACGTCAAGTAGCACTTGATAAAAATTAGATACTCGTTGTATCACTTTAGATATCCTATAATTTATTTGATGAATGTCAAATAAGTCATTCAAGATTAAATTTCAAATTTAGTTTTTTAACTGAATTCGAGTAGTTAAAGGGCCATAACAAGTATTATTTGATAAAAATTAGGTATTTATTGTATCACTTTAGGTATGCTAGTGTTATTTAAGTGTTTAAGGGGTCACGTCAAGTGACACTTGATAAAAATTACATACTCGTTGTATCACTTTAGATATCCCATAGTTTATTTGATGAATGTCAAATAAGTCATTCAAGATTAAATTCTAAGTGTAATTTTTTAACCGAATCGAGTAGCTAAAGGGTCATAACAAGTATCACTTGATAAAAATTAGGTACTCATTGTATCACTTTAGGTATTATATTATTATTTAAGTATTTAAGGGGTCACGTCAAGTACCACTTAATAAAATTAGATATTCATTGTGTCAGTGCCTATAAGATTCACATATCTCCACAATGACATGATATTGTCCACTTTGGGCCTAAGCCCTCATGGTTTTGTTTTTAGGCTTTACCCAAAAGGTCTTATACCAATGAAGATATCTTTTCATTTTCTAAGCACATGATCTTTTCCATGTCTTACCAATGTGAGACTTTGATTGTACTCCCAATACTCCAACAATCCTCCCTCAAATGAAGAACCACATTAACCCCCCCCCCCCCCCTCCTTCAAGCTTATCCGTCCTCGAAGGACATCCTTTATTTGATGTCCGATCCTTATCTCGACGACCACCGAACTTTCATCGCTACTTGTCCAACCCTTCTGCCACAACTAGACTTCCTGCCAGTTGTTCGATTCTCCCGATCCAACTGGACTTCCTGCCTGGTGTCTAGTTCTCTTGATCCGGACATGTCTGCTCAACTTCCTTCGTTCGAGGTTCATGACTTGACATGGACCATGACTCTGATACCAATTGTTAGTGCCTATAAGATTCACATATCTCCACAATGCCATGATAATGTCCACTTTAGGCCTAAGCCTTTATGGTTTTCTTTTTGGACTTTACCCAAAAGGTCTCATACCAATGGAGATATCTTTTCATCTTATAAGCACATGATCTTTTCCATGTCTTACCAATATAAAACTTTGATTGTATTCCCAATACTCCAATACGTTGTATCACTTTAGATATCCTATAGTTTATTTGATGAATGCCAAATAGTCATTCACGAATAAATTCTAAGTGTAGTTTTTTAATCGAATAGAATAGTTAAAGGGTCATAACAAGTATCACTTGATAAAAATTAGGTACTCTTTGTATCACTTTAGGTATTCTATTATTATTTAGTGTTTAAAGGGTCACGTCAAGTAATGCTTGATAAAAATTAAATACTCGTTGTATCACTTTAGACATCCTATAATTTATTTTATGAATGTCAAATAAGTCATTCAAGATTAAATTTCAAGTGTAGTTTTTTAACTGAATTCGAGTAGTTAAAGGCCCATAACAAGTATTACTTGATGAAAATTAGGTATTTGTTGTATCACTTTAGATATGCTATTGTTATTTAAGTGTTTAAGGGGTCACGCCAAGTAACACTTGATAAAAATTACATACTCGTTGTATCACTTTAGATATACTATAGTTTATTTGATGAATGTCAAATAAGTCATTCAAGATTAAATTCTAAGTGTAGTTTTTTAACCGAATCGAGTAGCTAAAGGACCATAACAAGTATTACTTGATAAAAATTAGGTACTCGTTGTATCACTTTAGGTATTCTATTATTATTTAGTGTTTAAGGGGTCACGTCAAGTAACACTTAATAAAAATTAGATACTCATTGTATCACTTTATATATCCTATGGTTTATTTGATGAATGTCAAATAAGTCATTCAAGAAACAATTCTAAGTGTAGTTTTTTAACCGAATTCGAGTAGTTAAAGGGATATAACAAGTATCACTTGATAAAAATTAGGCATTTTTTGTATCACTTTAAGTATTCTATTGTTATTTAATTGTTTAAGGGGTCACATCAAGTACCACTTGATAAAATTAGATATTCGTTGTATCGCTTTAGATATCCTATAGTTTATTTGATGAATGTCAAATAGGTATTCAAGATTAAATTCTAAGTGTAATTTTTTAACCAAATCAAGTAGTTAAAGGGTCATAATAAGTATCACTTTATAAAAATTAGGTACTTGTTATATCACTTTAGGTATTCTATTATTATTTAGTGTTTAAGGGGTCACGTCAAGTAGCACTTGATAAAAATTAGATACTCGCTGTATCACTTTAGATATCCTATAATTTATTTGATAAATGTCAAATAAGTCATTCAAGATTAAATTTCAAGTATAGTTTTTTAACCGAATTCGAGTAGTTAAAAGGTCACAATAAGTATTACTTGATGAAAATTAGGTATTTATTTTATCATTTTTGGTATGCTATTGGTATTTAAGTTTTTAAGGGGTCACGTCAAGTAGTACTTGATAAAAATTATATACTCATTGTATGACTTTAGATATCCTATGTTTTATTTGATGAATGACTTATTTCAAATGTAATTTTTTAACCGAATTCAAGTAGTTAAAGGACCATAATAAACATCACTTGATAAAAATTAGATATTTGTTGTATCACTTTAGGTATTCTATTGTTTATTTTATGAATGTCAAATAAGTACTTATATTCTATGATGAGTGGAGAACATGTTTCTTTTAAAAATTAAATAATTTAGTACTTTTTCAAATAATCATAAAATTGGGTATCACTTGAGGTAAATTAAGTTCCGAGAGCCTAAAATTGAGTACTTTTTCAAATATTTCTGGGAAAAATTTGTCAAGGTACATTTGTAGTTGTATGAAACTACAACATATAACAACATATATAAAACTACCATTAAACACAATATTTTAATGATTAATGTATAAATCACTTCATAAAGTATCTCTTAGTTGCAATTACATAACCAACATCCAACTTTTAACCACATAAATGGATCATTAAAGTCTTATATATAAGTAACAAAGTTGTATACCAACACTAGTTTTGTTTAATACAAATCACAAAATATCACTAGATCTTGTAGATATTTTTTAAAAACCTTCAAAATTGCTTCCTCGGTTTAGCAATTGCTTATGCCTACAAGAAATTAAAACAAAAAAAAATAAGATGTTAGTTTGACATTTTGAAAATAAATAACAAACAACACGACATAATTAGTTTAATTATATGAAACGATATAGTATTAAGGTCTATGTGACTCATACCAATTATGACACTGGTTCTTTGCATGTTCGTCTATTATGCCCTCGCCCATGATATCTCCCACACGTTGTCACACATTGTTCAACTTGAGAAGGTATCCGCTTAGTCCTTCTACGTCCTGGTTGGCTACGAGTTGTAGGAGCGTAAATGGTATCTCCATCATCGAGATAGCTCTCGTACATGTCAAATGTTGGAATGGGATTAATAATTCCTTTGTAAGCTTGGCGGTATATGTCTATCTTAAAATATCCATCACAGAATTGATAAACCGACATGGATTTTGATTCTATGCAAGAGCAAGCATGCTTGCATGGTAGTCTATAGATTTGCCAAACTCGACAAGAACAATGCCATGAATTCAAATCCATTGCAAAACTTTTGTCCCCATCTATGACTTCAAACCGAACTCCACAAGACTTGTGCACCTTTAAGGTTCGAGATTTACTATATGCAACTGACATTTCCTTCTCCTTTTTTGGACTTAGTTCTTGTGTCATCTCCAATGTTTTTTCACGCCTTTGGTGCATCATGGTCATAATTTGAATGCGTATATTATCTACCATAGCCACAATAGGTAGATAGCGAGCAGGTTTTATCCAATTGTTCCAGCTTTCAACAATATTATTATTAATGACACCCCATCGATCACCCATAAACAGAGCATTGGCCCAATTTTCAGGGGATGAGTTCACAAGAAACTCCTGGGCAAGTGACATAGAATTTGTTATACTTAACATATGTTGAGTGAACTCATATCTTGATGGGGCGTATGTAGCTTTCTTCAAAACAGAAGACCAATGTTTTTGTTATGGAGAGGGTATTTACGCAATACCTACAAGAATAAAATTTAATATATATATATATATATATATATATATATATATATATATATATATATATATATATATATATATATATATATATATATATATATATATATATATATATATATATATATATAATAACCAGTTGATAGAAAATAAAAAATAAATAAATGGCTAACATATTGGTAAAGCAACATATGACGCACCTGCTTAACAAAGTTATCGACCAGATGTCTCAGACAATAAGCATGGTGACTACTAGGAAACACAAATTGAATAGCCTTGATCAATCCAGGATGTCAGTCAGAGAAAAAAGTATATTTACGGAATACCATGATGTATTGGGAAGCCAAGACATGTTTTAACTGGTAGCAAAACCATTCCCAATTAGAATCATTTTCTGCATCTACAACTGCATATGCCAGTGTAAAAATATCATCATTCACATCCTTAGCCACAGCGACTAATAGACATCCTTTGTACTTGTTCTTAATGTGAGTTCCATCCAAAAAAATTAATGGACGACAACTACTAATAAAACCAATAAGACATGCATGAAAATATATGAACAATCGTCTAAATTTATTTGTCATCGGATCAATTTCACATTCAGCATAACTCCCTGGATTTGTTTCTTTGACAGCATGACAATACCATCGCAACTTATCATATGACCCCTTATCGGTCCCATGAATATCATGCATTGCCATTTCTTTGCCCACCCAAACTTTATGATACTCAAGTTCTACTCCATAATCTCGTTGAATGTCCTTTATCATTGTACATGGACGATATGATGACTCTCCCCTTAACTTCTCCTTCACCACATTAGCTACCCAAGTTGAATCAGCTTTAGGGTGACCTCTAGTTCTCAAATTATCATCCCCACAACTATGGATTAAGTTGCATTTTCTTATGCGGAATAAATTGTCTGATTTATATTTGGAGGCATAAATTCTCCACTCACAATTTTCTTTGCTGCAAACAACTATGATCTTATCACTATCATTTTTCTTGTAAGAAAATGATCGTTTAATAGCAATAGCATAATTTTTAAGACAAATCCTGAACTCTGTAGCATCTTTAAATGTTTGAACTTCATAGGATATGCAATGCATCCAAGAATCAATAGAATTACTTATAGTGCAAACTTCAAGCTCATTGCCTCCGTTCGAACAAACTTCATCATCAAAATCAAACCTTACCATTTTAATACAAATCAAAACAATACATTAGCAACCAACTCAATTTTCAATTAATGACAATTTAACTTGTAATATAAATTATAATAGATATTTTAAAATTATTAACTAACTAATATACACCATCAATAATGAAAAATAATAGTCATGTGCTGCAAAAAAAAACTAGTGCAAAAAAATATATGAACATTGCAAATTCTGAATCTTGCACTCAAACCAAAACAACATTATAAATAAAAATTACCTTTCAATATTTATGTTAACCTGACTCTGATCATCTTTTGGAGTTGCTCTCAATTTGATTATATTCAATTTCAGACAACTATGAAGATTTATCATATTTCGGACATCATCATCTTCGTTCAATGTTACTGCAATCTTCTCATGTGGTGTTATGTATTGCAATATCGTTAACTCGAGATTAATAACATCACATTTTCGCTTTAGACTCTGGAATATCTCTATTAGAGTTGCACCATTAGGAATTGAAATCAAATAAAGATCATTGACATAACGACAACTTCCAATAAATGAAAAATTAGCACTTCCAAATCCGACTTCCATTAATACAATGACCGTGGAATATCTAAAAAATTAAAAAATTTATCATGCTTTCTACAACATCATCTTCAACAAACAAACATTGAACTTTAAACAATCATAATCAAATTTTTTATATACTAATTTAACCGATTTAAATGGAATAAGTTGCCATTAAAATTCAAAACATTAGAATTTGAAAGGAAAAGCTAAGAAAGGCTATGAAAATTAATGAAATTTCTAGTGACATACCCATGAAGTTACTATTGGTAAAATTTAGGTATATATACCAATTCACAAATTATATTACATAGGGGTTGAATTTTAAGTAAAATAATTTTGAGCCAAAATAAGTACTTATTAACTCACATTAGGTATCATATTTTTATTTCATGAACGTCAAACAAAAGTCACTATTATTAATTTCAAGATATAATTTCTTTACATCCCCAAAAATCAAATCCGATTATTTTAGGCACAAAATCAAATACATATTGACTTTTGTATCAATAAAAAAAATTATGTAATTATCATAAAAAAATTATCCAAAATTATATGTAATTAAGCATATTTACCTTGTTTAATCTTTTTTATACACTTGCTCGTTGCTCTCCTTGCTCACTCCTATCGTATTTTCTTGATGCCATGGGTCGCTAGTGGTTGAAATAAGGGAGACAAAATGGTTTTCAAGGGGGCGAACAAACAGTTTGGTCAAGTGAGGGATGAATCAAGTGTTTAGGGTTACCGTTGAGGGAGGGAAGGCGATGACTTGTTGGGAAGAAAATTATTGCTATCACATTTGCTGCCGCAAGTCGCTAGTGGTCAAGGTAGGAGAGTCGATGGTTTTCAAGAGCGCAAGCAAATGATTTGGTCGGGATCAACCGAGAGTTTCTGTTAAGGGAAAGGGAAGAAGATGGATTGTTGCAAGATGAATCGGTGGGAGAAGATGAATGAAAAAATTAATCAATCTATGTAAATAATAAGGGTAAAAATGGAAATTCAACCTTATAGGGAGTTAAAACTAAGATTTGGGTGGTTGTCAGATACTAAATCCTAAAAAATTTACATATGAACTAAATCCAAATATAAACATAGACAGAGAAATTTTAGTCTAATTTACGGATGATATAATATTGATAGGGCACAAAAATAAAACAATAAAAGTTGCCCCTTCGAGTGTGGCGCAGTGGATAAGGACGGAAGGGTGCTAATTTGATTCCTTTGTAGGTATTGATTTTTCAGAATTCTTTGTCGAGTAATTCGTGACAAGATTAAGTATGAATCTCTAGAGGCGTTGAATAGTCCATATACATTATCTATTGATTTTACTATGTCAATCTCTGGACCATAGCCTCAAGAATAGTCAGGTCAATTGTCCCTACAAAGATTCTACAGTGACTAAGACACCATAAAATTTGTGAATAAGATAAAGATTAATTTTAGAGGATGTCTAAAGCTTTTTTTTAGATTCAGATGACTCCCACATATTTTGGCCATCACGTCAAGACCTATAAAGTCTTTCGTGATTTACCACTCTCACAATGGTCATGAGATAAATCGATGGAAATTACTAGGTTGATAGATTTCAACTTTTTTATGGAAGAATAGTCGGTCAATTGAATAGATACGAATTGATTTTGATGGAAAATCTAAAATCTCTTTTTGAGTTCAGATGATCTTCTATTGTCTTTGATCAATACGTCAAGGTCCAAAGGATCCCTGTGATTTACCTCTCTCATCATTTTCATAAGACAGGATAGTGGAGACCGTTAGGTTGACGGTTTCAACTGTAGAAGAATAGTCCGATCAAAAGTCCCCATGGGCACGGTGCAACGACAAAAATAAATAGGCATTTCACAGGAGAATACAGTTCAATCCTCTGCTACGATATCGTTCGACAGTGAATTTATGAAAAATTCATTCGGGCGACCCTAGGATCCAAGAGTTTATCCGGTGGACGAAGTACGACTTCTGCGTTGGACCGTCATTCCGGAATGACACGATTGCGGAGTTCGAGCTAAACCGTAAAAAAAATTACGAATACTTTCATGATTTATCCTTGGTGGTCGGTGAAAATTATTTGGGCTCTAATTTTATCCAATTCAACTATTGACGAAATATCTCAAAGGTATACGAGACACAGAGATTATGTAAATAAAAAAATAATCCGGTCAAAACTTAAAAATCTAGATTATAATAAATAAATAAATAAAGGCGGCTAAAATAGGAAAAAGCACGCAGGATTGACAATGCCATTATTTTATACAACAAAGCAAAAGCTAAATGAATTTTATAATAATTAACTTTAGATTGCGAGACGTTCATTGAGAAAATAGTAACATTTTGGAGCGAATTGAAATTATTTCTCGTAAATTGTGAATTATAGTTATCATGAACTGACCAATTCAATCAAATATCAATTTTTTTTTTAACACAAAGTATCGAACAAATGGCAACGAATTCAACTAACAGCTAAACTCCAACTTAATTTTACTTAAATTGCTAATTATAATTAGCAACAACTGGAAAAGAATTACTGGTCAACAAAAAGATTATAAATATAATTCATTAGACAATCTAATCGATGAATTAAAGGTTGTATTAGCGTGTTACAAGCATTAAGACCGGCAAGCAGTGTTCTAAAAAGCACTAGATGACAGAGCCGTACCTAAAATTTAAAGGGTCCGAAGCAAATTTTAAAAAATATATTGATGAATTATTTTTGGGCCCTTTATATTTTTTTTGGGCCCTTTTAAAGAGACATTTAACCTATTTTAAAAATGGATCCGAGGCGATCGCCTCTCTGACCTTACATTAGGTACGGGCCTGCTAGATGATAGGCGGGCGGTCACTCGCCGCCTAGCGCCTAGGCGACTAGGCGGTTTCTAAGTGGTCGATTTTTTTAATATTTTAAATATAATAATATATAAAAAAATTAATATATTAGGGACACTCAAAAGTCAAAACTCACTTTATAGCCTCCACATACATGTAACAAATAACAACTCAATAAGTAACAAGAATATTAAAAATGTTTAAGATTGTAAACAATAAAAATTACAAAATATAAGAATTAAAAACCAACACGCCCATGCAAATCATGACACGCGTGTCCTCATTCGGCATGGGCGGTCGACATTTTCACTCCAAGGCGACACGCTGTGCCCTCATTCGCATGGTGTGTTTGGCTTTGCCGCTGAGCCGAACTCTGATTAATCGGTCGACGCCTGACACGTCGATTAATCGCTCGGGCGCCGATTAAGCGGGACGCCGCGCGATTTGCAGTGACGCCAGCGCGCCGCCTCAGAAATGTCGGGGCGGTGGACGAGCGTCCACCGCCTAGGCACCGCTTAATCGGATAAAATCGACGATTTTTAGAACACTACCGGCAAGTGACGGGTTAATTTTTTATCGTCTATTTTTACAGCTCTATCGGTAATCATGTCCAACAACAATTAATATAATCCATCCTTAATTAAATCTTTTTAATTATGTTTAGTTTCCTATATACGAGCTCCTTGAGAATGTAATTTCTTATAAATAAATCATTAAAGGAGGTGATCAAAACAAGGATATGATCGAGGAGGTGCGACGAGGAGATGATGATGGTACTGATAGCGAAGAAGGCGGTGGTAGTCAGATGATGCACAAGTGCATGCTTTGCAGAGTCGTACCTGTATTGAATGGGGCCTGAAGCGAATACTAAAAAGTAGGCCCTTTTGTTATAATAAATTACTGTAAAATTCAATTTGCAAATAGCAAATATACTAAACACATAAATAAATCAAAAATAGTATATTACACTAATAAAAAGTTAATAAATATTTGAAATAATTACATAAACACTACTCGTCTAACTATTTTAGAGGCAAAAATATTTATCAAATCTGTATAATCCAACTGTTGAACTATTTCTTTTTTAATTGACAACATTGTTAGTTCATTTAGTCTATCCTGAAGATAACTCTTGATTAACTTCAACTTTGAGAAACTTCATTCTGCTGATGCAACTGTTACTGATATGGTCAACAAAATTTTATAGGCAATGTAAGTATTTGGGAATAAATCATTCAATTTTGCCAAACATTGAAGTATATCGATTATTCTTTTTTCATTTGTTAAATAGAATCTCACGACCATCAACTCCGAACATAACTCATCACCGTCAATGTCTGAACGTCCATCATGACTTAAAAATTGTTGAAGATTCATACAAGACTTCATCAAGCTGCTTGAATGCTCACTCTTTAATTTCTCCAAATTTAATAAAAATCCAAAAAACTTTTGATATTGTTTAAATTATTCAAACCGAATTTGGAGAGAAGATCGAGCTTGATCAATTATAAATAGAAAATATTCAACTCTAAAAGATTCATCACCTGATTGTATCATATCATCATTGTCACTTTCATCAAATTGTTTCTTTCTTCGAATGTTGCATTTTTCTCGAAATTTAGGTTCAATCCCCATTTCACTTGCCTTTTGTATAGCTTCATTCATGGCGCTAGCAAGTCCCTCTTCTCTAAACATATCAAGAAATTGATCAAGTCCTTGTAAGAGATTGATCGCAATATCTATATTCATATCTTCAGATTGAATAAACTTACTCAGTATTTATTGCTCGTAACAAGTTATACCAGATTACCATTCCAAGCAAGAACTCAAAACTCTCAATATCATTTAGTGCTAAGGTTTCAGCATCACTCTTTGTTTTAGAATCTTCAACAACTTCTGTCAAGTCAAGTAAAGCATCTCTTATATGTACAATTTGTTCTTTTATAGCTTTTACGCTTTCAACATGACTTTTCCAACGGGTATGTGACAATGGCTTAACGGTCAAACCTTCCATCTCTTTGTAGAAGAAGAAAACAATGTGTAGATGCATTGCACCACTCCAAAAAAAGACTTAGCTTTAGGATAACATTCTACCATATCAACTAAAGCCAAATTAAGACTGTGAGAACCACATGGCGTGTAAAAAGCTCTAGGATTTATTTCAAGTAATCTTTTTTGTACACCTTTGTGTCTTCCACTCATATTAGACCCATTGTCATACCCCTGTCCTCTTATGTCATCAATGTCAAGCTCAACTCTAGTTAATGCATTCAAAAGTTCACTTGATAACCCAAGACCTGATGTGTCATCCACCTTCAAATGTTCAACCCAATATTCTTCTACTTTTGGTGTGTCTGTTGAATCATCCAAGCATCGTAACACTAGCGATATTTGTTCTTGATGACTCGCATCTGGAGTACAATCAAGTATTACTGAAAAATATTTTGCATGTTTAACTTTTGCAATGATTGTCCTTTTCACTTCGTTTGCCAAAGTCTCTATCCATTCATTCTGAATTTTGGGACTAAAATATGTATACTGAGATTCTCTTGCTTCACAACGTCGAACATTCTCCTCTATCACTGGATCAAATTCAGCAACCATTTCTATCATTTGCAAAAATAATCCATTGTTTTTGACATAAAGTTTCTCATCATCTCCTCGAAAGGCCAAATTATTTTTTCCAAGTATTTTCACAATGGAGATTATTCTTGTTAACACTTGCCTCTAATGTTGCCTTTCTTTGTTGATTTGAAGTTGCATACTGTTATCAATTATTTAATTTTTTTTCAACCTCTTTTCTAATTCAACCCAAGCAATCATGCAATCCATATGGTCTCTACTAGCTTCATGATGTTTAAGACTTCTATGCATATTACGCCAGTCTTTGCATTCATCATTACCCAAATTTCCCATTCTATTCATAATTTGTTCAGTCTTGTACAACTTACAATGGAAGCAAAATATTCTACCTAATGAAATAGAATACACAAGCCATCTTCTATCCAATGTTTGTCCATTAGTCATTACCCGTGTATAATGCGATGAATCAAAATGTCTGTTGTTACTATCTTTAGGAAACAAAATATCATCCACTCTTTTTGGGCCCATTTCTACTAAGTAGTCTCTCAATTTTTGACAAATGTTATTCCAATTTCTAGGATCCTCCAAATTCAGAGTCAAATTTAATTTTTCATGGTGAGAGTCTTCTTCTAAGTTTTTATTCGACTCGGTCAAATTAGCAGTCTCATTCAATTCTTAATTTTCACAGTGACTTTGTTCTTCAATCATCAAATTATCTCTTAATTTCTCTCTTTCTGTTCTGTTATTTCTTCTAAAATATTTGTTAATATCACCGACTTGACTTTGAATTAATGTCTCTTCCCTTTGTTTCATTTTTCTCTTTTGAGCTCCATACAAATATTTAGGAGGCATTTTAAATGTTCTTCTATTATATCTACAAGTTATTAAAAATGAATATATAAGTTGCAATGTCAAAATGAAATTAATTAAATTACAAACCGTCTATATAATTTTTTTTTTAAAATAATGTGGGTATGAATTCATCTAAAGAGCAATAATTAAATTAAAATGATAATAAAACATCATTTTTTATTATAAAATACAAATTGACTTGATCAAGAAATTTTTTTGTATGATCATACCAAAAATAAAAAATTTATTCATCTGGTATCTCTCCACTATTAAAAAAAATCCATTAATAATTTTTTTCATGAATCTCACTCTTTATTTATATTTTATAATAGTTAAAATAAAAATTAAACATTGACTAAAATAAAAAATAACCATTATTCAATGGTTAATTTTTTACCATTTCAACGAGAGCTTAATTTTTTTTATTAATTTGATGGTCTGTAAAAAAGGTGTATCATATGCTCAATAATTCAGTTCAGGAGCATTTTAGGTAAAAAATCCCTTCAATTTTCTACAAACTCTACAAGTTAAGTTTGATCGTCAAAAGAATTCATTTATCAATGAAAGGATGATATGGGTGGAGTATTCTGTTTGAGAAAGTTGAATTTACAAATTCTTAGAAATTAGGATTAAGAATATCGATTCTATTATCAACAAATTGAATTATTTAAATGCAAAATATATTCTCAAAAATTAGGATTAAAATTATTGATTCTCTCTACCACCAATGTAAATTTTCATCTAAGGAATAGCATAACTAATAAGTAACAATTAGTGAACTAACAAAGTCATATTTTTTCGAAAAAAAAATTATCATTCAAGATGATTCTGAAAATAAATTAGGAAAAATAACTCCACCTCAAATCCTCAATAATCGATTTTAATGCGACGCGAGATGACGACATCACTAGCAACCGCAATACGACGACAAACGGTAAATAGTGATGACAACGGTGATGACAATGGTGACAAAGGATTGGTAGGGAGATGGATTAGAATTTGAGAAAATTTTTATGGTTAGAAATAGGGAGAAAACCTAAAGTGGGCGGCGAAAGGTGGAAGCACCGGGTAGGAATTAAATTGCTATGCCCTTATTTAGTAATATTATAAAAACCCTTACAATATTTTAAAAATTACAATCAAGCCCTTTAAAATATTTTTCCTATGCAAAGATAAAAACCAGATGTCGGTGGAAGTTTTTTTACATGAGCACTTTAATTTTTTTTTGATAACATTACAAAAAACTCCCACAATATTTTAAAAACTATAATTAAGTCTTTTAAAAAAAATTCTATGGGCTCCTTCTCAAACTGGGCCTGATGCGGCTGCCTCGTTGGCCTCATAGGAGGTCCGGCCCTGATGCTTTGTTGGGGAGGCTACATTAATTCACAAGCATTGGGTGATCACGTGAACATCCTTCGTAAGGATCCAATGTTGTTTTCATGGAGATGACATGGTGGTTAAGACATGATAAATTTATAGATAAGACAAGGATCGATTTCGAAGAAAGTCTAAAGTTCTTTTTTGAATTTAGATGACTCTCACGTATTTTGGCCACTACGTCAAGACTCATAGGATTCTCTGTGATTTATCTCTCTCACAATGACAGTGGGACAGATTGATAGGAGTCACTAGATTGACGAATTTCAATCTTCTTGCGGAGCCTGAATAATGTTGCAACTCGACCATTCGAGGTACTAAACATTGCCTACTCCTCCATTTTATGACTTAACTATCGACCTTGACTCCACGAAAAGATGGAGTTCAAGTCAAGTTGGACTAGTGGCTAACATTTAGCAATCGTCGGAGTCGTGCCAAACTCCTAGTGGTAGGCTGAGCAAGAGTCACTACCTCTTCTTTCTCCTCGTGACTTAACGATTGATAATCGCACTTAGGGTTGTAAACGAGTCGAGCTGAACCAAGTCAAGTTAAATTTTACAATGTTCAGATTTGTTTGATAAAATAACCAAACCGAGCCAAGTCGAGCCGAGCTAAACTTAAAATTAACCAAACTATTGAAAAATCTGTTTATGTTTGACTTGATTTTTTTTTTAGAGATTGAGCTTGGCTTGAGCTTGAATTAAACTTAACTTATTTATTGGGTATCAAGCTTCTAATCAAATTTGATTCAAACTTGATTAAGTTTGATTTATTTAAACGTTATCAAACTCTTAAATTAAGTTTATTTATTTGTTTTAAATTTTTAATATTTTAATCTTTATTTAAAAATAAATATAAATAAATTTATAAATAATTTTTAAATGAATTTATTCATAAATATTGTTTATGAATATTAAAAGTCGAACACATATATGTTCAAACTTATTTGTTAATTAATTTTGATATATATTGAACGAACGTAAATCAACTCTTATCGAGCTGAACACCAAATTTATTTATGAATATTTGATTCATTTCTCAAGCGCACTGCACAAGCTTTAGATATAAGCGAAGGAGTGCCATCGTTAGGGTTGCACAAAACTGTGTACTCAGATAGTAGTTCGCACGGCGATGAGTTCGAGCACAAGAAGAAAGAAGAAGAAGATAAGGATGAGAGCCTAGAAATGGACTTGAAGCTTAGAGTTGGACATAACTTGTAGTAAATTTGCTCAATTTGATTCGATACATTTGTTTAACGAATATCTATGTCTCCTTCTTCGCCCCTCACCCCCTTGTATCGTTGTTGTTGCCTTTGACATATAGTGAACACCAATACACTACACTTACTATTAGCATTATCCAATCTCTTCTCTTTTGTGAATCTTGCTACTCTGACTAACCACACTCGTCTCCTCTCCTCGCACACGAAGCTAAAAGATCTCAGCGAAGAAGGAACGACCTCCGCCGCAACAAGAACACCTCTTTTATTTGGAACTCAGGCAACATTGGACATGAACTTGGGTTATTCACTTGAGGTAAAGACAAAGCTGAATGATAAAATTTCAAATGCATCAGGGTTGGTCTTTTGTTAACAAAACCATACTGACATTTAAAGGTTCCCGACGCGACTAATGCAAGTACTCGGCGATGCTTCAGTTCCACCCCACAATGGAATAGTGCTGACATTATAAATGCAAGGACCACGTCGATGAACGATACAAACTTCCGCACACAATTTCCAGCAGTTTTGGTCATTACGCGATACCATGGGAGCATACACAGTCCATCATCTGAACCAGTGCAAACAATAGGCACACTCCATGGACAGCATCTTGAATCTTGCTTATCGACATGTTTGTAGATGGTACATTACACCAAACTCCAGTGGAAGATCTACTTGGTCAGGAAATAGATGAGCAAGAGGGCCACAAAGGACGCAATGAGGGTTGCTGTTCGACTGCTTGATTCGGTCTCAAAAGCCTCACACACAAAAAATGGGGCTTGGAATTTTGGAAGTTGACACACTTCTACGTTTGCCTACCAGCTTGAAGCCATCCACAGTTCCAGAAAGAATTCCCCTCGATGAATCCATGTCATTGCCCTGAAACATTGCACACAATGGAGATGAAAATGAATTGACACACAAGCACGCAGAAAAGAGAGAAATGGAAAGAGAGGAAAACTGCATGTTAAACTGCCGACCATGCGATCCAGCAATCAGTTGTGGCTCTCAACTTCTTCGTGTACGTCACCCGTCAACTGCAAAAAAAAGCATCTCATGATTGTAAGCTGTTGCCAAGAATCGAATTGAGACGAGGCATAATCAACTTTGTCCTATTGGAGAAAGATTTGCCTTTGATTCACTTGAATAGCGCATGGATCAGTTTAATTTGTGTTAGTATAAGGTTGTTAGGAGTCGAGTTCCGGTCAGTATGATCATTGTCAGATTACACATTCCGAATTCTTTGAAAACCCATGGCCACCTTACCGAAATATTCTAATGTCCACTTCAAAGTGAGTATTCTCCTTTGACAGCTTCTCAATGAGTATTCTAATGTTCACTACAAAATGACAGGATATTTATCATCTGTAAGATAAATTCCGAGAGTTCTAAGGGAATGCAAAACCGGGTTAACTCATAGCCTGAGAAACTTCTCAGTTGTAGGTGAGATGTTTCTCCAAGGTTGCAGAGATATAACATAATCCAGGTTGTCATGCCCTTTGTCGTTCACAAGGTTAATTCATAGCCTGAGAAATTTCTCAGTTGCAGGTGAGATTTTTTTTCCAATGTCGCGGAGATATAAAATAATCAGGATCGTTGCTATCCTTCGATTCAAACAGTCTTAAAGGTTCTTGGAAACTCGGTTAGTTCACTGTCCAAGAAACTTCTTGTTCTTCACCATATGTTTCTTATCTGCAGCTCAACATCAGTAATCTACCATTCAGTCGCTTCGCTTATTCCTCTAATAGTTCACTAGATGAACCTTTAAAAAAAAGAATAGAAAAACTGGAAACTATGAAAAACAAAAGAAAAGCAAAACAAAACAAGGAAAAGAAAACAACCTAAGATCTTCTGGTGTATCATTTGGCTTCATGTGGGATATAACCTTTTGAGTTGTCTGTTAGCCTAAACAGGAAAACCTGAAAGAGAAATATCCATTTCGCAACATCTATTCATAGAGTTCCTTGAATGAACAAGTCATACTTAACATCATGCATTCAGCACAATGATCAAAAATCAGAAACAATGCACACAAATTACCGTCTTGTGTTTACCCTTTTCAAGATGTTGACTCTGTCTTGCAGCCCTTCAATAGCCACATCATTATCATGATCAGAAATTTCATTAGACGAATATTGTGATGCTCGGATGCCACCTTCTTCGATGCCATCAAAAAGAGCTGCTCTAGTGCCACGATAGTCCCTGTAATCATACTTTAAGGTCCAACAGGAATTGCTATGAACAAGACTAATAACTAGTACTTGAAGGAACTTCAGAACTTGATGAGCATCGGAGAAGCTAGACCATCAAACAAAATCAATGCAAATTTTAAATTTTCCCACATTTGTCCTTAGAATTTCATGGCTGTATCAGTTTCATGAATCAAACTTGGTAGGGTTCAATCAAGGGATAAAAACCATGTATCTGACACCAAACACCGAAAAAGAGATTATGTGTTGATGCAATATTCTAACACTCTGGGGCAAGTAAAACAATAAATCTGAGGTTAAAACGAGGTCTACGCTCTAGTTCCTGGACAATAAGTAGCATGCTAACCATTAGCAGGCACAGAGACAGGTCTTAACTAGCCTTCTGGAGCTCATGGCTAGAATAACTTCAGGCGAGCTGAAAATCTTCTGCCTTCCTTAACAGCTCTCCTCTGCACAGTTCGATAATTCAGTAACAATTCAAGTACAGTGAGAAAATGGATTCAAACATCGAGTCATACAACAAAGTTTATGCATTTCACCACACTTCGACAATTCAGAGGGATCCAGAACAGTATCAAAATGGATCCGAACATCGAACTATAACAAAGTTTACAAATCTGCTACCCTTATAATAATTAACGGTTCCAGAACAGGGTGAAAATGGATTGCAACATCAAATCATACAACAAAGTTTACGATTTTCGTCACAGGAATAAGCGAATGTCTAGACCGGCAGAAAAATCAGAGCAAGACAATATATGGAACGGAATCAAATCGAACATTTTGTAAGAATAAAATAGCATCTGCCAAAAAAAAAAGCAGCTGCATCACAAAAATACACGAAAACCGACGAGATCGACTGAAAAAATGCGGCGGAACGAAAAAAAAAAATCTTCAAATCAAATCCAACATTCTGTAGGAACACAAGAAGCAAAAAAAGGTAGTTGCATCGCCAAAACTTTGGGATTAATAGCCATTCGCACAAACAAAAACCCTAGGTATATTCAAATTCTGAAGCGTAGGAATTGGTTGAAAAGAACCAGAATTGAAAGAAGGAAGCTAATCTTACTCCGATCGCGTCGGCAATCTTACTCTTCATGGATTTCGATCGAGATCGATCCCGACAGAGCGAGAAAGGCGAAGATTCGATTTTTTTTTATTCCTTCTCTACGTTTATTAACGTGGAACTGCTGCAGCCGTATGGCACTCGTGGATGAAGATCTGACCGTTCAAAAGAGACGGAGCGACTCTCGGTGCATCATTTTTGCTAATCTTAAAGTTTGGCTGTGTTTATATTATTAATATTCATAAATAATGTCTATAAATAAAATTTATAAAATATATTTATTAATAATATTAATAATGTCTATTTAATATTTGTATTGGACTATATTCTTTATCATATTTATCAGTATATCTAGATCAGTAATCTCTCATTATTTATTCCGAGATCGAAGTGAGAAAATTATTAGGTTGATGCTTTTAACTTTTTATACAACGAAGAGAGCTTAATAAAATTCACAAATACTTGATCTCTCGCAATATCCGATCGATTTATTTCTTTTATGATAATAATAAGATCAATTGATAAGAATATTCGAGATAATGTATATCGAAAAGAGTTTAAAATGGAGATGATCATTTTAAAAATAGCTAAATGATAAGAAGTTAAATTTCAAGGATTTTTGTTAGATTTGCACAGATTCAATTAGGGGCGAGTAAAAGTTTGATCAAATCGAACTTTTCGATTCGGTTTCGATTTCGAAAAAAAAAAATCGATTAAATCGAACTGAAGTCCATTAATCAATTAATTTATCATATTAATTGATCGATGAATTTCAATCGACTAATATTTCATATCAGTCGATTAATTATCAATCGATTGATATCAAAATATAATCGATTGTAATAAAAAAATTGATTTGTTCATTTTTCAATTTAATTAACTAATTTTTTATCAGTTTAATTTGTTCGATTTTTTCGATTTTATTAAAAAATTCGATGAGTTGGTTTATTAAAAAAAATAATTTATTTAATTTTGATTTAATAGATTAGATCGATTGGGTTATTAATTGATTGCTCCCCTACATCCAATTCGGGCCACCGGTGCCGCCTCCACCGTCGGATTCTAGCCGACAGAGCCGTAAGCGTCGATGTTGGTGATGCCGACAGCGGCCGGCGGAGGAGGAAATCTAAGCAATCGACCAATCAACTGGCTCGTTTCTCTAGGGGCCCACGATATTTTCCATATTGAACTTCTACTTTCTCAAAGATTATCAGAAGAAGAAAATATGCCATAAAATAAATAATTAATTAATTAATTAACAAATTTGAAGAATATCCCAACTAAATTAGCACTTAACTAAATAGATCAAATAAACGAAACTTTCCCAAAAATGCATTCACATAAATAAAAAACATTCCACTCGAGCAAACTCGCGACTCAATTCGAGACTCGATCGCGACCCAACATTAGACTTACACGATTTGCACGCCTAGCGGCCTAACGAAAACATATCTCGCACCAATTAATTCCTTGTCCAATATCTATACATCAACTTAAATCGTCCAACTCCTAAAGACAAATTCCTTAGGGTTTCTTCTTGCGCATGTGGTGTACTAGACCATGACCTTATTTGCACCAAATCGAAGGGGCAAAGGGGTGCATGGTCTTTTCGATGCCTCCGTTTCACAACCATCCTTTTCTATCGTATCGACCGGGGGGACGCTTTAAATCGAGCCTTTGAGCGACGACTAAATCGAAGGCTATGCGATGCGAATATCTCGATAGATTTCTCGACGAGCAAATAGTGTTTGTTTTCTCGCGGTGGAGGATGTTTGGGAAGGAATAATGATATTGGGTTAGGCAATTGATGTAACAAGCATACACATGATATAAAAAGTTCTTGAAATTGAATGCAAAATTGGCGGTATTGGCGATGTGACACACGAAGAAGGAAAAAAAAGTGTTCGTCGATTCAATGATTTAGATAAAAAGAAAGTTTGATTAGGGTTCTTGTTTTCCCCTAAATCGCAATAGAAGGGATAGAGATAAGTCGACTAAATTGACCAAAAAGGTGCTTCTCGATTTAATTTATAATAATAATAATAAAGTTCGATTAGGGTTTTTTTGTTGAATAGTAATTGGATAAGGATAAGGTAAGGAAGATGCCCAACTTCACCACTACTATTCGACTTTAAGGGAAAAGCATATAAGAATTTTATTTTTATCTTCGAAAAAGGACCGTAAACTAGTCAAATCAAACTAAATTTTATAGTGTTCAGATTTATTTGATAAGATAATTAAGTCAAATTGAGTCAAATCGTGTCTAAAATTAATCAAGCTATTGAAAAATTTGATCGAGTTTAGTTTGATTTTTTTTAGATTGAGCTTAGTTTGAGCTTGACTTGTTTAATGGGTATCGAGCTTCTAATCAAGCTCGATTCAAGTTTTTCAAGTTTGATTTAAACTTGTTTAAGTTTTATATATTTAAACATTATCAAGCTCTCAAATCAAGCTTATTTGTTTGTTTAAAATTTTAATATGTTAATCCTTGTTAATAAATGAGTATAAATAAGTTCATAAATAATATTTAAATGAGTCTAATCGTTAGTGCAAAAAGTGATTCACTCGTCTTTAGTGCCCCTGTCAGTCGGTCTCACAGTCAATACGAAGGAGATAAATCACGGGGAGCATATTATATAATCCAAGACTAACGTGGTAGAAGGATAGACATCTCGAAAGGTTTGCAACCCTCAAAGATTGATCCTTGCTCATTGCGCAACTCTATTACCACGCTAATCAAAAGACCCTCTAATGGAGATTAAATGAGTCTAATCATAAACATGGTTCACAAATGATATTCATGAACATTAAAAAATCGAACACATATGTGTTCTAGTTTGTTCATTTAATTTATCAATTTTTTTTATTAATTGACTTTAATGCATATTGAACGAACATAAATGAATTCTTACCGAATCGAATATTAAATTTATTCATAAATGCTTGATTCGTTTACCGTCCTACTAAAAAATATTATATTTTTGACTAGGTGAATTTAGTGTCATTTTAAAAATTATATTTAAATGACGATTAAAATTTCAATATTAATTTATATTAAACATTTATTTTTAGTTAAATATATCATGTCGAGTTTCGTAGTTGGTTCTAGTCGGGCTCAATGTATCCCTTTTGGCACCATATTTGAAGTGAATTTTATAGATTATACTAAAAAAAATGTATAAATCTAATTATAACACTAATTGTTATTTCAAATCATATACAATTTGTTCAAATAAATTTCCTCTTCTGTATTATAAAGGAAATTGTTACTTTGTGCTCGATGTGCACTTGCATATGCGATTGATAGGGCCGTAAACGAGTCGAGTCAAATTAAATTTTATGATGTTCAAATTTATTTGATAGAATAATCAAGTTGAGTCAAGCTAAATCTAAAATTAACTAAGCTATTAAAAAATTTATTCAAGTTTGACTTAGTTTTTTTTTTTTAAAGATTGAGCTTGAATTGAACTTGGATTGTTTATTAGGTATTAAACTTCTAATGAAGCTCGATTTAAGCAGCTTGAATCACAAGCTTGATTCAAACTTGTTTAAGTTCGGTTTATTTAAACGTTATTAAACTCTTAAATTAAGCTCGTACAGTTTATTTTAAACTTTTAATATTTTAATTAATAAGTTCATAAATAATTTTTAAATAAATTTGTTCATGAATACTGTTCACGAACATTAACAAGTCGAATATATATGTGTTTAAACTTGTTTATTTAATTTATCAAGTTGTTCAAATTTATTTATTAATTGATTTTGATGTATGTTGAACAAATATAAATGAATTTTTATCGAATTGAACATCAAATTTATTCATAAATACTTGATTCGTTTATAATCCTAGCAATTGAGAGACACGTGGATCGTGGAGTGTCACGTGGATCGTACCCCTCAGTCGTGCATATAGGTAGGTGCGCATCGACAATTTATTCTCTTGAGGAAAAAGCTGCTTCTTTGGCATCAATGCATCATAGTTGACAAACTTTAGTGTGCTGCACTCTCCTCCTCGTTGTATCCCTTTCTTTTTCTCCCTCTAACACTTAATACCAACCTCGAACCCTCTTCTCACTTGGCACAACACTATCTACTCCACAAGTTCACTCGAATCGCACACAACGTAAGCTCCTTCTCCGACATCACAATTTGAAACTAATTCTACCGTTTTATCCTCCACATGTTGTATTCCTCTCGAGGAGTTTTTATTTTTATTTTTATTTTTATTTTTTTTTGTCGAATGCTTGTGTTAACATCGAACCCTCTTCTCGCTTGGCACGACACTATTTATCCGACGAGTTCACTCGAACCACACACATTGTCCGATATTGAACCACCTTCTCACTTGGCACGATGCTATCTACCTTGTCCCCATAGGGATGACGTATTGATTGAGGTAGAATGATATTTGTAAAATGAGCACGAATCAATTTTGAAGTAGGATCTAAAATCTTTCTCTAGACTCAGATACTCCTCTTCTGTTCTGATCTATCATGTTAAGGTCAAAAATTTTCTACGATTTATCTCACTCACACTGATCGTAGAATAAATTGATGAAAATCACTAGATTAACAATTTTAACTTTTTGTGAAAATGATATATCTACCTCACGATTTCACTACTGGAATCACACACAACGTCCAAATAAGCTTCCTCTCCGGCGCCATAATTCAAAAAAAAAAAAAAGGAAAAAGAAAAAAAAAAACTATCGTTTTATCCTCCACGTGTTGTATTTAGCTCGTGAAGTCCCCTTTCATCTTCCAGACAACGCTTGTATCTACCAGGGAACAATCAATTAATAATAGAATCGATCGAGTCAAACAATCGATTAATAATAGAATCGATCGAGTCAATTAAATTAAAACGGAATAAATTGAATTTTTTTAACAAATCGAACCGAACCGAATTTTAATAAAAATTGAATAAATTAAACTGATAAAAAAATTAATTAATTAAATTGACAATCAAAACAACCAAATTTTTTTTAATTATTAATCGATTAATATTTTATATCAATTAACTGATATGAAATATCAATCGAATGATGATGATGATGAAAGAGATAAAGCGAAAATCGTTATTTTTATATTTCAATTCGTAACAATCAATCGACTGATTAATATAAATTAATCGATTGATATACCAATTGATTGATTTATATTAATCAGCCAATTCGATTTAATCGATAGTTTTCATTTCGAAATTAAAACTCAATTGAAATAAATAGATATTAAAAAAAATATTAAAATTTTAAATAAATCAAATTGAACTTTCCGATTCAAACCATTTGTTCGATTTAATGAAGTTTTTGCTCACCCTACTTGTACCAACCTCGAAGCCCCTCCTCACTTGCCTCAAACAGTAACCAACCTAACAAAGAACAAGCATAGATTCCAAGCGACAGTGATACAACATCAGCATCAGACCTCAGTTAACCCTTCACCCCCCACCGTCCCTCAAGACCACATCACTGCTTCAACCCTCCACATGCAAACCCTAGTTAGGCCTGCCCCCCTTACTGCTACAAGCAGCACGAGCATGTCCACAAAGCAACTCGATCAAGCCTCCACCTCCACTCCAACTTTTTCTCCACCAAAAGAGAGAATACAGCAGTGTGAAGGACACGCACTGCACTCGTCTAATCAGACCAATGCCCCTCGAGGGAGACAAGGCCAACACATGCATATCTCTCATGACTGGGACTGCAGCTGCAGCACTCAGCCCTATATATGTTTCCCACTCCATGCACCGAGCTGAAGCAAACAGGAGGGTGGCATGGGCAAAGGTGTGCTCAGGAGTGCAGCCAGGGCCCTGGCCTGGCACAGGGGCAGCAAGATGACTCGTCCGTCGTCGTCGTCGCCGGCGGCGGCGGCCGAAGTGCCGGAGGATGTGAAGGAGGGAGAATTTGCAGTGGTGGCAGTGTGGAATCAGGAGGCAACCAGGTTTGTGGCCTCGCTCAGCTGCCTGTCGAACCCTGTGTTTCTGCGGCTGCTGGAGCTGGCAGAGGAGGAGTTTGGGTTTCAGCAAGAAGGGGCACTGGCTGTTCCTTGCAAGCCTTCAGAGCTGGAGAGGATCATCAAGGGGATTAAGAATTTTTAGTTCTTTTTTTTAATTATTATTTAATTTTGATTTTGTATGTGTGTTTAGTGTTTGTTTGGTTAGAATTGACTGGAGATTAATTGTAGAACAGCAATATGAAGATTGATCATGACTTGGTAGTTCTCTGTTCCATTTCAGCTGTTTAAATTTTAAGATTAGGTTTAAGGATTACAGAGCTCAATAGACTCACACGGTTAGTCCGATCCGATCGCTCAAGCAATGAATAAATAGCAGGGGATCTATTTATTTGTTAGCCCGATCGGTCGGTTCGCATTTGAAGTGCAAAAGGCGAGGGAAAAGACTGGTAGAGGAGATTGACATACGACGAAAGATAGAAGCTCTACTCTTTGGGAGCACCCTACTATCAACTGTTAACTTCAGGTCAAGAAAACTCACTGAAAGTGCCCATTTGAAGAGTAGAGAATCCCCTACTATCTCAACTGATAACTTCAGTACAAGAAAACTTACTCTTATATGCAAATGCGCGAAAGTGCCCATTCGAAGACGAGAATCCCTCACGCCGGACAGATCTTCAGGTGTCTCAAGATACCATACACGGCGGCGTCGAGATGAGGATTGGAAAAAGGCCTGCACCAACAAGGCTTGTTATATGTGGACAAGTGATAGTGAAGATAGTTGAGTTTTTTTGACAAACCTTTGAGACCTGAGATCACAAGGCAGAGATCATCATCATCCCAACACATTTCGCTTGATTGGGCTGCATATAGTCCTAGCTAGTTAAAAGAACAACTAAACTATGAGCATTATGCTACAATTACTTTTCTATGGCCAGTTCATCAAATTTCAAATTCAGTTAAATCCAATTCTAAGTTGCTTACAGCAAAACGGATAGAGGTCGAAAAGCAACAGTTTGAAGAACGATTGAAGTCGGAAGAGCTTTAATATCTTGGACAACCTAAACCCTGTTTTACCTATTTAACAGTTAGAGAGCACAGAACCAAACAGAACAATATGCGGAAGATAATGGCATGCAATAACCAGATACAGTAAGCAAACAAGAGAGAAATGTTACAAGTGATCGGGCAGCAATCTCCAACGAAAGTTCTGGCACAGCATGTCCACATGTTACATGAGTGAGCAATTTCTGAAAGTCTAGGTTTCAACTGACACTGAGCGGAAACGAAAAACCCCTGGCTTACTTATACACAACATGGAAGTCTCTCTGTTTCTCCAAGCTCATCTGAATCATCTAAGGCCTTTGGTTGAAGATATTTGAGATACAATAGATGCCACCCAAAGTGAGAAAAGAAGAGCACACACCAAGTGACCAAGGTTACACCATTACCAAACTAATCGGAATGATTCGACACTAAGAATCATCTGTATCGAAAGTTCGCATCAAATTCCGGACCACACATACTGGGAATGTGACCTGCAGCTGCAGGGTGGGAATGTTTTTGATTAGCTGTCATCTCCATCTCCATCAGCCTATGAAATGCATCTGGATGATTGACACTGCCACCACCAACAACAAATGTTCCTGCATTTATCAAAATTTATAGAGGTCATTCCAGAATTCAAAACCAGAAAATAATTTGTAAAAAATGCAAAGTTCGCTTAAACCTTCCTAGTTACAAGCAACAAACAAAGGTTTCGTGCAGCAACAAGATTTACATAAAAAGGTTATAGGGTAAAGTTATATTTAAGAGTTTTGGAGCATTTACCTCATGAGAGAAATTTGAATGCAAAAAATCTCGTAGTAATGCACAAATCTTTAAAATAAATCATGTAATTTCTTTTTAAAATTTATTTTCAATGTTATTTGAGTTATGAATTGAAAATTTTGGGTTCACAAGCAGCACAAATTCCAAGTACCAATAAATTGAAGAATCTAATGATCCAGCGAACACAAGAATGAGAGTGGAATTTACCTGGTATTCCCATTCCGAAGCTGCCATAGTTAGATTGCTGATGTGGTAATGCAATGTTATGCAAATTGTTTGTCTCTGGTACGATCCTTTGCATGCGATTTATCTGATGAGGTAATTGCATACCTCCTGAAAAACCTTGATGAGGCAATTGCTGTGGGAAGTTTCCTGGAATTGGCAACTGCTGTAACGTCAAGTGATAGTAAGCAGGATCAATGTGTGGGGCATTAGCATGGTAAGCATTATGAGGAACAAGATTTTCAAGAAAATTTTGAGGGTCAAGAAAATTCTTTTGGGGGCTAACATGCTTCATTTGCTCATTGCCATTAGTGAGATGATTCAACAATGGGTGTAGTGGCATAGTGTGGTTGATGGTATGAGATAATGTCCTACCCTGCATATGATGATGAAGGGCACCAGCATTTACCAAATCACGAGGGTTCTGAAAAGAGCCATCCAACATGGTTGTTGGAATATCTTCTGCACCTCTTGGAATGGCATTACGCAAATTATCCTTAAGATGCTCTTCATTCATTTTGGAAAATAGCTCCTCAGCTTTACGTGTATTAGCAAAGGGGACAGAATCTGAGATTGCAGATTCCAGAGCATCACTATCAATAATCAAACTTTGTTCACCCGGCAAGTGAAAGTTGAGAATTTTCTCTTCAAAAGAGACAGTGCCTAGAGGTAGCGTGTCACTGTGATGAACAGGCTTATTTGGCTGATAATCTCCAGAACTAGAAGAAAAGAAACTAGCATCTGAGTGTGGAAAGGGAAATCCAGCCGATGATTGGGAGGCATTAGTGTTGGTTCCACCATCTGGCACTCTCTGTGTAGAAACAGGTACCTGAGCTGATTGAAGCTCGTTCATAAATGCAGCCCCAAACAATGCTTCAAGAGTCAGGGTCTTATCTGAACTGGATGGTGCCTCAACAGTCCCCTTCTCAGGAATTGGAAAATTCAAAGAACTTTTACCAGTGAAAGACAATTTATCAAAGAATTCAACATCTAGACAAGTCCCCGATGCTGTCTCTTCTTTTTTTGTTCCCCTTTGCAACAAAGACAGAAGATGTTGCGAAACATGCTCGTCGATATCAGATTTTGCATGTTCCATTTTTTCATCTGTTCTTGTCTCAGGCTCCTGTACCGTATGCTGCAGACTTGGCCCCCTTTCAATATCAGCCAAGATTGATTGCTCAAGATCCTCACATGTAAGTACAACAGGACTTGAATTTAGCTGATCCACTTGATGATATTGTTCAGAGATCCCAATTTCCGAAACAGTTGTTGGAGACACATCAAATTTGTGTGCAGTATTAGTTATATCACAACTGCCTGGTTCCTCATGTTCAAATACTTTGGCATGAGAAACTGTAAAATTTGACGAGCCAACTTTATCATTATTCACAATCAACGAAAGTAAATTCTTTGATGAAAATTCTTCTGAAGGTCTGTTTTCTGTGTGTACAAAAAGATTATACTATTAATTTAACTCTCAAATAAAACAAAAAAAAAATCTACAAGTTACGCCTTCCAGGTTTACCTTCCTCGACAAACCAACTTGCGAACTTAGAAGATACAGAAACTGAAGACGTCCGTGGTCCATCCATCTTAAGACCCTGATTCTGAGCAATAGAACAGTAATTTGGTCACTGATGTGTACGTTTCTGTATTTCATGTTCTAAACAAGAATCACACTTCCATAAGTGGCCAACCAGCCAAACTAAACAAAATAAGAGTTTTGCATTCAAAATCTCCCAATGTGACAAAGAACCATGTGCTCAATTAAATCGATCCAAATGCTGGGTTTGGGCTAGTTCGTTCCTCCCAACTATGCTACTACATGTGAGAGCATCAAAGAGTAAAACTAAAGGCTCGATGTGTTGAGAACTAAAACACCAACCAAAATAAGAGATGTGTAGATTTACTGAGATAACAGGACAAATGAAAAAAAAAAAGAGAAGAGTTCAAAGAAAATAAATGGTATTAGTTTATAGGAAAACACTTACAAAAGACGAAGCAGATGAGCTACCAGAAGTTTGTAGAGAACCCCCGAGTAACTTTTCAAGAATAGAGACAGAACTAGTCTGCACAAATGAATTTGTAACATCATAATTCTCTTTTTTCTTGTCAAAGACATCATTTATTATGGCCACTTCCCCAACTTCATTAACATTCTGAAGATCAGGTGTCTTAGATGAGAGGTTATCAACTTCATGTTTTCTAATGCTGTCATCAAAGTAGACATCTAACTGTTGTCCCTTTTCCCGATCATTATAGGTGTTATCAAGATGTTTGTTGTCGATAGTACCAGCAAAATTAACCTGAGATGACATAGAAAGCATGTGTCAAAGACATCAATATGATCACCAAAAACCAATGTCAAATAAATTGACACAGATTTAGCTTTTGTTCACATGAATGACAGTTTAATTAGATTGTTCCATATAATTTAGCTCAAGCAGGACTTGTATCGAGAAAGATATGACACATGCAACCTCAGCAGGAAATGTTATAAAATCTGCTCAGTCATTATGCTCGGCAATTGGAAGGGCCGAGATAGAAAATTATGTGCAAGAGCACTTCCAGTGGTAGTCACTGGACACAGTGGCATGCGCTCTATCTAAATTTTAAAATCATAAAGGCAACCCTGTAAATACAGAGGCTGTCCTACTAAAATTTTGAATAAAAAAAAGTTGCATATTTGTGTAAGAAAAATAGATTTTCTTCTCCCTCCTTGCTTGTGAAATCCTCTTCAAGCAGCCACACTTCACCAAATATATCACCTTTGAATCCTCCTACCAACTGAGAATTCAGTTGGTAGGATTGTGATTCATTATGTGATTTCTGAGACTTGAAACTTCCTCAAAATATCAGAACTACTGCTTCCCTAGGGTCAATTTATTTCATGTCTGCATAAAATTTTTATCTTCACAGTGTTTTGTGTTGAGAATTTAATGACTAATGTCACGTGATGTGGGGTTGGCATGGTGGGTGACCAAAGCTTCATGATCCTTCTAGCAACACCATTCAGTTATATGCGGGTGACATGCACTTGGTAATTTCATAATGCACAGCATTATGGAAAGGCATGGATGGATGAACACAAGATTTAAAAGGCGGTTACGATACCAGAGACCAGTGGTAAGAAAGAATAGTAAGCCAGCAGATTTTTTTAACTTAATCCAGATTTTACCCAAAATATCAGGCAAAAAGGGGTTGATTGTGACACAACTCAGCCAATCCAGATCAGGTAAGCCAGTTTTGAAAACAATGAAGCAAACCTCAATGGGCAAGTAAACATCAAAAGATGAGAGCTCCTAGGAATTTAATTTATCACACATTTCGGCAGCTATAAGTGCAGCAACATTTTTGTAAGATTAGCTGGTCCTTCAGAAAATTAAAAAATTTCATGATTAATGATACTAAAATGAATATTATATATAAATACCTCTGATGCAAAGCAATTAGATTGAACAGCAAGGATTTTGTCCATTGCTGTACTAGCAAACCCAGGTGGCACAAGTGGCCGAGATAGAGGTGCATGCATAGAAGGAGACCTAGGAGATTGAATCATAGATAGTGAAGAAACATCTTCCTTGTCAGTTTTGCTGATTGTACTTTTCTTATCAGTAGAATCCTCAAACAATGTAGCAATATCAGAATCAAGATTGTGTTTATGGTTGTTTTGCTTATCCTGCAGTGCTTTCCGTTGTTCCTTTCTCATTAGCTCAAAGGATTCTGCATTGGCATAACCAAATAAAATAGGACCAAGAAAAGCAAGGAAAAAGAAGGAACTAGAAGGGAGCTGCACACAATCATAAAAAATCAACCAAAGAGCACACCTCTTCTCCTTAGTTCTCCAGCTCTGTCCTCGCTTGAATAATTAGTTGAACCAAATGTTTCATCATTACATGAATCTTTATCCTTCCGTTGGAAAGGCATAGCCTATATTAAAAGGCAGAATTTTACAAAACTACTCTCAGAATAACCGTTATTACAATGAAGATAACAAAACAAGGCCTTTGTAGGAACAGAGAATGTGTTTTTATTACTCTCCTATTGCCTAACCTTATAAGGCCGTGGGGGTTGATAGGGTTCAGAAGTCTTATTGGGTTGAAATTGGCTAGTTGCTCTTGATTTTGCTGTTGATGGTCCACTGTAATCTGAAGGTCTTGGAAAAGCACCACTGCCCAAAAGTCCATCATGCTCAGCCTGTTCAGTGTAACATCTAGATTGTGTTCCAATTCGTCGTCCAATATCTGCAACTCGAAATCACATCATGCAAGAGTAATTCAGAATAGTGTCAATGGTACAAAAGGTTAGTACAGTACGCAAGCAAACAGTTAGAATTTATGAGTTTGGAAATAGACTACAATCATTGAAAGGAAATTCTCTATTTTAATGTTGATGAGCTTCAAAATGCATAAATGGGCAATCAGATTCTCGTACAATGAATTTAAAATCAGCTGCACATAACCTTGTACTATTTGGTGTAGAAGACATAGACATCTAAAACTCCATATTTTGTTCAGCAATGTTAGGACTGAAATTTGGAATGAACAAAAGCAATATGAATTAGTGAGACCATTACAAACAATGTGGTGTTGCATATGAGTTCAGATTCCAATATTTAGCAGATGAAAAAAGCAAGAAAATTTATTCAATGTACCAGGAGAACCACATGGATTATACTCCACGTACTCCTGTTACCATCAAGACACAACATCTACAGATGAGAGAAAAAATAACCATTTTTTGTGAAAATCTATTAAGTTGCTCTCCGGCCTCCCTCTGCTACGATATGTCCTCGTTCAACATACCTTCATCTCCCAATTTTATATTACAATAAAGATCAACTACACTATTAGAAAGAGGAAAGAATTCCTGAATTTAGAAACAATAAGCAGGTAACTTGCAAAAGAAAATATGATTGTGAAGAGAAGTGATAGCTGTCAAAATGAGAAATGGACAAGGAAAACTTTAGCCAATCAATTGAGCATAAAATCAGTCAGTGTCATCAATTTTAGTTTGCTTCAAACAACAAACCTTGTGTATTTGTTTCACGATTAGATTGGAGGTCCCCATCTCTATGGTTCGATCGTGCATCCCATCTCCAAGAGGCTGCTCGAGAATAACCCCCAGCAACTTCTGACCTGTATGGTGGTGGTGAGGTAAAATCACTGCGCTTTGTGCTCTGAAAGGTTAAGCCTCCAAAACCTCTTTGCCTCTCATTTACAGTATTAGACGTTTCATCCAATTCACTGCTTTGAAAAAAAAACATCAGAGAGTTAAACAAAATCATTTATAAGACCCCAGGAAAAAAAGTTAAAATAAGACTAAATTTTCATCATGAAGTACCTCAAAACTGAAGCATCAAATTCATCGGGCAATTTGTTGGAAAGTTTGCTAAATGATAAAAGCTCAACTCTTGTATAGCGTACTTTAGTTTTCCTAGGATACAAGGCAAGAAGGTATAGCATAAGCCGACAGATAACAACTGCAATACATAGCAACAAGCAAAAAAGCTGCTCACCTCTGAGTTTCAGAACTTCTTTCAAGCAACGGATCGTCATTCTCCAAACTCATTCCAGGAGGTGCAATGCACGAGTATGCTTGTCTACTAAAAAGAATTAGTTCCTTGGTCTCTATATGTAAAACATCCAGCTAATTAAACCTCCCACGACTAACACAGATCGAATACATGTTGCAAGAACCCAATAATCCCAACTCAAACTCAAAGGACGGAATGGATTGTCAAATCATTAACAGACAAAAAAAAAAGAAGGAAAATATGGTGACTGAGAAGCTAGATTCTGTACTACCCCTGTCCAAAATCACAAAAGGGGAGCAGCCTCAGATAGAATAGAGGGATTTTAATCACTTAACGATCAGAAGAAATCAAAAGGTATCTAGTCAATCTAAGCTGACGAATCCACCGATTCCGACGCCGAATGAGATGCCATTAGGGTTAACATGGATCAGATAAGAACTAAAATTCCATGTCCGAAAAATCTTACGGATTGAGGAGCGTACACTGGAACAGGAGGGCCCTGCAGGCGATCGGAGCAGAAGAAGGTATTCGAGCGAAGACAACCGATATCTTCTCCCGCCGGAGGAGAGAGAGAGAGAGAGAGAGCGGACCGAGGTAGACGACGGAGAGGTGAAATGGGGAAAACGAAACGTTACCCAAAAGTATACCTTGCGGGCCCACTCACATTCCTGGGAGTTGTGATGTAGGATCTACTGCATCGCAGAAAACAGGCAACAGCAGTTCGCCGATGGCATTCAAATTCCATCACTACACGTGGCTTCCTAATCTAAAGTTAATTCTCAGTCGAACGCATCTTAGGAATAAAATTAACTTAAAAAGTAATTAACTTAAATCTTTTCCTTTTATAAACAACTGGATAGCTAAAAAACACGATAATGTGGTAAACTTTCATTTTTCTCTTCCTTTATTGAGAGTTTAGAAAAGATTAAGGCATTATTGTGAGTATTAATTTTGTTATATTATTATTTCCATACGATAGATTTAGACTTATTTTGAACAATATATTTTAAGTATGCAATTTCAATTCATGTGTTCCTCATTTTGCTACTAATTATATCACTAAGTAATATTAACATCATAAATACACAAATAACGTCATTCTTAGTCTTATTAAAGCAAAATAACAAAAACAAAAACAAAAAAAAACATGTTTACATGATATATTTTAGAAGCTTACAAGTTACAGAGCACTCAGCAACAAAAATTTTGCCGGCCATTTCGTCGTCAGCAGCAGCACGGAAGAAGAAGTTGAAGAAGAAGAAGTTGGAGAAGAAGAAGAAGAAGAAGAAGAAGAAGATTCAAACCCACAACATTGGGATTTTGAATCAGTCTCACTCTACAATTCCGATCGCAGACTCCTCCCGGCGAAATCTGCATCCTCAAAGTCAAACACTCCTCAATCTTCGATCCGTTCTCGCTTCGATCCGCCCCAAGAACCCAATCGCCAATCCAAAACCAGCGCTTGATTTGTCGCCAACCAAATCTACGATCCAAGCTAAAAAAAAGAGGCGGATCAGAAATCTTATGTTCCATACGGATATCCTAGGCTGAGGGGAACCCTAGCGGGCGCAGCGAGTACGAGTAGTAGTAGTCTTCGTCGTCTTCGGGCGTGGCGGGGGGCGGGAGGAAGGGAACGAGAGGGACGCGGCAGAGGGGGCAGGTGCGCTGCCGGTGCTGGATCCACCGGTCGACGCATTGGCGGTGGAAGACGTGGCGGCAGTTGCTCATCCGGCGGACCTCGTCCTCCAGCTCGAACTCGCACAGGCAGACAGCGCAGCAGCTCTCCGCCGCCTCCGGTAGCTGTTCGAACCGGGTGGCCGGGGAGGCCTCCTCGATGACCTCGGCCAACACCGGTGGCAGCAAGCAGAGAACTTCCCTCTGGACATCGCCGTCTGAGAGGCCGCCACCGAGACCGAGGCAGCGGCAGGCCCAGTTGGTGAGCTTCCGAAGGTGCACCAGCAAGAACATCAGGTGGAGGAGCAGCTTGGGGAGCTCCGAGTAGCCGACCGGGAAGCCCATGGCGGAACTGGTAAGCCAAATGTTCGATGAAGTGCTCGAGAGGGAAATTTTAAGATGGGAACGGTTTGCAATCTGTAAGTGTATAAGGAAATGCCGGAGAGAGAATTATAAGGAGACTGCAGCTCTGCAGGTGTTTGAGGAAATGCCACCGAGGGAATTATAAGGAGGAGACTACAACCTGCAAGTGCTTGAGGAAATGCCTGAGAGATTCTCACAGCTAATAAGAATTTGTGTTGTGGCCACATTTGCTTTTGGCTTTTTGCTCTCTGTGGCTGTCTGGTGAAAAGGTGGTGACTTGGTCATATTTTATGCAATGAGGGGTGGTGATGTTGCCAATTCCATCGCTCTCTTTTTTGGAGAAAAGACCAGAAGAGTGGCATGTGATGAATTTTGTTGAAGCAAGCATTATTTATTGCCTGGCAATTGACTCATCATCTGAAAAGTTGTTGGGTTGTGGAACAAATCATTCTCAGCTGCCAGCCAAGTTTTTTCAGATTTAGACAGGCCAGTAAATTCAATACCCGTTTACAAATTTCTAGTGTTCTTAATTTATACCAGAGTCGATAGTAGGGATGGGCACATGATAAAAATCAAAACCGATTAGATATATTTCGAGTTGAAAAGTCTAGATCAAAATTGTTTTGGTTAAATTTGGCTTGAATTTATACAACAACACCTAAGTCTTTATCCCAGTGAATAGAGTTAGATTATATGAATCTTTTTATGTCATTGGATTTGATTCTCTACTATATTCTCATCTATATTTAATCTAACCAATAATTTTTTATTCTCTCTCTTTCTTTATTAATATATGTATTTGTCACGATCTCATATTTAATCAGAAAATTTATTTAAAGGAGACTTGCATTAAATTGTCACCATCAAACTATTGATCTATATAAGTTGAAAATTTTCCCACTGAGAATAACAATGAAACTTATTGTAATTTAGGAATTATGCTCATAAATGAACGCAACAAATGAATAAGAATAACAAAACATACTATTTATCTATATATACATATATATTGATATTATAAAAAATTTAAGAGTGTAGTTTGGTTTTTAAGGCTTTGTATAGGCTCAAACCACTGCCAAATAGATAATCTTGATTAGGTTGCCCATCCCTAGTTGATAGATCTGGTATTCTTGATTAGAGCAAGATTTTCAAATCACTTAACTTTACCTGTTTGAGTATAAGAATATATGGTACTTTTTTGTTTGTTAGATACAGAGAATCCATGCTCATGTCTTGTTTAAAGCCATATGAGCTGGATGAATCTTTGTCAAGGTTGTTCATATTAGTTAAATTGTGTCGGTCAAATCTCACATTGCCTCTGGTTTATCATCAATTAACAAAGAGTTCTAATTCTTACAAGCTTAAGAGCCTTGGATGGGCTTCTCTAGAGTTGTTGATAATTGAATTAAGTGGAGTGTTGGCAATTAGAATTTTTTTTTCCCCCTTGATTTATAAGGATTTTAAATTTTAGATAGTAATATTTTTCATTTGAAGACTGATTCTAAATATCTGATAATGCAAGAGTATAGTAAGCCTATGTGACATACGCTGTGCCTTAAACTGTTGCATCTGGTGGCAGATGCATTGAATCAGTTTTAGTTTTTTTTTTTTTTTCTTCTCATCTTTCTTAGATCAATTTCTGCTTTGAATGGAATCTAACAGGTGTAATCCAACCATGAAGCCAACATGGTTTTAGCAAACAAACACACCTAATCAAAGTCCTTGTGTCATCAAAGGTTGAGACAAAAGGGCAGGTCTCCATGTGGCTCACTTCCCCAAACCAGTACCACCCTAAAAATTTATTCACTCATCTTCCTCCTGGTAACAAGACATATCCCATATGTCCCAGCACATTGAGGAATTAGGGCACAGCTGGAGTGAGATTTATAAATAAAAGGCAAAAATGAAGACAAATTAAGAGCACACTTGAGCACGGTTTAAAATGTCTAGCTGTATCGGTTGGCAATGTTGAAATGTATCATTTTATTAACCAATTGGCACACAAAACCCCTTAATACACAATATTTATTCAAGGAGGTTTCTGTGAGCCCCATCTCTTTTTCCACTGCCTTTCCTCATCTTGTCTTCTTTCATAGGTGTTCTACGAGTGAAACATAACTCGCAAACAATTTTCACAAATTTCTCGCTCTATGGCCACTTTGTAATGCCTCGTAAACATCTTCACGGAATAAATGTTTTCTTCAAGCTTGTTGTAAAGATAGAGTACTACATGGTCATTAGTCTCATATGGACAAGGGTGACAATCCATTATAAATTAGTCTCTTTTCTATAGCTCCAGCTTTTTGAATAAGTGATAGCCAATTATTTTTAATGCTTCCAATATCTCCACTTTCAATTATCTCCTTTTGAGTATATGTTTTTTTTTACTTCATCATCTCCTTCCTTCCTCTATCTATACCATGTGTCAACATTTTGTTTGATCTGACGGTATTCTGAAGTGGCGTGAATCGATTAGGAGGCAAAATTTCTTCTTGGATTCAGATGACTCTCACGTGTCTTAGTCACCTCATCAAGGCTCATAAAGTTCTCCGTGATTTACCTCTCTCACAATGACCATGGGATAAATCGGTGGAGATCGCTAAATTGATTATTCCAATCTTTTTTTGCAATTGCAGATGTGTCAACATTTTACCAATGTATTGAAGCCGTCTCATTTTTTATGAATATTAAATATTGACTTGGAATAAGACTTTGCGATGGAGACTTATGGTAAGTATTGTGGCTTCTACATCCACAAATTCACTCTAACAATGAAGCGTGTTGCTATATTAGGTGGGATGAGTAGGTGTACAAACACTTCAATCCAGATCAAACTAAACTATTCAACTAGTTGATCTGAGAAGCCAATTCTATCGATTTAATTGGTAAGACCGGGAGGTCTGGGACCGAACTGCACTAGGATTCTTCACTCCAATCCATTTTCTGAAACCCCCCAATCAAGGGTATGTGTTTTCAGTCAAAAGATAGTCCAATTGGTGTCCTAATACTTTTTTTTTCCCTTCTGTTTATGTAGAATCAATTACCTTGCAGCTAGCCTACCCCAGCCTTAAACCTTTCTACAACCCAAATCTTAATCCACAGGGCCACCTTGGACCATGCTGACTACTTGCTCCTTCAAAAGATGCCGGTGGTGGTGGTGGTGGCGGTGACGAAAACGACAAACAAACTAAGCATGGGGCCGTAAGAAACTATTAAGATAAGCTATAATTATAAAAAAAATGACACTAGAAAGTGTTTATTATTGTGATGAAATAGGAACATTCACTTCACCCTCTTTTGTTTCTTATACAACCATTGAAAGTGCGGGAGCGACATGTCTACTCCTTGTCTCCACCCATGGAAGTAGAGTCCAAATTAGAGTTGCTAGTTGGAATGGTCCCTCCATGGGAAGAGCCAAATAACCTATCATGTTTCACTCGCACATCCAAGTTTTAAGTTTGTATATTCTTTTTACTACTTTTAACTATTTTTTTTTAAGTTGGATCGGATTGACCAGTTTGAGTAAAGGTAGTCAAATCGGTCGAGAATGACTTAGAATTGAATGAAAATCAATCTAACTTGTAAGTCTAATTGTTGTATGAAATTAGCTGGAGTTGTACGACTTGGATGTGTGTGATATGTATAGGTAAACACTAGTAACCACACCGCAATGGGCCAGTGTGGTTTACTGGGTTTGGCTACAAGTCGATCAAGGAGAAATCAACTTGGAGGTTTTTTAAAAGAGAGTTTGGATTTTAGCAGTATCCCAACTTGTTTCTCATATTCGAAGCTATTTAGAGACTAGAGAAAGTAGATTGCTAGAGATCAAACGACTTGTAGAGAAGAGAGTTCCTTTCAACAAATAACTTTTGGTGTTTAGTTGAGAGAGTATATTAGAGGTGATCTTACTTTCTCTATTAACGTTGAGAGAAAAGTACAATGAGAATGGAAAAAAAAAAAAAAACCCTACAGTATAAATTGTTGACAATGACTTATTTGATTTTTTTTATTGTACATTTACCTTTATATTGCATAAGTTTAAGTTTATATTAAGAAACCTTGCTCTTATTCTGCATTGGTGAATATGCTTTAAAATTATTTAAACGTAACTAAAAAAATTTCATGCAAACGAAAATGGAACAAAACTTGGAGTTGGTTATTTTGTTAGCTCTCTATTGGTGTCTCACTTTTTTCTTCTATGATTTGCCTTTTGTGTTGGAAAGTTACAACCAAAGTTCAAATGCCATGTCATAATGTTGATATTAGAGAACGAGAAAATTGTGACACTATTTTAGGCCTTTTGAGTTAAGAATGTTGTGTTAGGTTGCATATGATCAAAAGAACAATTAATTATTTTAAATATTTGTATTGATTAATTTAAAAAATATATATATTTGTGTAATATATTTTTTGAAAAATAATATTTTTTTTTTCTTTTCCATCTTTTTCTTCTCCAATGTGTCCAGATCAACTCAAATCTCATTCTCAAACATGAAGAAAAAACTATATATCATTATTTTGCTTCATATGAATAAATTTTAAGTGGATGAGTTACATATTGAATCCAATCTTTTTTTTTTTTTTTTTGCAATGGAAATTCTAAGATATCATTAATGTTTTCTAACATGATCTTTAAGTTTTGTATTTGTCTATTCTATCTCATTTTGCTTGAAAGTGTGATTGTGTTCTATTACATAGTATTTACTCAATTCATATCAGATGAAATAATGGGGTCACGCAATGAATAAAATGTATAATTTCAGTTTTTCCTCCACTAATTCGATCGTACAAGCTTGCTTTGGCTCTCTGATCGACCAGTGTTTCAACTTCAAACTAGTATTTGGTGAACCATCGATCATGTTTGTTTTAAAAAACACTAGATCATGTTTGTTTTCAAAAACACTAGTTCTCAGTGATAAGTGTTTAGTGCTTTCTTAACTCATCCTCAAAGCCTCATTCTTTTTTCCTTCTTTTTCTACTTCTCTACTAGCTCACAATCTTCTAGGGGACTCGATCAAAAATCCTCTCTGACCAAAGTTTGTGTTTCTATTCGATCCAACCGAACTAATTTTCTGTCTGCTGAGTGATCACAATGGTGCTCTACATTTGCCTTGATCTAGCCATCTTTCTGAAAAATCTCTTCATCAAATATCTAAACACACATTTTGCATATGAACAAGAACATTTACATCAATACAACTGGAGAACAAGTAGTGGTTTGAAGATCTAGAAAGCTGAGTTATTTCCTTGTTTGCTGGAAACAAAGATTGCTTTTCCAGAAGTATTCTGAAGCCAAAGTTAAGTTCTTTGCTTTTTCAGATCTGATCAAAGAAACAAGCTTTAATTAGGTTTCCATCTGGACATACTGCTGAAACTTTTAAGGTTAAGCTAATCAAGTTTTTTTCCTTGTTTTCAGGAGAGCTTTTGGCTCTTTACCTTTCATGAGCAGCAGGTTTTGACCAGGTTCCCATTTTCAAACATGCTCTTTACTATTCATATGTACTTAAACAAACTCACATTTCACAGTCGATCAGATTCTTTACTTTTGATGAGTAGCTAAACGAACTCACATTTCACAAGGAAGCTAGTTTTAATTAGGTTTCCATTCTGAAACATTGCAGAGGCTTTAAGATCATTCTGAAACAAACTCACATTTCACGGTCGAAAACGTTCGCATTTTCCATTTTTCAGAAAATAAAGGAGCATTTTCTGGAAAACTGAAAAACGAGAAATAATCGTTTTCTGTTTTCATTTTCATTTTTCAAAAAAAATAAAAGAACGTTTTCTGAAAAATTGGAAAATAAAAAAAAACTCGTTTTCTATTTTCTGAAAAAAGAAAAAATGAAAATAGAATTCTCTCACAGTTGAGTCAAGGAAGCAAGTTTTAGTTCCTAAAGCCAAATCATGAGTAGCTAAACAAGCACACATTTCACAGTTAATCAAGGATGCAAGCTCATTAGGTTTTCCATTTTGAAACGCTCACATGAATCTATCTGCAGAAGGAGATGTAAGTTCTAAGATCAAGCTAAATGCATTTTCTCCTCCTCGTTTGCTGGAGATCTCTAGTATAATTCTGAAGCTTTCATGAGTAACTAAACAGACATAGGTTTCACAGTTATCAAAGAAACAAGCTTAGTTTTAAGATCAAGCTATTTTTGTAGATAAAGATTGAATCTTTACTAAATAGCCATTAGAAAAAAGTTCCATTAACTTTTCGGATATATATATATATATATATATCAGGCGATCTGTGACCAATTCTATACATTAGGGCTGTTGATGGCACTCAATCGCCTGATTATTCAACAAATTGAGAAGAAAATTAGGCACATTTAGGGATTAGGAGCAGACAGGAACCCTAGCAAATAGTGTGAGATATAGGGCTGACCTCATCCTCCTCCGGAGGCTGATGGTGGAGGAGCGGGGCGCGGCAGAGAGGGCAGGTGAGTTGGCCGACGTCGACCCACTTATCGATGCAGTGCTTGTGGAAGGCGTGTGCACAGTTGCCGAGCTGGCGGACCTCGTGGCGGGGGCGGAGGGCGGCGAGGCAGACGGCGCAGAGGGCAACGCCGTCGGGGCAGAGGGCGGAGAGGCGGACGACGGGGAGGCTGGATTTGACGGAGGCGGGAGGAGGGAGGTGGGAGTCGGGGAGGAGATAGGAGGGAAAAGCGTCGAGGTCGTCGATGACGGTGGCGGCGGAGGAGGAGGAGGAGGGAAGGCCGAGAAAGAAGAGACCGGCGGAGAGGGCGAGCTTGAGGAGATCGAGGAGGTGGATGATGAGGGCAACGGGGCGGGGTAGGATGACGGTGTAGCATACGGAAGGGAAGCCCATCGGGGATGAAGGTGGCGGAGACGGTGCCGGCGGCGGCGGCGGCGGAAGGGAAAGAGGAAAAAGGTGGCGCCTTTTCTGGAGTTGGTGGTGTGGGGGGGGGAATAAATGGAGATTGTGTGGTGCCATGGTGGGAGGCTAGAGAACTGTCTAGTAAACGGTAGAAGTTTCATAATTATCTAAACGAACTAAATTTAATTGCTCAACTCATTTTATTTTTAATCTCAGACTCTCAGTTCAACTTAATTCAATAGTCCTTTTTATTTAAATTTAATGTATTATTATTATTATTATTATGTTTGTATTGTATTAAGTTGTTAACTATATTTCACATAACTTGCCATTAAACAATAAGTTTGTCTTTTTACACGCAAAAAATAGTTAAAATATTTAGTTGAAAGATCATTTTGTCAATTTCTTTTTGGAATTAGGTAGACTATTTTTCTTTTTTTTAAAAAAAAAAAAATTGAAATTCATAAATCTAGCAGTCTCTATCAATTCGTCCTTAGACCATCATAAAAAAGATAAATCACGAAAAGTCTTTAGTTTAAAGTCCATTAGTAAATCACTTGGAGTATTGACACCCTGCAAAAGCAAATGATTGATTCTTATTTCTTTGAATAAATTCTATATGTATTTTCCATCTAAACTAATCTACGAGGGGTTGATTATTTTTCTTTCTAATTCATTTATAGGATAAATTCAAATCATAATTAATATACATTTAAAAGTTAATTTTCAGAATATTTATCTTTATTGATTTTTTTTTAATTATTAATCAACTAACTCTTTTGTACTATTTTAACTTATTTCGTTTTTTCAACCTCAATCGTTTCTTTTTTTTTCACTTAATCAACAAGTTTATAAAAAATATTAATTTACCCCTAAATTTTGTAAATCTAGTTTTCTTTTTCCCATCTTGCCTCTTTTGTGTGCAAGGATAGATTTTCTAAAGTTAATAGTGAAATAGGGATAATTTGAAAACTTTACACAATTAGATAACATTAAAAAGTAATATAATTTATATCAGGTAAAAATTAAAAGGGTGTATTTTATTTTTATTAGGATTAGAAGGATATTTAATGTTGAAAAATATATTAAAATGACATGCTCATCCTAACTTTTATTTCGAAATTTTTGTAGCCGTTTTAGTCAAAACAACTATAATGCAAAACAAAATAGGTATACATTGAGTATTGTTATATTAAAAAAAAACTTTTCTTATTTAGTTAAATTTGCTCAATTTTTTTTTTCAAAATTAATTCAATATTGAGCAATTTAATGATTTTTTTTTTCAATATAAGACTCCTTTTTAACAATGCCAAAAATAAAGGAATGCTCTTCTAATTTTTTTACTCACTTTACACATCGTTTCATTAACCTACTTAGAAAGGGCATTCTCAGATCTTTTTATTTTCAAGGCCATTTTTTTTTTCACATTTATCAACTTTAGGTAAAGTTTGAGGATAACATAAAAATTGTCAAGTTTAAGTAACTTTTGTTTGGAACAAATTGAGAGACAACGACATGATAATTTATTCGTCTTCAGTGCCTCTATCAATCGGTCCCACAGTCAATACGAAGAAGGTAAATCGCAAGAAGTATATTGTTCAATCTAAGATTAGTGCGATAGGAGGACAGACATCTCGAAAAGTTTGCAGTCTTCGAAAATTAATCTTTGTTCGTTGATACAATTTTACTATTGTGCTAGCCACAAGATCCTTTCATAGGATCATCGGGCCATGAATAGTCATACAACTCGATGTCATAGTTAATGAAATCAAAGTAGGATGAAGACCATTCTCACATTTTTTTTATTTAATAAGAAAGAAAAATATTCAACTGGGACACATTTTAAAAAAAAATATTCAGTGAAATAATAAATCTTAAAATATTAAACTACTAGATCATTGTAAATACTTTCTAATTTATTTTGATAGTAATGAAAAATTTTCATAGGGTCAAATTGATGAATAGGACTAAAAGTATGAATATTCAATGCCAACCTAACAAAATAATTGTCTGGCTTGATAAATAGGGAAAGTAGTGCAATTTAATTATTCTTGATATTATGAATGTTAATTTTCCTTAAGATAGAATATTTTTTATAAAAAAATTGAATTATCAATTTACAGGTGTTATCTTGTCTTGTGTAGGCCATACTAATGTATTGTTTCAATTCTATATATATATATATTTATTTATTTATTTTTTTATTTTTTTCTTCTCGTGAAAAAAAAAATTGACTGCGAGAAGAGAATTGTTATTTTTTTTTAATAATGTAGATGTTCAAATTTCACTCCATTAATTTTAAAAGAAGACTGTCTCTCTTTCAAATTCGCCTAGCTCGTAAATCTAAGACATGACTTATACACATTCAAAATAAGTTTCAAAATTCATCCAATGGTATATTTGATTCTCTAAGTAATTTATCATATAAATCTAAAACACGACTTATATACATTCAAAGGATAACATTTATAGAAATATGGGATATCGATCCTTATACCTCTCGCCTACAAAGAAAATACTCTACCATCTAAGCTACATCCCCATTCTTGGTTTCATTTTTTTTTTCAAAGGATAACATTCAAAATCCATCCAATCTGAATATTTTATCATCATATCACACACTCAAGATAGAAGAATTGTTATGGTTGCAAATTAAAGTAAAAAAGAAGAAGAGAGGATTACTAATTACTAAAGTGAAAGATGCTGTATGAGTAATTGTGATAGCTCAAGGAGAAAATTATCTAAGATGGAAGAAAGGGGTTACTTGTTGCTTGTCTTTCGATAATTTATCAAACATCGCATGTGAAATTTAAAATTGTTCCAACAATACTCTATACTTTCATATTTATCAAATAGCGTATTTAATCCCCTTTTTACTCCTCCCGTCAAACAGATCTGCAACACAGTGCAATTCCCGAACATGATGTTGGAAATTCAAATCTCAGCACCACAATGGTGCTGGAATTGTAACTTCCAGCACCACAGTGGTGCAGATCTTTTTGACGAGAGGGGTAAAAAAGGAATTAAGTACGCTATTTGGTAAATAATATAGGACGTTGTTTGGGCATTTCTAAACTTCACGTACACTGTTTGATAAATCGCCGCTTATCTTTCGATGCCAAAAAGGAAGATTTGGAGAGTAGAAAGAATCACGATTGAAAAGAAAGAAAATTGCGAGAGGGAAGAGTGGCAGTGAACACAAATTTTGATGGTCGAATCAAATTTAAAAGTACTTGTACTAACAATTAGAAAGTGAACTTGCCCAAAGGCACGGTACAACGGTAAAAAAATACGGATTATCCTACATTGAGATAATATTCAACGATAAATTTTAAAAAAATTTATAGACATAATCCTCTATGCAGGAATTTGCCCGACAGATAAAGTAAAACTTCGACGTTAGACAATTTTTTAGAGATAGCACAATTGTGGAGTTCGAATTGGACTGCTGAGTTGTGAGCATTTCTCTAATATATCCAGGTGATTGATAATGATCCACAAGAACTCCACCTCTTTCGACTCAACTGTCGAAAAAATATCTCCGTAGAATTATGAAATCAAACTGATCACTTTGAGAGATTAATCAGATCGAAAACTCGATATTTTAGTGCTAATAAAAATAAATAAACCTCACCTGTGCCAAGGACACCAAGGAGAGGAGCAAAATTTTCTATTTTTCTTTTCTTTTAATAAACGGGCCTTAATGTTCTTAAATTTTCAATAAAACATCCGTACAATCCCCCTTAGTTCTACACTAGTGATGAAGGTGCTATGAACATAGTTATTTGAGTCTCTTGACACTAAGAGTGTACAATCGATTAAAATTAAATTGATTAAAATCGAAATTGAATAAATCGAATTGATTTTTTACGATCAGTTGACTGATAGATCAAATCAATCGACTGATGGATCAAATCAATCGATTGATGGTTCCGATCAATCGACTAGATCCAATGGACAGGAGCATAAATTATTTCGTAGTCGACTAATGGCTCATATAATAGTTCGATCAGTCGACTGCTGTTATATAGCAGTCGACTTGATCCAGTGGACAGAAGCACAGATTATTGTTTAGTCGACTGATGGTTTTGATCAGTCAATTGAACATAGTGTCAGTCGACTGTTAATCTGTTTGTGCATTGTCCAAATGAATTTTTATGATAAACAGTCGACTGATTCATGAAACAGTCGACTGCCTACTGTAAAATTCTATTGTCAAACTCTAATTTGATGACATTTCGTGTATCTAATGAATATATACGATTAGATATTATACCTATTGTGTGAAACATTAAATTTACATAGTTTATTAGAATTAAAAAAAATAAAAATACCTCCCTTATATTTATAGATTTTATTTTCCTATACATTCTTAAATTTCACTATTAAAAGTTAAAACATTCAATATTACACAAATTGCCAACAAGAGTAACACAATTTAATACATGTCAACACATCAAAATATATAAAAAATATCACGTTAAAATTAAAACATTTAAGCGATCAAGCTGCTAACATAGCAATCAAGATTCAAGTACATAATTTTAACTTTTTTACACTTAAGTTATGGGCTTATAGAACATGTCAAATGTTAAAATGAATACAATATATCGTTAGATCTTGAGAGTTGAGTCATTGGTCCTTCCTTCATTCTTAACTCCTTATAAATTGTGACTTGATTTCAGAGTTCAGACTTATTTACTTCATCACTTGTATTTATCCTAATAAATAATAATTAAGAAGTATACATTTATTATTACCATTTGAACAAAATAATTAAAAAGTAAATACATTTGTAACTAAATTAAAATAATTGAAACATATCAAAAAGCGATTAATTACACCTCAAATGACGTTGTCGAAGAAGACGAATCTATTATTACTTTTGAGAACTTTGACAAAAAAGTATAACATGATGCAAGTCAAACAAATTAATACTCTATATATTTTTTAATTGTAAACAAACAACTAACTATAAATTTTTTTTTTACAAAACGTATCACTTTCAAGTTTTTCTATATTTTTTAATATTTCTTCAACATTAATTGGCTCCAGACTTGATCGAAGTCAATTTTGGATACAAATCAGACTTTCTACCACTCTAGGAGTCAATGAACCCTTAAAATAATAAAGTACCCGACCACCAGTACTGAAAGCGGATTCTGAAGCAACTGTTGATATTGGAATGGTTAATACATCACGAGCAATTTGAGCAAGTATAGAAAATCTATGGCAATTTTACTTCCACCATCCCAAAATGTCAAAAGTCTCATAATATTCTTCAACTATTTCATTAAAATACTTATCTAATTCTAACATATTATCATCACCAAATATTTGTCTTTTGTTTTTTATATTTTGTAAAGATTGATTATCTTTTCAAATCTATTTGACTTATATTTTTAGACACAATATCGTTATCACCTGATTCTGAAATAACTGAAATTTTTGAAGTGTTATTTTGAGGCTCCATTTTCTCCTTATAATTTTTGTACAAAGCAAATAAAGTTTTCTTAATACTCTTTCCTGCTATTGCACCTGTTTCATAAAATCTAATTTATGCTTTGGATCAAGTATCACTACAATATAAAGCAACTTATTCATCTTCAATGGATCTCTCCAATACTTGTCAAATTTAATTTTCATTCTTAATCTCATTGAACATACATCACGTTCAGCACTTTCTTGCCACGCCTTTAATATATAATGAATAGAACTGATTTTATATGCAAAAGTGTTAGAAGTGACATAAAAAGATCCAGAAACTTTTAATGTCAACTCATAAAAAACTTACAATAGAGATGCAAAAGGTCTAACATTATTCTAATCAACACTTGTTGGCTTCCCATCAAAAGTATATAATTCTGCTTGTGCTTGGCCATCTGATCCAAGTATCACATCTCCATTTTCATTCCTATTAACATCCCATTCATTATATTGAAAATATATTCTAAAGCATGGGGCTTGCTCATCAAACCTATTAAAAGCTCTTTCAAATTTTTCATCTACACTCATCAAATAAGTTGAATTCCATTTGGTTGACACATCCAAACATAATGATTTTTTGCTTTCAATTTTTTCCATTTCTACACATTCTTTGAATTTGCTTAATCTAGAGGAGGATTACTTAACATATTTAATAGCATTTTTAACCCTCGTCATAGATGAATTTATATCTTTCAAGCCATCAACGACAATCAAGTTGATTATGTGAGCTACACATCTCATATAAATGAATTTTCCTTTTAAAATAATAGAATCCCAGTTAACAATTTTTTTCTTGAAATTATTGATAGCAACATTATTTGAACTTGCATTATCAGTAGTAATAGTGAAAAATATATTAGTTCCCCAACCTCTTAAGCAATTTTCAATAGTTAAATTGATTGTCTTGCCTTTATAACTTGTAATTAGACAAAAATTCAGAATTATTTTATGCAACTTCCAATCTTTATCGATAAAATGAGTGGTCAAAACCATATAATTGATTTTTTGATTTGATGTTCATTTGTAAGTGGTCAAAGAAATTCTTTAGGTTGAATCATGCAATAGACTTTTCAATTTTTCTCTTTCAATTGTATATAATTCTATACAATCACGTGTTACTGTCCATCTCGAAGGAATTCTAAACTTTGGACATATCATAGTCATAAATACTTTAAACCCTTCTCCTTCTACAAATTTAAAAAACAATTCATCCATTATAATCATTCTAGCTAATGCTTTTCTAGATGCATTTTGATCAAATTTCTATGAAATGAGTAATCCCTCACCTTGTCTTGTACCTATTTGAAACTCAATTGCATTTGATTTGTTTCAATAGCATAAGGATGTTTTTTGCAAAAGGTCACATGAAATTTCAAACTTGTTCCATTCTTGTATGAATCACAAAATAACTCTTTATCACAATATTTGCATTTGACTTTAATCTCGTTAGCAACATTAGTAAACTTCATAAAATGTTCGCATACCTCATTTCTTGATTTTATTATTTTTCATTTGCTTAATTTTTCTCTTGTACCTATTGAAGGTCCAGATTATGGGATTGAGCAACTATTATGCATGTCTATATTTGAAATATTTCTTTGTATTGACATCTAAACAAATAAATATACAATTTTAATTAAAAAATTATATATAACTACATTTAGATTACAACTAAAAAAAGGAATATAGAAAAGGTAGATTAAAAATCTTAAATTTGTAATTGATAAAAAAAAAGGAAGAACAATTAAACGAGCAATATGCAAAATACCTACTTCAATCGGTAATCAATACAAAATGGAAGGACTTTTACTAATAAAATAAAAGTCAATTCGAAGACTTATTCTTCGTTTCCCTTCAATTAGCAATGTACGAAGTTCTTACCCTCTTCGTCCATCAACCGACGAACATTGTTGTAACGACCCGGCCCCTATTGGCACCTGTCCCCTATTGGCGGAATTCGGCGACCCCTATTGGTCGACGACCGTCGCCCCTGTTGGCCCGTCGTTACACACCTGGACTTCCCACCCCTAGAAGTGGGTTTTTGCCTTCCCCAGGATTCGAACTCTAGACCTCCAGGTTAAGTACTAAAGAAAAACCCACTTCTAGTGAAGTCAGTGTAACGACACTAACAGGCGGCGATCGTCGACGATGAAGTCGCCAGCTCCGGCGATAAATCGAATAAATAGGCGGTCGCTAAAAAAAGCCTTTTATTGTAACGACCGAGCCCCTATTAGCGAAATTCGGTGACCCCTATTGGTCGACGACCGTCGCCCCTGTTGGCCCGTCGTTACCCACCTGGACTTCCCACCCCTGGAAGTGGGTTTTTGCCTTCCCCAGGATTCGAACTCTAGACCTCCAGGCTAAGTACTAAAGTTTATGAATTTTGGTAACCAAGTTATCCTCAACTTGCGGCGATGCACGAACATGGAAGCACAGGGGACTTCAGCAACTGAGATCGGGAGAAAAGACACCAACATCGAACGAGAATCCCCAACCCGCGCGGCGACGAGGTGGCGGTGGTGGCAGATCAACTGCAGCGGGCGACAATCCGGAACAAATCCACAGCGACGAGAGCAAAGGCGGCAGATTTGCTGCTCCTGGAGGTGCTGCCTCTCACGACGAACGTCGGCCGATCGCGTGCAAGTAGTGGTCGGACGAAACAGCAGGAGATTTGATCTAACATTGTTATGGACTAGTGGAAACGAGACAATGTAAGCTTGAATCTAAATGCTATGGAAATGACATTTGAATTACGACTGGTTGAAATATGTATGATGAACTCGAAGTAACGGTAGTTAACGAATGGTGATATGATAGTATCTTTGTAGGATTGGTAGATCAATGTTGGAATTCATTTCCAATCTGATTGTTGGATTCAAATCTGATGAGGATCAAGAAGTTGAACAGATGGAAACAAGGCTTGGTAAGTAGAGATTTGATTGTTCATAGTTGTGTATCAGTTTAATTTAGTAAACTGATCTGGATATGTCATTATTGAATTATATTGGTAGTTAGTGGAGACTAGGGTTCTTCTGATTATATTGGTATTCTACGGTTTCAGGACTTGATACGAGGCAGGTTCGCGGATGTGAATACAATCAACACGAACTACATAACATGTGAGTAATTTCCTACCTGGTCCGGGTAGTTGTATTTCATTCAGATTTAGTCATTGATATGAGCATGTTAGGTGTTCATATTACCTTGACCATGTTCTTTTTATCGTATGCTTGATCCTTTACCGTAGGCTATTAACTCTATTGCTGATATCATGTTTATTTTATCATGATTAGGAGTTATACATATAGGTGATGCAAGTAACTTAGAATTTGTTTAAGTTAAGCGCAAATGGTAAAGTCCGGATGACAACCTGATTGTACATTGGGCAAAAAGGTCATCCATAGGTAGATAATGACTTTAACCTAGGGTTAGTTCTAGTATCCTTAGGTTGTATGTTACCACCGAACATGTGTTGTGTAAATGGTCAGAGGAATGATACTTAGGGTATCGCTACGGACCGGTGGTCTTAACTTGTTATAATCAGATGAGTACGACTCTCTACAGAATAGAGAGTGCGTCGAGTAGATTAGTATGACTCTCTACAGGATAGAGAGTATTATGATCAGTTGAGTACGACTCTCTACAGGATAGAGAGTGCGTCGAGTAGATTGGTATGACTCTCTATAGGATAGAGAGTCTATGGTGGATGTCTGTATGTGAGACATTGCATTCATGCAGGTCTCCCTTGTGGTTGAGAGGGTCGCGGTCATCCCCTCCGATTTACTCAGGAGGAGAATGCAGGTGTGATGTGAGCATTGAGGTGCCGCACTCTACCACTATAGGCGGTGGTAGTTGGATTTGCGATGTCGTAGTCCTGCGTGTGTGGTACTCGACCACTCAGGTAGTATTTGTCGGGTGACCAACGGTAGGACCCCCATCGTGTAACTTGCTCTTTACGCTTATATATGTTACTCTCGATCATCCGCTTCACTCTGGCCACTCGAGAGTAGTGGTTGGTGTTGAGTTGGGGTTGTCATGCTCGAGCCACCGAGGCCCTGCAGTCGTGGTAGCTTTAGGAGTGAGCCGACATGACCATGCATGCCGTTGTCGATCGATGGTGCGTATTAATATATATATATATATATATACATATATGCATGTATATATATATATATATATATGGATGGTTGAGATTAATATATATATGGATACAGTCTATATATATATGATTATTGTGATGTTGCATTTGTTTGTACTATGCTTGCTGCATTTGGGTGGACATCATATTCATGCATGTCTCTTACATTTGTTATACGATTGAGTCGGATATTTGTATGTGTTGGACAGACCACTAGATACCTTGACCTGTAGCTAGAGTATATTTTGAGTTGATTTACTCTTCCTGTTATATATATATATATATGTTGGATATATGTTTAGGTTGGATCAGAGTAGCGTAGCAGACTTCAGGTATGTCTGCATTTTATGTTATTCATTTCAGTTAGACGGTATATGCTTGTATTTATATACTATGCTGATATACCTGTTGTACATCTAGATTATGTTGTCGAAATACATGTGATATTACTTATATATATGTTTTCTATTACCTGCTGATTTTTACTCACCATCCCCGCGAACCCTGGGTTTTCTGTCTCCCAGGTAACAGGTAGAAGACTTCGTGACAGCTTGGAGCACCGCCGGCTGATGTCATCTCATCTCACGAGGCTCCCGTATTTTATTTTGGGTCTGCTGTCCGTTGTGCATTGTATTTTGGAGTTTTCGTGATGTATATGTTGTATATTTTGATTTTGTCGAGATTTCGTATTGTGGTGTGTTAGTCATACCGGTATGCATGTGTGGGATTGATATCCTATTGTTGTAGTATGTTTCCGCTGTGTCTTGTGTAGTTTTTGTTTTCATACATATATATTGTTGTTATTGTGGGCCTACGGGCCTTGTATTAACCCGAAATGTTGCCACGTACAGGGGAGGTGTCGTCCGTTTGATTTTCGGCTCGGTATGCTCTCGGGGCGTGACAACTTTAGGATCACTTGGTTACCAGGATTCATAAACTTTAGTACTTAGCCTGGAGGTCTAGAGTTCGAATCCTGGGGAAGGCAAAAACCCACTTCCAGGGGTGGGAAGACCAGGTGAGTAACGACGGGTCAACAGGGGCGACGGTCGTCGACCAATAGGGGTCGCCGAATTCCGCCAATAGGGGTCAGGTCGTTACAATTGCAGACCTAGAAAACCTATAAAGAATAGGTAGAACAAAAGACACATTTCTCAAACAAAAAAAAAATTGCGAATGAAGACATCAACAAGAATCAAAGGCATTGTTGCTCAACGGAAGAAAAGCTCCGGAGTCGAGTCTTAGACTTCAAGAACAACGAAAGCTAGCCTAAATCACCACAATCCACTGCCTGATAAACGAAAAAGGTCATTGCGATTTGCGAAACAAAAACAGAAAATACCATCTACAGGTTGCTCCCGACATCAACCGACGAACCTTGCATAGTTGCAAACCTAGAAAACCTAACAGATGACACTAGTTCGACATATAAAAGTGATGAAAAATAGCAATCGCTTCACAAAACCAACACCTTCATAGAACAAAAACCACAAACCCTAAGCACGAGAATATTGAATGGAATAAAAACCACAAACCCTAAGCACGAGAAGATTGAAAAGTTTTTACAGACGCACTTTTCAGATCAGAGGCTTTTCGATGTTCTTGAATCTTAATCCTTAATTCTTCTTGTTCCTTAGCTCTCGAACCATGTTGCCATCGATAGGCTTGTCGCCGATTGTCGAAGTTGAGAAGAAAAAGTCAGATAAAAAAAGAATCACGATTTCACAATTTTTAAATTCCTATTCGGATTTAACAATCGACTGCTTATAAAAGCAATCAATTGTATATAAGCAATCGATTGATAGCTATCAGTTGACTCTATTCCAAATCAATTAACCGATTAAACCGGTATTTTTCTATTTTAAAATCGAACCGAACCGAAATAATAAAAAAATCAATAATTTTGTTTTGAAAAACTAAATTTCTAATTAAACTGAACTGAACTTTTCGATTCAATCAATTTGATCGATTTTTTTTTTTTTTTTTTTACAAGTGGTATCCAAGCTTCGTCCGACTAGTCCACAGCGAATCCTACCCCACGACCTTGAAGAGTCTCCAACCCACAAAGAATAAATCGAAGGACGCCTGGCTAAATGCCGTAAGGTTTGACGCCAATTAACCTTTTACAACTTGACAAGGATCAATTCTTCAAGGCTAATATCGATCAAGTTTGATCAAATCTCAAGTATACATAAAAAAAATAGAAAGAAAACATATACTATTGAAAGGATTAGGAAATCAAAACATGCTAAAAAAAACCTAAACACAGATCACGCAACATTTTATAGGAGTTCATTGTAAACCCAAAAACAAAAACCTTCGAAATAAGAGTGAAAGGCAAGAACAGCACAGACCAGTTCAGTAATAGATTCATGACCTATTCTGAGACTCGAAACCCCAAGAAATCTCAAAACTTGAAGACTATGCCGACGAGAATGCTAAATTCAATGACATGGTACTTCCTCAGCGTGAGCTGATCAAATAAATGCAACTTTTGTTAGGCAGTGAGCTCCATGATGGCGGCAACAATGTCCCCATCGTGCACTTTGAGGGCTTTGACAGCCTTCCCCTTGGACACACCTGCCTGTGTCATGACGAGCTCAATGTCTCGAGGCTCCACATCAGTATCGTCGATATCCTCCTCGTCTTCATCAGCCACTGCACTTGCAGATTCATCGAGCTTGGGCAGGACACTACTAGCATCTGGCATCCTGAATTGCTGAGCAGCTTGGCTCTGCAGTTGGGAGCTCAAATCCTCAATCTTTGCCTCGCCAAATATCACATATGTCTCTGAGTTTGGGCTTTTGAAAACATCAGGTTTCGATATGACAAAGAGGATCTGCAAAGTACAGTGAAAACATACATAATGATCTTATCAAATCACTTGTGAGACAAAGCGTAAAACATGCAATGCGAGAGATTCGAGCATTTAGATATCAAGGTCTGATATTTGACATTACCGAAATAGCCACATGTTGCTAATGCTGACAAGCAGTTAAGATTTCGTTGAGATTATCAAATGAGAAGAAGGTAGACAATGATTAGAGTTGGACAAGTCACACATACTGAGTTAGTAAACCCCTTGATGGGTTATATTATCTAAACAGTCATTTTTTGCACACCAAATACGAGTGAATTTATCTTTCATGAAGGAGGGGGCAAGTAGATTTAGGCTTACATTCTTTGCTCGCTTTATGCTAACCCGGGAGATGCCGGCGATAGGTTTCATCCCTAATTTCAGCATAGCCTTGCGGCTTTTCTTCTCGCTCCTGCTCTGCTTGGAGCTCTCATTGCCCCCAGCTCCTTCTTCTCCTGATCAAATAACCAGAAGAAATGAGCATCACAGACACAAAACATACAGAAAGAATAAATTTGCAGCATAATGCAATTGGAGTTTGATAGTCAAGAATAGGGGAAGAATTAGTCAAACGAGATCTAAAACACAAGGAAATAGATTTCTAAGTTCTTTGAACGAAGTATTGGGAGTGTAATTCAATCCTGCGTTCAAAAGTATGTTTGGTAATTGATTGAGGCTCTTTTTTTTACATCCATGTTTGAATCCCCTGTGCCGCATTAGGCATCTGCTAATCCAGTTGCTTATAAACTTCCAATTCCATTCAGCAACTAGTGGTTGAAACTGCATAAAATATAGGGCTCCAAACTTGATTCTAACTCGTATACATAAAAATGCTGTGAAGAAACTAAGTGTTTTTCTGTCATTTAGTTATAATCCTAGAGGGGAGCCTTAGCGCAACGGTAAAGTTGTTGTCTTGTGACCAAGAGGTCACGGGTTCAAATCCTGGAAATAGCCTCTTGCAAAAAAGCAAGGTAAGACTTCGTACAATGGATCCTTCTCCGAGACCCCACATGGTGGGAACTTTGTGCACCGGGTTGCTTTTTATTTAGCTATAATCCTAAATATGAAGCAAGCCCCCTTCAAATATCACGAAACATAGAAGGTTGTCAAATTAGAATTTCAAGTAATAATCCGTTGACATGGCCGAAGAGCGATGAAACAAACAACAATAATACATGAAAAGGAAAGATTCACACTCTTTATCAACTCCAACTCGAATTGTCAAATGTCATCTCCACCCTTGTTGTCAACTACAAGTCTCCAAATTATAACATTCATTTTTATTTTTTTTTTCAAAATTGTACGAATAAAATGTCTTCAATTATATTAAATAATTGGCAGTATATTTGGTTCGGTTCATATATATGATACATTTTGTTCATACAATAAAATAAAAATTGTGGATAGAATAACTCTAACAACTATGATAGCATCTGTTAAGTTAAAATTCAAATAAGAGCATTACTCAATTTTACATACTAAAATACCTCTTCCTCAATTGTTTCGAGGAAAAGGTACTCTTTTAGAATTTAAATGAACAAGGATACAAAAATATGACTTCTGACCTAAAAGTTCATCCCTCACTCTCACCATATGTTATCATTGTCTAACAATAATTTGTATCTCAGACATAATATTGAATACGGGAAAAAAAAAGAGAATATATTTTGATTTACAACAATATCAACATCAATCAATGTTAGTACCAACTATTTGGGGGTAAACAGCATGAATGGTTCCCCTCTACTAACTCTATGCAAAGTTACATCGCTAGCAATGGTTTATGACAATATATCCCCTATTACATAATTTGTAACTTCAAACTTGCAATATTCACACAAGCAAATAAAAGTGGTCTTCCTCCCATTTACAACCGCATGCCCATTAATCAACCATAAGTTCCGACGAATCAAAATATACACAAATGCATAGAGGGGATCACTTGCATGGATGTTAATTCACTTCATAAAGCATAAACCCATATTAATAAGCAAGTTTTGCCGAGATATGTAGGATTCAGATTTGAGTTCTACATCCACAACAAAATAACTCGAAACCTAATCATTCCTACCTCGTTTATGGTTATCCTTGGCAAGTAAAGTTGTAAATCTAGCAATATTAGGAAGAAAATTTCACCTTTTGTTTAACTTATGATAAACTTATATTATTGATATTTGATGAGACTTTTAATTTTGGCCTTTATCTTGACATTAATAATTAGACTTTTATGATAGGATATATTGATTTTGGATTTTAACTTTCTTTGAAAAATAGTTTTTATTTAATTGTTTTTAGGTTCCTCCTTGAAAATAAATTTATTAACCTTAAGCATCTCGCCCAAACTAGGTTTTCAATACACATTAATCCTATGAGTTTTGTGAGATGAGGGTTCATTCTTAGATATGTAGCTCTCATCTTTGAATTCTACATCGAGAACAACCCTTATCATTGCTCCTCTTTTCCGCTGAAAGAATTCTCTACTTCTCATTGCCAAACTTATTGTTTTTAGTTCATAATCCAAACCACTTGACAAGATACACGATGGGACACAAACACTAGAGGGGAAACCAAAAAGAAGTGAGAAAATCTATTTCCGAAAGACAAATGCAAACGGATGTACCACCTTCGACGTCGTCATCGTCCTCGTCATCATCCTCGTCCTCATCTCCGTCGTTAACATCCTCAACGACGGGGGCGTCATCCTGAAAGAGATCAGACCGTGTACAAAGGTTACATTTTCTTACATTACCATGGCAAAATCGAAAAACTCCAAGCGAACAAGACCATTTCTGATTCCAAATCCTAAACCATCAGCTGGAATCAATCGAATCTAACAAATAAAACCGAAGGAATAGCGAGAATGGAGGAGGGGAAATACCTTGTTCTTCTGCTCCTCCTTGAGAGAGGCGAGGACCTGGTCCTCTTCGTTGTTCTCTTCGGTGACGATTTTGGGACCCGGCATGTCGGCGGTGAGCAAGAAGGCGGCGGTCGGAATTCCTTCTCTGCGTTGTGGTTCCGGTGAGGATCAGGTTTTTATGGTATTCAGTGTTGCACTCAGATTGGGCTTCATGCATGGCACGTGTACATGTATTGGGCCGGATCAACCCAATTCGGCCCATTTACTGACCCATCTGTCATCCTATAGGTACACCTCGCAAATGGCACCTTATATTTACGGAAATTGGTTATTTACTCGCTGTATTTTACCTATTATTTTACTTATACATTATAGGACAAAAATTAAAAGCAGATCCCTTCTTAAAATTATTTCAAATTGATCCTAATTACTATACTCAAGGCATTATTATGTAAAAATAGTATTTATAAATTTAATAAAATGTTCCAACTTAATCAAAATTGGTTTAAATGACCAAATCTACTATAATTATAACAATTATGTTATAGTTGGTATAATAGTTTTTGAGTGATTTTAACAATTTTAAAATTATTTTGATTGATTTTAACTAAATTGATAAAAAAATTATTTCCCTCAAAAAATTAGAACCGTTAATCTAGGATTGGGGTCTCCACCGATCTATCCTATGACTATTATGAGAGAGATAAATCACGAAGGACTCTATAGATTTTGACATGATGCCCCAGATACGTGAGACATATAAATCCATAAAAAAATTTAGCTTTTCTCCAAAATTGATTCATGCCTTATTTGTAAGCATGATCGTGTCTTAACCATCACATCATTTCTGTGGGGATGACAAAAAAGATTATTTTGATAGTATAGTGCGTTGTATATAATAATTTTGATTAAATTAAAATGATTTATTTTAACATTTTATAATAATTATATTCATAACTATTACACATTTTAATATTTTGTTTTTATATGGAGAAATATGCTAGGTTATTTTAATTATTATTTTAAATATATTTTTAATTAAAAATTATTATAAGGGGTATTTGTTTATTTTTATCCGAAAAGATGTTTTTGAAAATGCTTAAAATAAAGCTACTTTGATAATTTTAAAAAATTGAAAGGTGTTCTGAAAAAAAAGATAAATTATGGGGGCAAAATCAAACATTTCCCTACTTTTATAAACGGTCGTTGACTTGTCAATTGTCATCGTTGTGGCGTTCCGATCCATCTCTGGTAGCTTTGGGAAGGGAAGATAAGAGAAGAAAGAAGAAGAAGAAGCGAATCAAATCGTCCTCATCTCTGATCTTTTGTTAAGGTACAGCTAAGCCGATCTCTCATTTCCTCCATCAACATCTGTTTGTTCGTTTGAGATTTTGCCGACTTGGTTTTGTTCTGTTCTTTCTCACAATCTCATAGTTGGATTAGGACTAGTTGTTGGACTGATTCGGTTGCTCGGTGGTGCAGAATACGTATAAGATTAAATTTTTGTAGCCGCCTCATCCTCGTCCAATCTCTTTTGTTCTGTAAAGTACGATAGTATCCTGTCTTTGGCTGATCTCACGCCTCGCCCCCTTTTTCCATCGCTTCATGGGACTAAATCTAGGGAAATTTTCGAACTCTTCGTTTATTTCGTTCGATTTCTCTTTTTTTTTCTTAGATAATGACCGCATCGATCTGTCTTGATTTTATCCTGTCTTTATGGAAGAAATTCTCGTAGAGTAAATTTTTTTTATCTTTTTGGATTTACTGGAGAGTGGATCTACCAAGTTTTCCCCATTGTGGCGTTTCTGCTTCCATTGCATTTCCCCAATTTTTAGATCATCAATAATAGGATGAGACAGATGCAGACGTTTTCGACAATGATATATAAGTTCTTCCATCATAAATGGTAGTAGATTCAAGAACCGAGGTGTGTGTTTGATGCATACTTGGTGTATTGCTTTCATTTTTGTAGTTCTCTCTTCACTTGACATGGTTGAGATTACGTTACTTAGAAAAAGTTCATGCTTTGCAGGCTGTAAAATACTACTTGTGCATGGATCCACCCTCACTGGACAAAGCGTTTCATCAAGAACTCATTCGGAGATCACTCATAGCAATCTCTCAACTTGATCCAGATACAATTCTCTCTTCAGAAAAGCTTCCTGATAAGTCAACTTCTTCTGTTGCCGATCAAAATGGAGGTAGCACGGTGGATGAATACAGAGCTAAGCTGATCTCAATTTCCTACATGCAATCTCCTAATGCTTGGAAAGATTAGATTTCATGTTTGTGAATCTGTGTAATATTACATGTGGATAGTTGCTGGAAACTGTTTTATGCTAATGGTTAACGTAAATGTGTTTTCAAAGATCACAGAACTCTGAATTTTGAAAATCAGCCTGCTTGTTTACATCCTGCTTGTTGCTCTTATCAAATTTGCATGTTGACAGTGGAATAGTCTGGCTGTGGAATACATGTTCTTTGCTACTGCTACACTTTTAAGATAAATGTTTTGGTTTGTAGTGCAGTTATGTGAAGCATAGATGCCATGACCAACTTTTGAAGTTAAAAATTAGCTTACTTGTCTATTGCTCATCTTACAACTTACCTAGTTGAATTTGCTCATCAAACCTTCCCTACCTCATGCTCGTGGCTCGTGGAACAGTTATGACCCACTTGCCTCAACTCATAACTAGGACTACAGAAGACATTCACAACTGAGGAAGATTTTCATCTGAAACTACCAAAGATGCCTATATCGGTTCAATGTTGATAGACAGAATGACAAGTATTGCCCATGCTAATCTGCACAGAATATAATTTAAAACCTTGTTAGATTCTAAGATTCCTGATACTATGTCAGGTTTGTTATACTGATTGCTTATTTCAAAAGCTTAGTCCAAGATGTCCTTAGCGTACTAAAGAAAATCTACTCGATCAGAATTTATTAGTATGAATAACTACTGATATCTATTTTGGTGGCTTCCATCAACAAATAATGATCTCAACAATACTTGTTGATTTTGTTGTCATTGGCTCAGTGATACACAACACTCTTACGTTGTATTACGAGTGAAAATTTTAATATCAAATCCCTTCTACACTAATGTGGTATAGAGTATGAGACGGATGGTCTCTCAAGGATCATAATGATGAGTTTGTCAATCCCTAGATGAGTTTTATCTTGATGGGGTTTCAACAATATGAAATGAAAATGAAAACAAGAACTGAGGGTATTCTCTCAATGAAAATCCAAACAACCTAACCTAGGAATGCAAAACAATTCATAAAACTTGAAATCAAACTAATCTAAACTACCACATTAGAAGAAATAATTGATAACAAAATTCGTCACAAACCCTAATGCCTCAATTAAACCAATCAAGAATTCAATCTTCAACATGAACAGTGACCCTAACTAAACTAACTATCCAAAACAAGGCAATTAGATCAACAATCGTGGGAATTCAACCATGAATCAAGATTGCAATTCAACCAAAAGAATAGAGTATTCAAACTAATGAATCTTGCAGATCAAGCTAGGGAATCCCCAAGCTTGACTTTGGTTTGTGATCGGAGAAGAAGAATAGAGGGCCGGCGGTGATGAATTCAGCAGTAGCTTTGATTGACTAGATTTGGCAATGAATAGTGTGACAGGAAGATGGATCTTAGCCTTCTGAAGATGTAGGGATATCCCTTGCTTCTTCTCAAGGCTCGTCAGTGAGTGGAAAGGCTTGATGATGATGGATCAAGCTCTGCAACGATGGCACAGTGAAGAAGAGAAACTAACTTATGAATGTTGTGGATGGCTCGGAAATACTCACCGGAGAAGGAGGGAATCCCCTTTCCTTTCCGGTGATTGAGCTTAAATGATTGGATTGGAGGAGAAACTCGGCGGTGAGCTCTGGTGATCACCTTCTTCCTTTGTTCTCCGTCGAATTTCTTCTATGTGCACCAATCGCTACAGGCATTACTGTAGATTCCTCAAAATAAATCTCAGATCTGAATAGACAGCTGAGATTGCTCTAGGTTTGAACGTGTGGATGGGATGAAATCCGAACGGATGGTCAACCTCAGTCCGATTTGAATGAAGGGTCAAGATGATTGGATCCGAGTGCACGGATAGGATCACCCTGATTTGGATAAATGACCCAGGATCAATTAGATCTAAATGAATAGTCAAGATTGATCAAATTTGGATCCTTTGATCAGATTTCTTCAGGTCTGAATGAAGGGCTCAGATCACTTCAGATTTAAACTTCCCTTGTAATCCTAGCTTATACTAAAATTGATCTTGATACTGGGCAAAAGTAACCTATGATTAAAAAGGTTTTTGTATTTATGACTACTTACTCATCAAGACCAGTTGGTATGCAAAGGCATTACATCTCGGCAAGATGCCGAATGATAAAGGCACCACATCTCGGCAAGATGCCAAATGATGAAGACATTAGGCCGAATGATAGACATTACATCTCGGCAAATCACCAAATAACGAAACTATTGCATCTTAGCCTTACCGAATGACGCTGACATTGTCTCTCAACCTCGTCAAATGAGGGAGGACATCTTAAACACAAAGGCATGATGTCTCGGCTGGTATATTCTATCTCGGCTATATGGCAATCCAAAAGTCTGGCATCTAGTTATATCATATATTCCCCTTCTGCCAAGTGGCATTCCCAACATATATTATATCTCAGCTCTAACCAAGTGATGTGGCGCTCGTTCAAGGCAAAATAGCCAGCAGGGCATCCTCTGTTAGTAATCTCATCCGACAGGATGACACATGACCATACCTACTTCAGATAAGTATGTCAGACCGATTAAATGAAGACTTGTCCTTATCAACCATGCGGGGGCATTAATTATTGCCTATGCGCCAACAACATTTATAAGGGTAATAATCTCAATTATCTCTAAGAGTCGGCGTCATCATGTCATAAAGTCATACCACCCACATCCATCCGTACCGCTCTGTAGGAATGTCTCTGCTTATATAAGGGTCACTTGAAGAGAGAAAAAGGAGGTTGGAGATCTTTACACTGCTCTTGTGCTTTCATATTCTCGCCTCTACTCACTGATCCCTGTCTTGAGCGTCGGAGGAGCCTTGCCGAGATCCCTCTAGATGCCCTTAACCATTTCTTTTCGCTGCAGGACTTGTCTCGGCTGCGAAGCGTCATTCGACAAATGTCCGAGACACCTCATTCTCCAATTCAGCGCTTCTGCCGCGTCCCGCCCTTCGATCCGAGTCACTGGTCCTTTGCCGCGCTCGCTACTAGACACCTCAACATCCCAATCTCAGCCGCAACAGATCCAATTCGAGTCTAATCTATGTTACATCTTTGATCCCCTACAAGACAAAAATGCACAATTTAAGTATAAATCCACAAATATAGGAAAAATTACGTCAAGGCCCTAAATGAGTTCAAACTCGTAAAATATGATATGAATCATAAGTAATCATATGAGAGGATTAAAAATCGTCAAGATTAAGAGCTAAAGCAATGTATCAAAAATGTTAGTTATCACTCAGATAAATAGACAAAAAATCAAAATAATATTCATCAAAGAAACAGTTGTACTGTAGTACCTGAGTATGATCAGTAATGCCTATTGTCTTGCTTCACTCACTCGTGAGGGTTACTGTATTCGAAGCCATCAATGACTGCAGCCAAAGAGGACGAAGAAGTCTCTAGGTATCTCACTATCCTTTTTCTTTCTTTCCAGAAGATTTTTTTTGCAATGTGCATTCTAATCATTCTCAGAATCCACAGGTGATGATTGACAAGCTCAGTGATGCAACAAGTTAAAGATGGAAAGTGAAACAGGTATAAGGGCTTCTGGTGTTTACCAGAGGATAAGCATCCGGAGATGGAGGCAGGGAAAGGAGCAACAGTAGAGGCTTACAGCTTCAAGGCCATGGTAATCTTATTATTTTATTTTCCCTTTTCTTTGATCTCTCTTGATGGTTTATGTTCTCCCTAATGAATTGGAGTGTGTCAACATCTTGCAAACGGGATCTGTCTGAGAGTCACAAGGTAACTAAATCGGTTGGATCAATAAAAAATTTTTGGTTGATGATTCCAACTCTGAAATCTTCTGTGTGAAATGCAGATCTTCTATGAGCTTGGCAAAGAGACCTGTAAATCATGTAACTACTCCAAGACTTCCTGAACATCAGGTAACTCCCTCAAAATATGGTTATCAAAAACACAATTGTGATGTAGTCATTTTTTCATTAATCTTTTTTACAAATTAGTTCAACTTTGCAACAGTGTCAGATAGAGCTCAGATAAACATTGGTATCTATATATTTGTACCAAATTTTTGGAGTTAGATTCTTAGGTTTCATATAAACTTTTGGAAGGAGATACTATGAAGAATGTTTAAATTAATTAAATTATTTTTTGTTACATTATCTCGAATTTTCCAAGGCCTCCACAATCTAACACAATACAACCCAACTCGGCCCTAAATACGTTAAATAGAGATATACGAAAATATTATCCTACACAATTCATCCGTGCGCACCTCCAATATCCACCATCCGATTTCCTAGAGTTCAAGGATTGGGCTATAGTGTGCAAGCGATCGGACGGTAGATAATGGAAGTGTACATGGGTATTCACGGATGAGTTATGCAGGATAACATTTCGTATATCTCTATTTAACATATTTAAGGCTGAGTTTTCGATCCCCAATGGGGGCGCTCCTTGTCCATGCACTTTCCAATGTGGGTTCTTGATTTACCTCCCTCCTAAAAGCGTGGGACAGTCATAGGGGGATCGTTAATGCAGCGGTACTGTATTTTTTAAATGATTTTTTATATAATTGCTTATTGAGGGAAATTTTTGAGAGATGCATTTAAAATGGTACAGATATGTATTTAGACGATCAATAAATACTTTACTTGGATGATGTGAAATTATAACAAATATATACATTGAACGAAGAAGAGGAAGACTAAAGAAGACTTAATTAACAATGATAAAATAGGATCAAATTTATTTTAAATATAGATAATGATATAGTAGGGGATAGAATCCAATAGTATAGGAGGATCCATATAGTTGACCTCATCTAGTGGGATAAAATTTAACTGTTGTTGTTTATAATATAAGTCATTAGAGAACTTAATTTTTGCTTTTGGGTGAAGACGGGCTTCGAATGCAAGTCGTTGACGATGACTTTTAAGCTCTTACCAAATTGACATTCACATAATTCAATTAGACTTGGACATTGTAATTTTTTTTATTTTTTTTGCATAATTAGTTTTATGTTACTTATGTTGACACGAATGGTGCATCCCACATTTGACACAATTAATGCAACATAGATTGACACAAATCTATTTTTTTTTTTTTTTAAGTATGTCCTCAAATGTAATTTGATTGTACTCCTTAACCATTCGGTTGCAACTGACTAGCAAAGTAAACTTGAAAAGGCACAAATGCCAGGACCCACATAAGCCACAATTAACATGGCAAGCTACAACTTGCCATCTTTTCTTCCACTTATTTGTTGTCGTCTTTAAACATGCGGCCTGAATGTTATCCAATTGTGCTCCTTAAACCTTTCGTTGCGACTGATCGAAAATGTAAAGTCCAAATGGTTAACTTATTTGTCGTTGTCTTTAAACATGTGTCGTGAATGTTATCCAATTGTGCTCCTTGAACCTTTTGTTGCGACTGATAGACAAAGTAAAGTCCAAACGCTTTAACTAACGGACTTGTTTTTCCCCCTTTCCAGGCACTCAAGCGATTGAAGAAGCTATTGTATGTTGAACTTGTGTAAAAACTTGTTTGTGATTCATTTGTGGGCATACATCGAGATGACAAGATCAAGTGCCTACATTTTTTTTTGTTATTATTGGAATTTGTACTTGTGCAAATATTAACTACTTGTTTAGTATTTATAAACTGAGGTAAATTTGCATGTGTGTATCCAATAGAAATGTTATGTTATATAATTAATCCGTGAACATCTTCATTATTTATTTTTTGATTTTTTAGGATTCAAAAATTAGATTATAATGTGCAATCGTTCATATGATGAATAATAAAGGTGTTTCGGTTGAATTGTTTAGTTTAAAGTTTTATAACTGTTTCCCTTTCTTTCATTTCCTCTTCTCTTCCTTTCGCCCTTTCTCTCCTTCCAACTTCATCCTTTTGCCCCTCTCCTTCCAACTTCATGGCGGTAAAAATTAAAAAAAAAAATCTAACGTTAATTAGAGATGGCAATGGGCCCCGAACATGAATGTAAATTGTGCAAACATAAACTCATTTTGCATATTTGGGGCAGTGATGTTGCCAAAACAAAATAAAATAAAATTAAACCATTAAAAAAAACAAATGTTAATATGTAACAAAATAACCTGATTAAATAAGAGATGAAAGAGTGTACAGAAATTCAAACTAACATAGCCATGAACAAATCTTGTTATTGTCATGTCTACAGTTGAAATCAATATCGAAACAATAACAATATCAAATATTAACTTGAGTTCATAGCTATTGTTCATTGGGACGTTTAAGTTTGCTGAGATAGTTTACATTCGTACTCGTTCGATTTACTTTTCTTTTTTATTAGGAGCAGCTGAGAGGGCCACTAATGTGATGGTTTATTTTTTTTTTAGTTAATAGCTATTGTCATTGTCCCAAAATCATTGCCAAAGAAAATTCCTACAATGCAGTGAAGATTTAAAACGACGGCACCAAAGTTTCGTAGGTACCATTCCATATATATATATACTGTCTTCAAAAATTTATTATCAGCTCATCAATGATAACGAATCGAGTTTTACACATGTAATTCACATCTAATAAATCAAACTCACAATAAAACATGCATTAGATCACTTCGTCGAATTTAATTTTTAATGGTGAATCTGTGTTATTAAATAACATGAAATTCATCTAATGGAGAAATAAAATTCAATAATCTTTTACTTAAACTATATATATGATTCTGTATACAATACACAATACCTTTTTTTAGCTAAATAATATAAAACTTTATGGGTTAAATACCTCTTTAAAACAATGTGATCTATTAATTTAATTGGTATGGGACTAAAAAAGTTATAATCATCTCACTTGTAATAAGACCCAAAAAGTATCACAATACTAACTTCATTAACGATTTAGATTTGATGTAGACGTGTAACATGAGAATAAAAATGAGATTTTCATATATCCATTCTCAATTGATCCTCCTTATAACCCAAATTAAATCATGTTTATATATACTCTATACTAAACTGTTGTAGTAAATATGATTTAAATTCTATAACTCAAAATAAAGTTTTACTTCATATTTATAAGCACCATATACAAATCATAATAGTAAATCATGATATTTTTATTTCAAAATGTCAAAAAATAAATATATATGTATTTGAAAACTTTATTATGTATAATAAATTGAAATATACATGTATTTATTGACATGAAACATTATACCAAATACAAGCTCTCATTAAATGGGTATTTCATCTAAAAGGACCTTCATATTTACCACATGTTGATAAAACACCTTAGGTGGTAAACTTTTGGTGAGTGAATCTGTCAATATGGAATTTGTGCTAATATGCTCTATCGTCACTTAATCACTTTAAACTCTTTCTTTAACCATCAAAAATTTAATATCGATGTATCTAAACTTCGACAAACTGTAGTTATCCTTGGAATATAATTTACAATTTTATTATCATAGATGATCCTCAATAACCTATTAATATCATCAATAATCTGGAATTTCATGATGAGATTTCGCAGTCATATCCCGTGGTTGAATACTTTATAGCAGGCTATAAATTCTACCTCCATGATGGAATTGGCTATAAGCATTTGTTTGATGCATTTCCATGCTACAACCTCTCCAGCAAGCATGAAGCCATATCTTGAGATAAACCTCATGTTATTTTAGCATTCAACAAAATCAAAGTCTGAATATCCAATGATCTCCAGATCACCTGATCTTCGATATATGAGCATGTGTGGTCTTTGATTTTTTGTAAATACAGCATAACCCTCTTTGTAATTTTTCAATGCTCTGTTCAGGGTTACTCAAATATTTACCTAATATCCCTATTATGTATATAATATTCATATGCATATATATTTGAACATGCATGAAATGCCCTATTGTCGATGTATAAATTAAAAGAGTTTCTTTATTTCCTTGATTTTAAGTTTAAGACGTGGACACTGCTACAATCTAAATCTGTCACCCTTCGAATTGATGTCACTAGAAGCACAATTCTGCATGTCATACCTAATGAGTACTTTTTCAATATAGATCTTTTGTGAAAGTCCAAGAATATAATACCCCTTAAACAATCACAACAAATCTATAAAATAGTTCACCATGATCTTTCATTTTAAAATTACTTGATAGAAATAACTTGATTTTATGTAGTAAACTTTGATCATTATTTGTTAGCAAAATATCTTCCACATATAAAACAAGTATAATAAACTTCCTTCCATTAAACTTAACATGTATGTATTAATCAACGAGTTTCTCTTGAAACCTGAATGAAGTAATCATTTAATCAATTTTTTATATTATTAATGAGATGTTTGTTTTAAATCAAAAATAATTTTTTTAATTTACATACAAGGTACTTTGTATTTTTTGGTTCAAAGTTCTCTGATTTCACTGTGTATATAGTTTCCTCAATATCTCCATTGAGAAATATAATTTTTATGTCCATTTGATATAATTTTAAATCATAATAAATTACAAGTGTCATGATTACTCTGAGAGAGTATTTCATTGAAATCGGTGAAAAAACCTTCTTATTATCAATGTCCTACCTTTGAGTGAATTTCTTGACAACGAGGCGAGTCTTATACTTTTTGATATTATCTTTTGAATCCTAGTTGGTTTTGAATATCAATTTACAACCAACATATTTCACTCCTTAAATCAATTTGATAAGTTTTCAAATGTCATTGCCTGTCATAGGTCATTGTCTGTCATAGACTACATCTCTTCCCTCGTAACTTCAATCCATCTTTCTAGATTTCAACACTATTTAACTTTGTAAAAAGATGTCAAATCACTTTCCAATTCTATGTTGAACTCATTCTCTTAGAAATATATATAGTCATGTGGCATTTTAGATATCTTTTCTGTAGTGGATCTCCTTAATGATACTTGTACTTGAATGGTTGCAGCACTTACTCAATTGTAGGAGAGAAACCTTCAACTTGAGCAAATGGTCTGATCCCTCCATTTGTTTTAGAGGGGACATGAAAATATCTTAATCCATTGCTCTTACTGGATGTGTAACTTTAACTATACAGGAATTATCAATTGCAACAATAGTGACCATAGTAGAATCACTAATACTCTCCTCAAATGATATATTTCTAACTTTAATGATTTTATAGTCCTCAATAAATTTGACATTATCCGTCTCAAAAAAGATATATTTGAGAGGTCAAAAAATTTAAAATCCCTTGACTTTTCTGAGCATTCTACAAAATGACAAATAATTGTCCTTGAGTTTAATTTTCTTTTATTAGACCTATAAGGCTTAGCTTTAGTTGGACAACTCCAGACGTATAAATGTTTAATGCTATGCCTTTTATCTGTCCATAACTTATATGAGTTTTGATCACTTCCTTACTAGGTATTGTATTCAATAAGTATATTGCAGTCTTGAGTACTCTATCTCACAAAGGCTCTGGTAAACAAGAAAAGGTTATCATACTCCTCACCATGTCCTAAAGGGTTTAGTTTTGTCAATGGTTATACCATTTTGATAAGCACTTTTAGGTATGGTAATTGAGCTACGATCCCACAATTAGTAAAGTATTCAGCAAATGACTTAGAATGTTGTTCACTTGATTCATCAAATCTGTCATAATATTTACCACCACAATAAAATCTGACAACTTTAATCTTCTTGTCTAATTAATTTTCAACTTCAGTTTTGAAGAGCTTGAACATGTCCAAGGATTATTTCTTCTCATGAATAAGATACAAATAATCATATTAGGAATAATTATCTATGAAACTAATAAAGTATATTTGACCATTCCATGAGGCCTTAGGGAATAATCCACATATATTTATATATATTAGTTTTAAGAATTCATTACATCGCATTGCACTTTATTTTGCTTATTAATTGTGCTCCCTTTGACACACTCAATGCAGACAAGTCTGGTGTATCAAGGAAATTGAAAATTTCTTATAATATTAATCTTTCTTAGTGTTATTTGAAAATATGTCTCAAATGTCTATGTCATAATATAGATGAATTCTCATTAAATAAACTATGTTTTGTAACTATACGATGCATTATTATGTTGTTTGTAGGGGCCACAGTGTTTAACCTATACAATTTATCAATCAAGGAATTAGTACCAACTAAAAATTTAATTTCTAAAAATATTAAACATTTCATTTCCAAATGGACAAAAGTATTCCGATTTGTCTAAACAAAAAACAAAAATTAAGTTCTATCTAAAAGAAGATGCAACAAATGTATTATCCAAATCCAAATATAGGTCGACTTCAAGATAAACTCTAAAAACACTTGTGGCTTCTAACTTAGTCTTTTTATCAATTTTGGTATATATGTATCTTTCACCATTAATTGACAGTCAATTTTATAGACAACCCTACATAGTGATGTTTATGTGAATAGTGATATCATTATCTATCCACCAAGCAGAGCCAACCCTAGGGGAGGGTTGTTGGGGCTCTCACCCAGGGCCCAAAATTTGATCTTAAAAAAAATATATGTAAAAGGATCCAATTTTTATAAAAATAAAATTTTCACCATTAAAATGACTCCTTTTTTTATTATTTCACTCAGGACCCATTCAAATTTTCATCATTTCAGGATCGGCTCTGCCACCAAGTGTCATCAAGTAGTGACTAAGTTGACTTCTAAATTAATAAAGTTGAGAAGTATACTTTCTTAATACACCAATTGACGTATCTCAGATAAACTTCTTAAGGTGACCTTTCTTCTTACAAAAGAAACTAGTTGATTTCTTATCTTGTTACTTTTGCATCTAATGCCTTGAAACCTCATACATTGCAAGTTGTTTAATCTTATTCTTAGGCTACGTTTGGTACGGGGTAATGTAATCAACTTTGTAATGTAATCAAGTTTGTAATGTAATGTAATGTGTATTACATTACTGTGTTTGGTTAACGATTGGTGTGTCATCTTTGATTACAAAAGTGATTACATTCGTTTGTTTGGTATTCATATTTGTTATAAGGAATGTAATTCATATTATTATAAAATGACAAAAATACCCTTATAATTTCTTCTTTAAGGTAATATAATTCTTAGTCGCCGGACCGATCGCCGATCGACCGTCCGCTTGGTCGCCGACCTTCACCGTCGCTGGCACCGGTCGCCGTCACGATCGGGTCGTTGCCGATCGGCCGTCGATCGATCGCCGTCCCGGGCCGACCGACAACCATCACCGGCCGACAACCATCGCCAGTGGTCATCGTCGACAAGCGCCGAGAAGCAATGAGAAAAATAAAAGAAGGATATATTTATCATGATAAATATTGAGTCCGTAATGTAATCGAATTACATAGTTTTTCCTTCGTAATCGAGATTACGGATCTCGACTCTTATTTTGTAATGCAATTACATTACATTACATCTTTGAAATGTTACCAAACAAAGTAAATCATCTTGTAATGTAATCCTGATTACATTACAAGCCTGATTACTCCGTACCAAACGTAGCCTTAGTGTTGGCCTCTGTCATTTTCTTGCTAGCACCTTGGAAGACGGATACAAAGTGAGTACTCTTAAATGTCTCCTGTTTTAATCTCTCGTCCTCTTGTACACACTGAGCTAGAGCTTATTTAATGTCTACTTCTCCTTTTGAATATTGTAACTAATCTTAAAAGGAGTGGATTGTGTAGATAGAAAGATCAAGATTACATGCATGCACAAGGATACTTTCAAACATCTCAAACTTTAGTGCTCTCAGTCTTGTTACTAGGTTGGATATCTCCATAATATACTCACTTATATTATCCTTTCCATTATACTACATTGAGACAAGCTTTGTCATAATCATAGTTTCTCGATCTTTTCACTCGAGTCGAAATGATCTACTATTTGTTTTAGAAAGAACTTAGCATTCTCTTTCTCAGAGATGGAACCTCTCATAGATTTCGGAATGGACATCCTCATGATCATTAGACTCATGCAGTTCAATCAATTTCACTTTTAAAACACTATTTTTTTATATGTAGTATTATCACTAGTTAAAGGCGCAAGACGATCATGCCTAAATACAAAGTCTAGATTCACGTAGTCTAAAAGAATTCTAATATTCTCTTTTTATTACGTGCATGATTATCTTAACATGAGTTATATAATCTGTAAGTGTTTCTCGAGCATAACTCACAATAATTCAAATCGGTCACATAGTACGTCTTCCTTTGGACTGACATACTATGAGCATGATTTTCAAAAATTGTGTTTTATTTGTGAGCTTCTTTAAATATATATTTGTCATGAAAATAATTTTTCTTTAAACTAATTATGTTTAGCATATACAAAATGTAGTACATCTATCTAATAATTTTCACTTTGATAATGGTATTAGTTCAACTTAGTAGTAAGTATATGAACAGATACACATGAAAGCCTATGAAATCTAGTTAAACATCAACAGTAGACTACCCTTAAATAGCAATCAACTAATATATGCCCCAGGGGCATGATGCAACGGCAAAAGCAGAGAGGTATCCCACAGGATAACGCAGTTCAATCCTCATCTCAATATCATTCGGCGACGAATTTAAGAAAAAATTATTCGGAAGCCCCTGAGGCCTAGGAGTTTGCCCAGTAGACGGAGTACGACTTTCGGCTTTGGACCATCGTTCAGGGATGATGCAATTGTGAAGTTTGGGTTGAACTGTGAAAAAGTTATGAGTGCTGCCTTGATTTACCCTTGGTGGCCGATGGAGGTCACTTGAGCTTCGAACTTACCTAGCTCAATTGTTGGCAAGGCATTCTGAAGGTCCGTGGAGTAGGGTTGGTCACTCCCAAGGATTAGTCATACCGAAGATTTGGATACCCTAGTTTCAATAAAAAAAAACTAATATCGATTGATCCTTATCTAGCAATTGATTGATATACCTTTTGTGTTTGACCTGAACATAGTAGTAGAGTGTCGCACTTGACTACCAAACCTATCATTCTCAATCCAAATTGAACAACTGAGTACTTTAATCGATTGCTAAACTTTGTGTTCATTTCTAAGCACAACAATCAACTAGACCTTAACTGTTATCGACTGATCTTGTCGATCGAGTCCATCAGTCGTATCAAAAAGATTTTGTATTCAATCTCACCCACCTCAATCAATTGACTCCTAAAGTAGTTGACTAATTTACATCAATCGAATATTCCAATCGAACTAGAAATTTTATACGAGTGATTCTATGCACACCAGTCGAGTGCTTCAATCAATTCTGAAACTTTCTATATATAATCTCATGCATGTCAATCGACTAAGACTTGATAGCTATCATTAGTCAAAAGTGCTCTAATTGAGCCAAAATATTTTATGGCTAAGTTTTACATGCATTAGTCAATTGATGGCTTCCATCAATCAACTACGACCAATGCAGTTTGACTTTTGTAGTTGGCATGTGATTATTTTCTCATGAAAATTATAGCGGTTAACCTAAATTTGCTATCGTTTCTTATCATTATTCATAAAATAATATCAAAAACTCATGAAATCTTAGGTTTTTCAATCTTATATTCAACGAATATGAACCGATTTACTATACCAAATTGAAATCCAATGCATTTATACTAAAATAGTCAAAATTGAATGCTTATGCTATATTGATAACTTAAATCCTAAGCTTTGATACAAATTGAAAGAGTTTATATAAATCCAAAACCAACATATTCATGAACAAGATTTTATTATCGTCACATCTACGACTAAAATTGATATCAAATGTTAACTTGAGTCCATAATCATTCCATCATCACGGAATTATTGTTGGAGAAAATTCTTGTAATGCAACTAAGATTGTCTTCTGTGTGAGCTAAGACGATGACACTAAAATCTCAAATCCAATAGAGATGAGATAAGAGTTGCTTTTATATATATATATATATTTTGAAAGCTCAAACTCATAATAAAATATGCATTAGATCACTTCATCGGATTTAATTTTTTAATTTGAATGCTTTTAAATAACATGAAGATGAAAAATTAAAATCGAACTAGAGGACTAATGGTGTGGCGTAGTTATAAACTATCTAAAAAGACAAATAAGAGAATAAAGTAGCGTTTAGTTTGTGGAAAACTTTCTATTTATCGTTTTCATTTGTTGAGAAAACAAAAAAATAATATTTGGTTAGCGTTTTCCAACTTCATTTTCGAAGACATTTTCTAGAAAATTGAAAAACAAAAAAAAAAAATTCCCTTTTCTAGAAAAGGAAAAATGCATTGCTTATCAAACATCCCTTGAGTGTTTGAATCTCATTAGGGATCAATGTACATAAATTATATTTTAAATTTATCTAATATGTAAAATAGAAGAGACGATTATTTACGTGTGCCCGTGATTAAATAGCATAAAAAAACTGATTGAATAAATTATATTTATCAATATATAATTAACCTATGCCCATGATTAAATAACATAAAAACAATATGTGTTTTATTCTATTATTTGTTTTATATCATATATAATATAATTAGATAAACCACAAATTATTATTTATTTTTATTAATTACCATTAATGAATCATGATTAATGTATATTCAAATGTTCTTATCGTATTTGGAGCTTTCCAAGTCAGAAAATTCTCAAATGGCAAGAGACTTGAAAGCCTGATTACATCAATAATAATAATAATAATAATAATAATAATAAATTTTCTCTTTATACTTTTAAATTCATTGCGACTAATCTATTGGTTCATATTCCTCATCAACGAGCAATAAACATCCAGCAACAAAATGACAATTTTAAATAATATATAATTTTATACATTTCTCTTTATTTTCGTAGTTTCTCATCTCCACAAAAAACACAAAAGTACATGTAATTTATTGAACATTCGCGGAACTTCCTAAGCTCTACTAGCACAAATTTTTCCTCTCTTCCTTTTTATTTATTTTTGATTGGCATTAAATAGTTCTTCGAATTGTAATTTTATTGGTCTCAAAATCTAATCAATACTTAAGAAACTATATATTAACATCATACTACATCGTCTCTTTTCTTCTAATTAAATAGTAAAAAAAATATGAAATCATTATATTAGTGTCCTCTTCAGTTGTCTTTAATCAAAGAGGAAAGTAAATCGAGTGGCTGTGAGTATGAACTATCTAAGTAGATTTGAATGTTTCAAGGTACTGATTTTCATTAGAGGGAAAATCAACAAATATACTATAGATAAGGATCGACTCGAGAATTCCTAATTATTTGTATAGATATTCTATTATTATGATACAAAAGGTTGAAATATGTCAACCTAGGGGCGTCTATCAGTTCGTCTCTGGACTATCGTAATGGAGGTAAATCATAGTAGACATTTGGCCCTTAAGACTAATAATTAGTGCACGGAGGGACGACACTTTCACATTTGTAAGTGAATAGATGCTCTATCACTGTATCATAGTCCGAGTATTATCTAATTAAATGGTGATCCAGTGTTATTTTTGTTAATATTAGCGAACAGTTTAAAAGGATTTGGACCTGAAGTCGGAATTATATGGGCTGATTTGAACACTCTGCTGTAGGCTTATTTTCGGCCCAACTATTCGAACGCGGATATCCCCATCCTGCCTCTGGTTCAGGACGCGAGTTGGTACGCGACTGCTTTTCCTGATGACGTGGCCTCAGCCGACGGGCGAGCGGCGAAGGCCCGCGTGTCATCGTGTCTTAAGTCGTCGTATATATCGTGACGCGATGAGTTCGTCGTGTCTCAATTCGACTCATTGACCTCTCCCTCCTCGCCCTTCCTCATCGCGTCGCCTTGCCTCCGCCCTCCGCCTCGCTTCCGCCCCTGCGCCGTGCTCCGCCGAGTTCCAGAAGGTACGCTATAGAACACGATTCCATCCAAATTTCTTCAATTCGAGTTTCTTCGGCCGTGAATCCGTCCTTTGATTCCGTCGGCACCGTAATCAAGGGAGGCGTTTGGCTTCGTTTGCTGAATTATGGCTATGAATTTGTTGGGTTGATCGCAAGGCGGCGCGGAACTCGTTGATCCAAGCCGGCACCCTGCGAGCGGGCCGTGATCCACTTTTTGGCAACCCTGCGGGTGGGGGCGCTGGCGAACGGCGACGCTCTAAGGTATTCGTTCCTTCGTCCTGCGCTTCTCTTGGACGGATAGGGTTTCTTCATGTGTTTTCTATTGACGTATTTCCTCGCCAGATCGACTTCTCGAATCTGTTCTTTCAGGATGCTTTTTTTTTCTGCGGATTGTGTTTTGTAGATCTGTGTAGTTTTCAACCATCTGTATCGTTTGTGATCGTCAATAAGATATGGATCCATGTAGCTTGATATTGTCAATGGGATCGATGCACCTGTATGCAGTGCTGTTCTATGTTGCTTCGCTTCAGATAGCTAGTATTGTCTTCATGGGATAATTTTTACTCAAGCCTTTCGAAATCCTTATTGGAGATTTGTGTGCTACATGGGGTCTATTTGTGACTCAGATTCCAACATAGCTGCATCATGCTGCCCATTCTTGGTCTATAGTAGTAGGAAGCATTGGGTAATTCGCCTGTATTATTCTCTGGAAATTTTATTCGAGATTCCATGTTTAAGTATCCTTGCTTTTGTTTCTTGCAGTGAGTTTTCTGATGCAGTTGGACTGCCAAATTGTCGCATATTGCATAACTTCTTATGCAGTATCTGAGTGCATTTGCTGACTAGAGGCTTGCTCTTCCAATTGAGGCTTTATTTGTTCTTTTCTCTTTTGGATTTGCCGTTATGGATTATTTTAGCGGAGACTTAGATCCTATTTATTATCTTTTAACTTGGTGTTATGCTTTGGAATTTGGAAGATTATTGACATTTGTCTAGAATTTAGTGGCGAATTTTATCTGAATCATGTATAAGCATATGTTTAGATTGTCATTTTTAGAAAATTGATTGACTATTTATCCATTATAAGATTTGGTGTGATGCAATATGAATCAGCAGGCATTGCTGCTCAAGTAATTGGAAGCACTATCTAACAACCACTGGGGATGGAACAAACAACTGTTCCAGGAAGAACCACCTCATCCTTTCCAACTGCTTTGCAATCTTCGGCACCTTTCAGATCCTCAGGTCCTATTGTTGGCTTGGATGGATCTGTTCCTTCTCGAGCTCCTACCCCTTTTGTTTCTTCAGGCCCTATAGCTGACTTTGGGTCATCAGTTACTCCGCAAAATACATCACCATTTTTCTCCTCTGGTCCTCCTATTGGCACGCAGCCATCTCACTTCAGAGTGCCACCACCATCTATTAGGTCAAATGGCCCTTCTGGCCCTCCATCTTATCCAGCACAGGATCTCAGTTCTTATCAGCAAATGCAAGCCCCGAGATTTTATCCAGTTGCTCAACCTTCAGCTCCCTTGGGTTCTTCACCTTTTATCCATCAGCCACGTGGGCCGCCACCTACTGGATCTTTTCAGCCTCAATCTCAAACTCCTGCAGTGTCAACGGGACCCACACAAAGTTTATCGCAAATGGTACCAAGAAGTAATGTGCCTCAACTGTCAGAGCCATCATTTACTACAACTAAAATACCATCTCAACCACCTTTGCATGGATATTCGAATGTACCTCCAAGACCTAGCATGCCTTCATTTCAACCAGATGCACAGTTTCATGCTTCTGGGCCAGTTTCACAACCGCCAATGCAGGGTGTTCCACCTGCCCATGTTCCTGCCACACATCCTTCTTATTATGCTCACCAAAGTATTGTGCCTCCATCACCTCCTGTTGGAGGTCCATTGGGTTATAGTTCAAGGGATCAGCTGCAGCATCCTATGACAGCACCTCCTATAGGAGGTGTTCAAGGTCTAGTTGAAGAATTTCAGTCATTATCTATTGGATCAGTTCCTGGGTCTCTCAATCCTGGAGTCGATACAAACATGCTTCCAAGGCCACTGAGTGGAGATGAAGATCCAACTAAAATTCATGAGCTGTACCCTATGAATTGCCATCCAAGATTCTTCCGACTGACCACTCATGCATTACCAAATTCTCAGTCATTGTTTTCTAGGTGGCATTTGCCTCTTGGAGCAGTTGTTCATCCTCTAGCTGAAACTCCTGATGGGGTAAAATTATATTTTGGTGCTTATTGTTTAAGTGGATGCCTTCTCATACCTTGCACGCATTATATCAATTATTTTCTTTCAGGAAGAAGTACCAGTCGTCAATTTTGGACCAGTGGGCATCATTCGCTGCCGAAGGTGCCGTACATATGTAAATCCCTATGTGACATTCACAGATGCTGGAAGGAAGTGGAGGTGCAACCTTTGTTCTTTGCTCAATGATGGTATGTAAACTGTAATATTTACCTTCTCATTGTGTCCACTCTGGCATTGTTATACATTTTTTTCCTGATAATATTTATTTTGTGTTGGTAATCTACACATATCTCATGCATGACTGACCCTTATAAGATAACCATTGTCTTAAATTGCATTCCTTAGTCCTTATAGATGACCATTCCTTGAAAAGTGATGTAGCTTATGCATTAGCCTAACAATACTACAACCTGAAATATCATGGATCACCTGATTTAAATAATCAAATTTTATGGAGTTTAGTTTCAATCTTTTTGTAGGACATTACAATAATGCTGAACTTGTATTGTCTACTTATCGGCTATAAAATTTATTCTCTAAGTGAACATGACCTAGCTTGACTACTTGATCTAAGCACCTGAGAACCAGGGGATATTCATGTTGCAAAAAATATGGAATCACATAACTGTAAAATGACTCATCTGAAAGAAGTTACGAAGGTATAGATACCCCTGTGTACAGGGAAATTTATTTTTTGATGAGATCAGATTCCTATGTCCATTGTGGACATGGCATTATCTTGGAAAATAAAATTTACTGTAGCCAGACTTTATAACACAATGAAATATAACGTACTAGCATGGGCACTATTTTTATTACAAGAAATTGTATTAGAATGGTGTAAGACAAAATAGCAGCTTTTCTTTACTTTATGTCTTTGAAGCGAGAATAAGCCCTTAATTATGAGTGTCTTGCTCTGATCAGTGCCCGCGGAATATTATTGTGCCCTGGATGCCAGTGGCAGAAGATGTGATATTGACCAAAGACCTGAGCTATGCAAAGGCAGTGTAGAATTTGTTGCTTCAACAGAGTACATGGTTCGACCACCCATGCCACCTCTATACTTTTTCCTCATTGACGTGTCAGTATCTGCTGTTCGTTCTGGTTTGCTCGAGGTAATCTATTTGGAAGATAGTTCAGTTTCCAAAATTCATTTCAAGTTCATACATGTAGCAGTTTTTTTACTTAATATTTGATATGGGCCTTGGAATTCAGTTTTTCTCTAAAATGGTTTACAGATTGTTGCAAATACTATCAAGTCCTGCCTAGATGATTTACCTGGATTTCCTAGGACACAAATTGGCTTTATAACATTTGACAGCACATTGCATTTCCATAATCTGAAGGTTAGCGTTGATTTAAAAAGCTATGTCATGTAATTAATTTTCACAGCAATATATACCCCTGTTTTTCACTTTATTTTCCTGATACCATTGCTTGCATGGCAAAGTAATGCTTACAATTATCAAAATTATTACTGATTAATCTTTTCTTTCCCCAGTCTTCTTTAACTCAGCCTCAAATGTTGGTGGTAGCTGATCTGGATGATATATTTTTGCCATTGCCTGATGATCTTCTCGTTAACTTATCCGAATCTAGGCATGTAGTCGAAGCATTCCTTGATAGCCTGCCAATTATGTTCCAGGGCTCTGCTAATGTAGAATCAGCCCTTGGGCCTGCTCTTAAAGCATCATTCATGGTTATGGTAAATTGTCTTTCATCTTATTGGTTCCTGTTTGTTGAGTTTAATGTTCATTTACATGTTTTGCCCTTTTCTAATAGAGTCAACTTGGAGGGAAGTTGCTCATATTTCAGAGTACTTTGCCATCTCTTGGTGTTGGCCGCTTAAGACTTCGTGGAGATGATCTTCGTGTTTATGGGACTGACAAAGAACATTTTTTAAGACTACCTGAAGATCCATTTTATAAGCAGATGGCTGCTGAGCTTACAAAGAATCAGATTGCCGTGGACATATATGCTTTCAGTGAGAAGTACACAGATATTGCATCTTTAGGTGACATTTCAAAACTCTTCCAGTTGCTGTATAAGCAGATGGCATTCCACTTGTCTTTATGTGTTTTTCTTGTTTTTGCAGGATCTCTGGCCAAGTATACTGGTGGCCAGGTATATCATTATCCATCATTTCAGGTTGCTCTTCACCGTGAGAAACTTAACTATGAGTTGAGTAGGAATCTTAGAAGGGAGACTGCCTGGGAAGCTGTGATGCGCATAAGATGTGGCAAAGGTCCCTAATAAAACTATTTTTCCTTCTGTAATGTCTTTTTTCAAAGATAATGTGTGAACACGCATTTTGATTCTAAGCAACCTTTTTTTGTGTGTGTGTGTGTTTGTGTGTTTCAGGTGTCCGCTTTACAAGTTATCATGGACACTTTATGTTACGATCAACTGATTTGTTAGCCCTTCCAGCTGTAGATTGTGACAAAGTCTTTGCAATGCAGTTGGCTCTGGAAGAAAACCTACTGACAACTCAGACTGTATACTTTCAAGTTGCCCTTTTGTATCCTTTTCTATTATGAAATGCATTATTTACTACTTTTTAAGAGACCAATTGGGTGAAAATTCTAGTCAGGTATATTCAAACAAAGTGTCACTTGAAATACCTAGTGTTTCTCTGATCGAACCTAAACAATTCCACACAACTTAGCAATAAAGTTTTTAGATGATAGTTCACACCATTTCCCCTGCACAAGCTTATCTCCGAGAAAGCAGTGCCACCGCAATTTGAATTATTCAGGTGTCAAGCTTATCTCTGCCTATTGGACTATGCTTTTTTATTTGACTTGCTAAAATAATAACTAAAGTGCTTGCTTCATGCTTGTTGCTAGTTGTGGATGTTAAGATAGGCAATTCTGCTGGAAGTTTGCCTTCACTATAAATGATTGGCCGAACCCTGGTACAGTTTCAAACCTTGTAGGGGAATGAACTTCTAACTTCTACACATTTCCTCTTAGGTTAAAATATTCTCAAAATTTTAACAGGATAATAAGAATCTGTTTTTTTGGAAACAACAATAACAACAACCAAGTCTTATCTCACTAGGTGGGGTCAGCTATATGGATCCTTTTACGCCATTGGATTCTATCCCCTACTATATCATCGTCTATACTTAAATAAATTTTATCTTGTTTTATTGTTGCTAATCAAGTCTTTTTGGGTCTTCCTCGTTTGATATACGTATTTGTCATCGTTTTACATTATCTACTAGAGCATTTATTAGTCGTTTCAGTACATATTCATATCACCTTAAATATGTCTTTCGGAGTTTCTCCTCAATAAATGCAACTCCAACTTTTTTTTGAAAAACTACTTATTTGAAAATTTTTGATAATATTGAAATTTCTTGTCGTCTCAAACCATGATGAATTCTATAGTGTGCTGGTAATGATAAGTGAGTCCTTAGCTGGCATAGGTATACTTCCTCATCAGGTGTGAGACGAATTAGAGTTCACACAGCAGCTGCACCAGTAGTGACTGATCTTAATGAGATGTACAATAGAGCGGATACTGGAGCAATTGTTGCTTTGTTGGGTAGGATTGGTAAGTTGAAATACTGGTCTCTGTAGTATTTGGAAACTTGATGTCTAGTTTCTTATGGCCAAGAATCCTGCAGCAATTGAGAACTCACTATCACAGAAGCTGGAAGATGCTAGACAATCAATTCATTTGAAACTCGTGAAAAGCCTTAAAGAGTATCGGAATCTCTTTGCTGTTCAGCATCGTCTGAGTGGGCGACTGATATATCCAGAGTCTTTGAGATTGTTGCCGTTGTATGTATTGGCTCTTTGTAAGTCTGTTGCTCTTCGTGGAGGGTATGCCGATGCTCCTCTGGATGATCGATGCACAGCTGGTTACAATATGATGATACTGCCTGTGACCAGCATGCTGAAACTTCTCTACCCTTCCTTGTTTAGGATCAATGAGAATCTTCTGAAGGTATTCCCATATCACTGGTTTTTGCTTTTGCTATTATGTACGTACCTTTTATTATATCTTAAACTAAATTGTTTAAGTTCTCCTAAAGTTCAATCTACCAAATAAATAATAAAAACTTGAATGACACATTGTTTAATAATTCTCCTCATTTCGTTCACAATTTATTTATTTATTTTTATTTTCTTTGTTTCTTCAAAGATTTTATGAACGGAATATTATGGCAAGCATCCATATGTTTAACTTTGTATAATTCACCTACTTGCAGGATTCAAAAGAATCTGAGGAATCGTTGATACAGTTACCACTGACTGCCTTAAATTTGGATCCCCAAGGCATTTACATTTTAGATGATGGGTTCAACTTTATCATTTGGTTGGGCAGGATGCTTCAGTCTGATCTAGTGAACAATATCCTTGGAGTTGATTTTGCCGGCGTCTTCGATCTATCCAAGGTACCCCTCGAGCTATATTCCTACTTTTTAAAGTCAGCTACATAAAGAATTCTACGCAAAACTATATTACAAATAACATTCATATCTTTTAAACCAATTTAGACTATGTTTACATGTTTTTCTCATTTGATCATCTACTAGTGTTATACCTAACTCTTCTCTGATTATAGTTTTTGATCTTAACTGTCTCATCG